>JAFBJS010006578.1:0-24630 GCA_016785265.1 Paraplagusia blochii
TACAGTATATATACTGTATGTATATTGTATATGCATGTGTATACCTAGATGTTAAAGTACCAATGATTTTGGAATTTTACAAAAGATATGTGTACTATATAGGTATAAGTTTAAATATGTAAATATATACTTATATATGTGTATATCAGTGGTGGGCCGTCAGGGCCAGCAAAGCCTTCTCTGCCTTCTTGAAGGCTGTGCCCACTGACAATGAATGGGCACAGTCCATTCAGGTCACAGCTCTCAAACCCAGATCATCTCACCAAATTGGGAGGCCAGTGGACGCTAGCTGGCTTTGGTGTCACGTGATTTGCTCGTGTCCCGTGATTGGATAAGCTCTGACAACGTCATCTTGTTTGATTTTCCTAGGTTGAAAGCAGAACTGGCTGTAATGTCATACAGTTGAAATGCACAGCCCGCCATTGGTGTATATATGTATATATAAATATATATATATGTGTAAAAATCCAATACCATTGACATCTAGGTCTCTACATCCAGGTGATTTAGTGGCTCTGATTGTAAATGTATATATGGCTATCTTGTAAAAAAAATTTTTGTCAATATAAATATGTTTCACGAAAAATCATTGTAAATATCTGCGATTTATGTGTAAAAAAGGAGTCTTCTTGTCTGGTCTCCTTGACTGACGTTTTCTCCACTTAATCTCTTCTCCCACACTGTTTTGACTCAGGACTGTGTGTCTGAAGTGTCAGAATGTTCCTGTGTGAAATCCAAAGTGTCTGTTATCTGTTAAAAACAAAGCTGATTGTTGAAGTGCGATGTATATTTATTTTTTCCCTGTGTTCTGTGTGGGAAAAAAACTTCATTGTACAGTACTAAAAGTAATGTGGATTTGATATTGCATTAAAATTGGTTCTGAAGACGTGGGTTAAAATTGCCGGGTGTGGCCGATCGGAGAAGTTGTCGATGGGCTACAATTTAGGGGTGTTTTGCTAATTTTAAACTCGGTCAAGCTTTTAAACCACTATCTTGGTAAAAAAAAAATTCCAATGCCATTTTGAAACAAACATTACACAGCTTAAAAAAATCCAGTAAACTCCACCCCTCATAAGGTGTAACACCACTAGGCATTAGCTGAAGCATTTGATAGCAGTAGCTGAAGAAACCTAGCAATTAGCTTTAGTCTAAAAAAATCAAAGCTACCATCATAGATTAAGCATTAGCGTTGAGTAGCATAGCATACCTACTGTATATATCAAGCGCTTAATTAAATAGCTAAGTAGCAAAAATAGAATTTACATTAAAGCTTTATTATAATTAATATAGTAATTTACTTCTCCCCAACATGGTGCAGCCCCTTTAGCTTTAGCATTCTGTTAATCTGGCCTTGGTGAGTGTATAAAAACGACACGCTGTATCAGTGTTCAGGATTGGTTGGTGAGACTGCAGATGAGATCCGTGTTGGACCAGCCATGGTAAGAAACCTTTTAGTACAAAGAAGTGTGTCCTGGTCTGCTTATTTGAATACAATGTTTTCTTCAACAATACACACTGGTAAATGTAAAATATATTTTGGTAAATATTAAATCTGTTATATTTTGTAATGTGAATAAATATATATTTTGGTCAGAGTAAAGGAGCAGAATCAGTGATGAAGACGTTTATTCATTAAGTTTGCACAAATGTGTCTCTTTAGGTAAACATAAAAAGATATATAACCAATATATGTTTAAATTTTTACATGTTATTTAGTTTAGTAAACTAGTACTGCCCACTAGGGGGGCAAATCAGTTATCGATATCTAATACCAAACAGGTCTCAGGCTGTAAACACAGTGTACAGCACCATTGAAAAAAAATTAAAGGAACATACTGTATAAAATATAATATGTTCTTATCAAAACCTTTTATAAGAGTTTTAAACCCACTTTAATGCATCACACATAAGTATAACAATACAATAAAAACCTTTTTTGCTGTTCCAGGAAAAGTTTTATTTGATGAACTGAAAGTGATTCGATGTTTCATGAAGGGGAAGTGAAAATATAAATAACTTTCGCTTTATTAGAAGTCTAATGGATTTTATTATCTGCCCTGAAGATGGAGTCAGAACTCTAACCACGCTGCTGTGGTTAGCATTTTTGATTTTTTTATGTTTTTTTTTCAGCATAGCATCTGTATTTCATGATTACCAAACTGCCCAGACTATTTTTCATCCTTTCTTGGGTGTGCGACTTATACTCTGGTACGACTTCTATATTAATAATGTTACATTTGTTGTTGTGACACTGACAGCCACTGGTGCAAGTGATTTGCATTGAAAGAAAATGGCAAATGAACGGTAAAAAAATAATTTATATACAGCCTTTCCTTTAACTATAACAATGAAATTGTTAATTTTCTTATAGCAATGTTCAATGATACTTCAGTGCTAATGTTAACCATTTATGTATTTGTAAGGCCATCTACAGACTCTTGGAATTCTGAACATGGTCACTTTGAGAGCTTCTTCAGTTATTGCCTAGAGGGGAGATTTGGTTTTCGGCTTCATACAAAAAAGGTTGGCGTCTTATTTCAAGGTCCTTTTGTTGCCCTAGGAGTTACCATTTTTGGAGTAAATGACCTGGACGACTGACAACCTCTTTAAGTCTGAGTGACTTTAACTGACATTGATAACATCCACAGATATCTACTAGAAGGAGATCTTCATATCTGTGTTTCCCACTGAAGGCTTATTTGTCTTCATTGTTGTAGACAGACGTATCCTCAGCTTCGGGATATCATCAGGCCTTTTTTGGGAAATAGACAAAACTTCACCTTTAACATATTCTGACGTCCTGCTGATAAAAAAATAACAATTTGTTTAGTTTTTATTGTTAAAAACTTAAGGATTTTAAACTTTTGCTTGTGTTATCTACATAAGGGAATTCTATGACAGTCAAATGTTTATTCGTTGTTTATTAGGAGTCAGACCAGTTAAAAAAAATAACTTCAGTCACTATTCCCTTACTGGCAATTCCAATATTATGTTTATTTTGTTAAACTATGGTCATTGCCTGATTTGCTGGATAAGGGCGTACTTAGAATGAACTTTTAAAAATCACAATTATGTGAGAACGACCTCAAAATGTCACTTTCATTTCTTTCTTTAATTTCACATTGAATATTTTCCAATGAATCCTACCGTTTCTGTTCTCTTCCACGTCTTCCACTTCCTGTTTTTCTATAATCTGATTGAACTCCTACACCCTAAATTTAGGTTTTGCTGCTGTTTCTTAGTTACATGGAAGTTTCTCAAGTGTTGGGCGCCACCGCTGGATGGCGGCTTGTGTACCAGTATCTGTTATTCCTGCACCTGTCACTACTGGATACTCAGTTTTTTTCCTTCATTGTGCAATTTTATGTCTAATCCAGCCTCTAGGGGTCCTAAGCCTGGATAAATGGTGAGGGTTGCGCTAGGAAGGTTGTCCGACATAAAACATTGGCCAAATCAATGATGCGAGACAACAACATGATTTCAATACCGGATCGGTCGGGGCCTGGGTTAACAATTGTCAACAATGCTGTTAACCTAGGGTACTGTTGGACATTGGTCTACTGTTGGTCTTTTATGCTGTAGTGCGGTGATCCCCAACTACTGGGCTGGGGACCGATACCGCTCCGTGGGTGAATTGGTGCCGGGCCGCAGAGAAATAATGTTTCCTTTTGGCCCCATCTGACTATTACTTCCACTTGATCCATACCCATATCAACATTTGATTAGGAAATATTTTCTCAGTGAAGACAACAACAATAAACTCAAAATGACGCAGAGTCATTGATACAAGATTATAACCTTGTATACCGGTCTGGTAGGGTAGGTAATTTGGGTAGGAAGATTTTATAGGTAGAAAAATATTTCAGAACACCTTAAATTTCATTTTATTAAGGGGTATTTATCTGCCACAACATAGCGATCGGTCCGTGAAAATAGTATGAAACATTTAACCGGTCCGTGGCGCAAAAAAAGGTAGGGGAGTTCTGCTGTAGTGCATCTGTACTCAGTCAAAGAGGAAGTCTCTTGCTGTCTCCCTGAACGCTCAGCTCAGCTCAGCACTTTCTCATAGTTGCACAAAGTCCATGTCCCTCCAGTAAACTTTCACCAGTTCACTGTGAAGGTGTGTAGCACAACTCTGTGCACTGACTCACATGGTCCCTGTACATCTGTAGAAATTTTATAGAAATAAAACAGTGCAAGGCTTTGAAGCCTTTGTAGCCGTTATTGCATCACCAAGCGCTACAAAGGTTCTATAAGTTCCTTTCAAGAACTTATGACTTTGAAAATCCTGTAGATATTCTTTGCCTGATTTGCTTTTATGAAAGATAAGTAGCGAGATTAGGGTATTATTTGGTGTTTCTCACGCCCCTGAAATAGTCTGGATTAGGAACAACAGGGCCCTGAGAGCTGAACCCGGGTACAAAGTCTAGCATTTTTTTTGCCTTGAAAAAATATCCAATTTCATGTAATTTGGCTGAAAATAAACGCTATTAATGTCCTGAAAATATTCGATCATATGTGACATACAGATCAATAAAATTCCCTTTCACTAGATACCAGCAAATGGCCAAGAAAACAAACAAAAAAATAGGGATCAGTGCTGACTCTAATGTTTTCTTTGGGTCTTTCTTCAATTCCTCCAGTACATCAGTGTGGTCTTCAACTAAACAGGCTGAGATTCTGGTGATTTGTGAGTATATGTACATTTTACAACATAAACTTTATAGAGATTTTTCATCAATGATGTACCATTGGAGAACAGCAATATAGGTGGCGCTGTGTTGCACTGACAAACAGTGCATGGTGCTCCCACATCCTTGTGTCAACTTGCTGAATGCTACATGGCTTTGATTGTCAGGCAGGAGTGAAGACGGAGCGTTGACCTCCATTCCGTCTCTGTCTAATCATCAAATTGAAAAAGATGCTCTTTTGTAAAGGAACCAAAACCACAGAAAAGGAAATGGCTTGTTACGACATTCTTGTCCTGCCTGCAGAAGTTGTTTGTTCGAGCGTATCAAGGCCAAACATCATGTGATTTGGAAACTTTTAATGCTGCCCCCACTGTGGTTTGGTTTAGTGTCACTTTGCTGGGAAACTATTGTCGATGCAGATTTGTAGAATGACTCCTGGCGGTGCGACTTTCCTTCTTCTGTGCTGCAGCCTTACGTGTCTACTCCTTGGTAAGACGGTCGGATGTCATTCTTTCTCATCTGAACGTAAGAGTTAAAATTACTGTCCCAATGTTCTGCATCCATAGATCATCTGTCCTTGGGGAGCATCCTCGCTTCAGTTGGAACAGATGTTTCCCTGACCTGCAACTACAATGCTCAGAAGTACGGGAGGCTGTCCTGTTGCTGGGGCAGGGGACCCATTCCTTCGAGGGGTTGCGCCAAAGAGGTGATCAAGTCAAATGGGGCATCGGTGATCAGCAGGCAGTCGGAGCGGTACCTGCTCCTGGGTGATCTCGCTCAGGGAGATGTGTCGCTGACCATCAGACAGGTGGAAGAGAGTGACTCTGGGATTTACGGCTGTCGGGTGGACATACCAGGATGGTTCAACGATCACAAGCACGAGCAGAAACTGACTGTGGTGCCAGGTGAGAAACACACTGGTAAAAAGGTCAATCAAGAAAAACTTCAATAGATGGAAAAAAAATGGGCTATAAAATCAATGTGAATAATGATTAATGATGATGATGATGATTAATTAGTATATTCAATTATGATAAATGATGTGATAGAATTAGAGTAGCATTTCCACCCAAATCGGTATATCTCTTAAAACACTAATTTACATTTTGCTTGGGAACAGGCTGATGGAGTCATTGGATATATAACACTTGTCTTTTTTCAATGTCCATTACTTGCATTGTGTGGACAGTTATAGACAACCAATCTGAAGATAACCCAATAACTCGGAAACAAAAACTTGGGTCCGCTGGAAAAATGTCTTAAAACTACTTTCTTAAGCTCCGGGGCCACACCCAGTTGGTACCATTAACTACAGTACTCGGGAGCCTTGCGCAGTAATACTGTACTATACTCAGATGCTACAACATGGAGTGATAGGTACTGGGCTTCAGTGAAATGACACATGGTTACAAAGTGGGGTTCTAACTCAAGGCTGGATTCAAGTAACAGCAACAAGACAGACCAGCAGATAATGATGAAACGAAACTGAACATGTTTGACGGCTAAATTGCGTAACTGTTAAGAGGATGAACAGAAAAATTGAGTGAGTGAAAAGTGTGTTAACTAATGGTCGACTTATCTGACTTAATGCGCCTTGCAAACTGGTGCGCCTTAAGTTCTGTACTCCCTCAACTTGACGTTTCTTCTTTCCTTCAGTCCATCCTAGTCCTATGAAAGTGGAAGTCATTGAGGTGAAGGAGAGGACGGTGACTCTTCAATGGAGTTCGGTCTTCAACGGTGGCCGACCGATCACATCCTACTGGGTTGATATTAAAAAAGAAAAAGGTTCGCTCACAAAAAAGACGCGTCATCGTCTAGCGTTGCACGTGGTTTGGTCCCTAATTGTACATTTCCATCACTGCTGCTCAGAATCCTGGACCGATGCAGCCCTAACTAAAATCCACAATCCTGCCCTGCACCAAGTCACCTTGATGGAATTACATCCAGCCAAGACCTACAACATTCGTATGTTTGCCCACAACATCATCGGGATGAGTGACAGCAGCAATGTTCTGACGATCACCACCAACGAAGCAGGTGGGTTGTTTGATTTTGTAGTTTGGTTAAAAAACACCTGTGGTTGAAAAACACGTCTGTCCTGCAGTGCCTGAGGGTCGACCCCAGGATTTGAAGCTGGAGGCCCTGAGCTCTCGCAGTATCAAGGTGACCTGGAAGGTAGGAAAATATTTAATAGTATTTGCCTTGTGGTTGTAATATCTGCCTTGTGTTGAGCGTTGGCGTTGTCTCGCTGTCTCGTTGACTCCAGCCTCCAACAGCAGAGCTCAGGAACGGCGTGCTGCGGAACTACATCGTGAGCTACCGAAAAATCAACAAGGGGAGCCAACACGCATCACCGTTGGTGCACAAAACTATTCCAGTCACATTGGAAAAGCAGAGCCTCATCCTGGCGGACCTGATGCCCTCCACCCAGTACTCCGTCCTCATCCGGACCACAACGAACGTTGGAGCTGGACCTTATGCTGTCGCTCTCTGCTCCACTCTGGATGAAGGTAAGACAATGAAAAAACGTCAACGGGGTCAGTAGTTTTGTGGATAACCGGCTGCATATATATTATTTGAACGTCACTAGATGGCGGCATTGCGGCTTATTTACTTCCACTATTTCTAGTTCCCACAACCACAGAGGCGGCGACTTTCAGCACTTTGTCTACTACATCCACCAAGGTCACACCTCACATCACAAGTTCTATCCCAGGTGGAGGTTTTTTCTGATACTTCAGACATAAACTTTTTTTTTCTACCTAATGACTAATTATTCTTCCACAAATATTAATTCACAGAAGAAATCTGGACAACAGGACCTGAAGAAACTTCTACCACAGAGTCGAAACAAAGCACAAGACCAGTCGATGCAGGTAACAACTAATCAATTAATCATTGACCAAAGCAGCATTTCTGGATCTGGTTGGATCTGTCTGAAAATAATATGAAGAAAATAATATATATAGATATATAGAAATATATGTAAAGAAATGGAAGAATATAAGTTAAATCAATACTGGCAGCTGTCGATGTAAAAACAAATACATTTTCAGTGGCGAAGAATTACCAGATGCTGTTACAAGAGCCTAGAGCTCCCTCTAGTGGCCATGCAACATTTAATCTTGAAAATCCAGTACTCTCTACGGTTGTTATTGCAATATGCAATTCTTGCTTTCTTCGACAGGGCCCAGCCCTGCAAAGGTGAAACTTTTTTGTTTATTAATTAAATAAGTGATATTTTTTGGATTAATGAGTCAGACACATTTTCTTTTATCCCGAAAAGATTTTACGACGGAAGCAGCTGAGCCAGGTTCTACGTCTGCAGAGTTCGAACAAAGCACAGACAGTGTTGTTCCAGGTAACAATCCTTATTTTAACCCCTGATAGATAATGGTAATGCTCTTTCATCATGTTTAATAAAGACAAGGATAGAGTAGAAATGAGACAACGGGACAAAAAGGAGAATGGAGGAAATTGGACAATTCAAGTCCATAAGAATCTAGAACAACAATTAGAGTAATGGATATAATATAAAGTAATAGAACTAGGGATGTCGGCCTGCGTCACCTTGCTGAAGAATTTCAGAGCAGGGCAGCAGCTGTGGTTGCTCCGCAGCAGGTGCAGTGGTGGCTTAAGGAAGCAGATTTAGTTGGTTTTTTGGTTGGAATCCACCAGCTGCCAAGTTGCCACTTAGGTGCCCTGGGCATAGCACCCCCCATTTCCCCCACATAACTGAACAAACCATTGTATGGGTATGAGATAGATTGAATGAGCTGCAATGCTGCCATCTAGTGATTTTTACTTTAATTTACAGTCTATTATCCACAAAACTATATTGAATTCATCTCATATTCATTGATTTCTAATGAATAGAGGATAAAGTAAATGAGCTGCAATGCTGCCATCTAGTGACTTTTACTTTATGACACAGTTGATTTTCCATTAAGTTTCATTTATCTCATATTCTTTGACCTTTAATGGAGAGAGGATAAAGTAAATGAGCTGCAATGCTGCCATCTAGTGACTTTATGACACAGCTGAGTTTCCATTAAGTTAGTTTAATTTATCTCATATTCTTTGACCTCTAATGGAGAGAGGATAAAGTAATGAGCGGCAATGCTGCCATCTAGTGGCTTTTACTCTATTATATAGACGATTGTCTGTGTATAGTTTTTAACGGTTTTTATTACATATCACAGAATATGATAATTTTAGAGAATGGCAGTCAGCAATAATATGAGACATCTCTAAAAGAATAGCATATACGCTAAGTTAGACAAGAATTCAAATAGTATAGTTATTTCTTCTGAACCCTCACGACTATTAATTGAATTAAAAGTAAGATTGTTTTACTTTGGTAAATAGAGGAACTGGTAAAGAAAAAACACATTTGTTTTGTTTATTTCTTTCCCACAGGGGCCCCTGATCCTCCAGTACTGCAGTTATCAGAGGTCACCTCCAATACTGTTTCCCTTTTTTGGGCTCCCGGCCTTGAAGGCGACAGCCCTGTAACGGGTTTTATATTGACGTACAAAACAGAAAATGGTAAATATAAAATCACTGCGTTTCCCAATAATCCGCAGCTCAAAACTAAAAATAGGAAATGTTTGTCTTCTTTTTCTCATAGCATCATGGGATTCCACAATTGACAGTATTGAATTTAGCCCTGACCTGTTGGAAACAACGTTGGTGGAATTTCACCCGTCAACCTATCAGTTCCGTGTGTTTGCCAGGAACAGACACGGCGTCAGTAAACCCAGCAACGTCCTCACCGTCACCACTGCACAGACAGGTCAAAATGATTTTTTTTTTATTTTTCAATTTTCATTTATTATTCTTTGACTTAAAGGTTTGAGTGCAGATTTAATGTTTAATTTTTAAACAGATATTTCACTGGTTGCACGGATCAAAATAACATGTTATTTAATAAATATTTTCCGTTTTTTCTCTTTTCCAGGTCAGGAAAATAACACTGTTGCCACCAATGAAACAGGAGACTCTCAAGTCGCTGTAAGTGCCCTGTGCAACTTCTACTTTGTCTCCATCTAGTGGCCAATACGTGTAAATTTAATGTAACGTCTATTTCTTTTTGCCGTGCACTATAACTGAATAATTGATCCGCGCTTATTTTGTCTTTGTTTTCCATTGTTTACATCACATTTTAACGTTTTAACATTTTTTTTTATATTTATTTGACATTATGCGTGTTCATGACTAATAACTGAACTGCCATCTAGTGACTTTCACCTTAATATACAGCAGTTTATCCCCAGAATTAACATTATGACATGTGTGATGAAAGATGACAAATAAATTCTTGTTTTATTTGTTTTACTCTCTTCTACAGACGGTGGTTGAAGGAAATCAAATCAACCACTTTGCTGCTGTCTTACCTGCCGTGTTGGTAGTTTTGCTGGTTGCTGCAGTGACCACATGGCAGATTCGACGTTAGTATGACTAAAAAAATATTTTTATGGTAAGACATTCTAACTCCCACTCTCTCATGGTATTCATATCTCCTTTCTCCAGGAGTGAAATACAAACAAGGCAAATTCAACTTGTAAGTGAGTCGCACATTTTCTTGCCTCTTTTTATTTCTAAGAGTGACTGTCTTAGGAATCTTGTCTCTCTGTGTCTCCTAGTTGGATGTCCAACAGAGCGCCACAACACAGCATCTCTGAGTCACAGTTACAGGAACTTTAAAACTCTGAACCAAACTCTGTTTCTCAGTATTATCATCTGAATCTGATTTGACCGAGAAGAACAACTTCAGCCTCAGTCTAGTCCAGGGACATTGTCTTTATGTCTTATTTTAAAAAAGACAATGACTTCTATCTGTCACTCTAAAATATTTGGATGATGATCAACATTGAACTAAACCTATCTGTCTTCTGCATAAATGTTTGAGTTCTAAGTCTTTTTGCAGAGGATTTACTGCATTCTTTATGCTTATTTTTGAAAAGTTGAACATAAAACGATAAGTTTTTTTTTCTTTTGTATATTTTCTGTGCAGTGGCTCAGTATTATAAAAATTGACAAAATGCATTAAATGGTCACTGCCCAAACAAACACATGGTGCCCAAGTGTCTGCATTTATGAGAATTAAGAGCTATTTTAGACTTTGATACGTGTAAAAGTAACAAATCTAAAAACAAATAATTTTATAAGAAAATGTTTTCATTAAATATTTATATTTATATATATATATATATTTATATTTATGATTTATTTTTAACCTGGCTCAAATTAGCGACGCAACTGTTTACTTGTGACCGACAGAGGTCGCCAGAGTCTGTGTATTAAGTGCAGCTGGCTCTCACTGAAGGGAGCCGCTCTTCTCACCTAATCGCAGACACCGGCTCCTCAGAGGCAGGCGCTGCGGGCGGCTGGATTTCCATCCATCTGTCCGGTAAACTTCTCAATTATCCTCATTACTGAGATGAGGGAGAGGATCTGATCAGGGTCCACGGGGGAGCAGTGAGACAGCTGGCTGTCAGGGAGTCTCCCTCGAACCTAACGGGTATCACAGCAGGGGGGGAATCTGGGGGTGAGTCTCAGCAGAGGGTGAGAATGAAAGAGTTGATAAACAAGTTCGTCCTCGATTTTTGGCCTTCAGCACTTTGCCCAAGGGCTCTAAGGCAGGGTTAGAATCAAACCAAAAATCCAGTTATGTCCAGGAACAGCACCTTCTCTATTTTTCTGGCCAAATTATTCCAGAATAACAGAATAACATGTTTAACATCCAGGTTTCAACTTCAGCCCCTGAGCCCAGGGCAGTGACTCAGATCAGCTGACTTGACATATTTGGATGGATTTTCAGGGACTGTGGACAAATTTATATTTTTGTGGACAATGGACATTTTTAAAGGCAACGTTCTGCCCGCTGCCGTTTGGATGAAAAAAAAAAAAAAAATCCACTAAGTAATCCACTTACTCTAAGAAGCTGATTTATGATGTACTTTAGGACAGTGATTCTCAACTAGTGGGTTGTGAACCCACTTTGGTGGCTCACAGGCCTCAGCCAGAGACATAGAAAAATGTAAAAAAGACAAAAGTTTCAATCATTTTTTGTGCCGGACAGCAGTGGTGGCCTAGCGGTTTAAAAAACAGCCTTGGGACTGCAGGGTTTCAGGTTCTAATCCACCAGCTGCTCCCAAACCACACAACTTCCAGTTGAGTCACCACCCACGGGAAGACCTATGGTGCAGTGTGATTTGGGTGACAGTCGTGGAGACTGCTGCCACTGTGACCTCTATCTTCATCCTCTTATTGTTACCAAGTTGCAGGGAAAGCAGTCTCCACGACTGCCACCCAAATCACACTGCTCCATACTGTGTGCCTTTCTGTTGGGACGTTGCTCTGCTCAGTGGCATCCTGGCAGCTGGTGGAGTCGAACCTGAAGCCTTACAAACCCAGGTACACTTCCTTGACCACTAGGCCACCACTGCTGACCACGGAATTTTATATCAAAAAGTTTAACTTTTTTTGGGTTATGGCGCCTCATTAAGGGTTGATAGTAAATTAATCATGATTAGTTGTGATTCAATAATGACAATCACGACTAATTGATTAATTTTTAACCCTGCTCCTCTTCACGGTCCACTCTTTTCCTCTTCTTGGTCATGGACCAGTGGACCCGTCTCCACTGTAGTAAATATTGCCTGATCATCAGACTGTGGTGGTTTTTCTTCCCAGACCCAGAGGTTCCACACCGTACAGTGTACGACGGTGTTCCGTAAACACGGCTTCACCACATCCCTCCTTCCTGGACCTCCTCTCATCTCCGGAGCCCTGACTTCCTCCGTCCGCTGGCCTTCTCCCTGTCTTCGCAGGGAGGACCGACCTCCTCCACATACTAACACCGAGGCTTTACCTTCCTGCTGCCGTCTTCCGTCTTTACACTTCCACATCCTCTCCTGCTTCCCATCTATCTTCCTTCCTGCTCCTGCGTTGGCACTTACATAAACAGAAGAATGAGGTTGAGGTGGATGTGACGAGGGAGGGAAGGGGGAGGACGAGGGAGGGAGGGGGCAGCGGCTGAATGACTTTGATGAGGTTACTTTGATTGGCCTCACAGCCAGAAACCAATTTACCTCCTTCCCATACATTTATTGTTTCCCCTCGGACCTCGGTGCCTGTCACCAGTAAACCACACAGGACGACAAACCAGTATTCGATCCAACAAGAACCGGGACCAGAAACACAAATGGAAACGGCTGAACCTGCTGAACCCCACGTTGATTTACAACACACGTCAGCAACCCAACAAGTCTGTCAGCTCAATCACATCCTAACTATGTCCGTTTTGGGATTTTCTTCTGTGAAACCAAAGGGAACAAACGCGTGGTTCCTCCTCCAAACCCTGCTCTGATTCGTCAGCTGCGTCTCAAGGCTTCAGAGTTGGGCTGCAGGTGGCGAACGGATGGAGGAGGAGCGGCCGTGTGTTCATAATAATGGTAATATTAACGGTGGGGACAGAGTTAGTAGTGTAATAAATCATTACCACTGTTCTGGCCACATCAAGGTTCCAGCGTTCCGGAAGCACCAGACTCTGAACGCACCAAAGCCTGAGCGCGGCAGGAGGGGCTGGTGGCCAGGCCTTCTCTTCCCATAACGGATGCACGCTCCGAGACCTAAGGAGTTTCCAGATGTTGGCCCTTCTGGAGCGCCTTGTGAACTTGTGAACAGCAGAACACATGGGAGGGAGAATGTTCTAGATGTAAAGGACCTAAAAGGGAAGAAGGACACAAAAGGGGAGTCAATCAACGGGCATTTTTTTTGATGAAAGAGGAAATAATGTGTGTGATTATTTAAATAGGATCAAACTGAGGCATTTTTCTCACCACAGACCACAACAAACGCAAGGCAAGAAGCTGCCAACTCCAGATTACAGGTTTCTGCGACTTGGAAATACAAAAATCAAATGGCAAAACTCACCTGAAAGCCGCTCTCCTTCACAGTGTCGCCAGATTAGTCGACCTGAGCCTGATGGAAGGCGGTGCATGTGGTTGAAGGTCAGACACAGCAGTTACTATGGAGACATCACCAAGTAAACCAAACCCAGAGTGCAGCACACTGTTGCTTCTCCCAGGCACCTGCACCGACTCCTGCACGTGTGTGTTTTTGCCTATTAACAACCTTAGCCTCGAATCATTTAAGACTCAACGCCCAGAACTGAAGCCGAAATGTCATCTAAACACCTGGTGGAAGGTACTGGGATTTCACCTCCTTTATTTTGAGCAACACAGTTTCCTCTTCACGCACCAGTAGAATTGGAAATACATGTGATCTCATCTTGTTGGATTTTATCAGAGAACAAATCTTCAGAAGTAGAATCAGAGAGTGATGAAACATCTACATATCTTTGGAATCTGTATATCTAAGAATTCCTCCCTATTCATGGAAAAAAAAATACTTTAGTCTCATGTAAAAAGTATCCAGCCTCAACCAACAAGTCAGATTTGGACTATTTTGACCAGAACAGAGGACTTATCTCCTTCAAGATGTTGTGAGTGCCTTTCTTCAATTCCTGCCAGTGTATCTGTGTTGTGTTCAACTAAACAGGCCTAGGACAATTATGATGTTATTCAAACTAGACAGTTATTAGCAACATTTCAGCAAATCTTTAATAGAATGATATATAATACAATCGATACAGACACGAGTAAATTTGTCAAATTTTAATATGTAAGACCTAAACAGTAAACAGTGGATTTAAGTGGATCAGTAGGGTTAGTAGTAGATAGGTTAGTGTTAGTAGTATAAGTAGATTAGTAGGTTACAATTGTTGCTGTGTGTGCTGAATAATTGCAATCTCAATTATGTATATAAATTTATATATATATTTACATATATACACACAAACATGCACGTACACATATATCTATATATATATTAATATTTAAATATATATTTACAGGTATGTGTATATAAATGTATACAAATGTATATACATAAAAGTTGTTGTTGTT
The DNA here is from genome assembly GCA_016785265.1 of Paraplagusia blochii. Classification (NCBI taxonomy): domain Eukaryota; kingdom Metazoa; phylum Chordata; class Actinopteri; order Pleuronectiformes; family Cynoglossidae; genus Paraplagusia; species Paraplagusia blochii. Next base: position 14,666 of record JAFBJS010006578.1, read on the forward strand.
ATATACAGTATATAAAAGCCCAAGTCCGCTTCCTTTACCACTAGGCCACCAACTGTCCCTTTTGTTTTTGCTTTTTTTATATGTTCTATGCTTTTTATTTTTGTATATTTTTTATATGTATATATATTTTTTATGTGTTTTTTTATATTTTTTTATATGTCTACATATACCTATCTATCACAATCATATTAACACACAGTACAAACAGTATATACAGTATATACAAACATATACAATAACCTATACTTAGAGTAAAGACTATTCCATTCCATAGACTTTTGAGAGACTTTTCTTTTTGCGTTTTGACTTTTGTGTCGTGGGGTTTGTCCTGATGATATTTATCGTCCATGGCTCAAAAAGGTTGCGAAACACTGATCTGGAGACGTGACACAGACCAGGCGCCGTCCATAAAGAATTTCAAATGTCAAACGCTGGCATCCTTTCTGCCAAGGCAGCATTATGAAACACTACCTCACTGTGCGGCTCCATGGTGAGTTACAAATCTCTGAGAGCCGTTGGTGTTGTGTGAAAAAAAGTCAGCCAAAATACAAGGGCACGCAGCTCCACCGTCAAGTCAACACTGTGTGTACGGCGCGCTATAAGTACGTGAGCAGATCTTGGACAAAGTGGCAAATTCCAACCTTCTCTGAGGTCCAAGTTTCCATAGAAACGCAGTAGACTTTATATTGATGTAGCCAGTTTATCAAATGCGTAAAAAAAATGTATTTGGCAGCCAGTCTTTCTGTCGAGGACAGAAATAGCTTCACTGACATCCTCGTTGCCTTCTCTTTGCGTACCCATAATCCTTTACGCTCGCAGATATTTCCATACGTGTTTGAACATCCAGCAGCCCATCGTGTACGATTCATATCGCACGTCACCTCTCATTCAGGGAGCATTAGGTGTCAGGGCTTTGAACACCAGCATGGCTTTTTAATCTGTTTAACATGATTCCTTGTCAGGGCTCAAACCCCAAAGTCTTTTGTTGTTGTTGTTGTTTCTCATATCCACCTGCCCCAGGGGCAATTCTCATAAGGACAGACATCAGTTTGGACGTCCTCCACGGTCCTGGCAGCGGAACATAGCACACGTAGAGTCTTGGATCAGTGGAGTTCTACTGTGGTAGACAAGTGGCTGGCGCTGCTGAATGAGAGCGAGAGTGGGGAAGGATGGGGGAGGAGGAGGAAGGGGGAGAGGGAGAGAGGTAATCACATCAGGGGATTAGTGGCTGTTATTAATGGAGGATAAGGCTCATTGCTGTTATTCTGTCAACTGCATAAGCACAAACACACACACACACACACACACGCACAATCATATACGCATTGTATCAGTATTGCTTGCTATATGTCTATTTATATATATATACAGTAAATACAGTATATATATATTATTAAATGATATGAACAGACACTGACATACTGTTATATGTTGTTTTACAATATGATGTTGATTTTTCCACCTGGTTGCATTGATTTTCTTATTGATTCCTTAATTAATTTCAAAATTTTCGTACTTAAATATCGTTGGCGTTGATTTGTTTGATTTCTTTTCCAGTGATAAAATGCTGATCATTCTCTCTCATCTCTCTATCCACCCTTCCATCCATCCATCCCTCCATCTATCCATCCATCCTTTCACCCCTCCATTCTTCCATCCATCCGTCCTTCCATACATCTCTCCATCCATCTTTCTTTACCTGTCACCATCCATCCATCCATTGTTTCATCCATCTCTCCATGCATTTCTCCATCCATCCATCATCCACTCTTCCATACGGACATCCATCTCTCATCCATCCAATCTCCACTTTTCCAGCCCTCCATGATTCATCAATCCATCCTTCCTTACAGGTCTACATCCATTCATCTTTCCATCCATCCTTCCATCCATGGATGTCACCGTCCATCTCTCATCCAACCATCCTCCACCCTTTCATCCCTCCATCCATCAATCATCCATCCATACATGTCACATCTATCTATCCATCCATCCTTCCGTACATGTCTCCATTGATCCATCCATCCTACAGCCATAAATCTCTACATTCATCTGTCTATCCATCCATCCATACAATCTCCATACATCCATCCATCCATCCATCATCCATACATGTCTCCATTTATCCATCCATCCTTCTATACATATCTCCATCCATTGTGTCATCCATCCATCTATCCATCCATTCTTCCATCCATCTATCCAGCCATAATTCTCTCCATCCATCCTTTCATCCATCAGTTCATCCACCCCCCGGTACCCACCACCACCTCCTCTCTCCTTCTCTCTCCCCCTCTCATTCTCTCTCTCCGGCTCTAATTCAATTATACAGCTGTCTCCTGTCTCCATGTCCAGCCTCTGGCCCTGGGCAATGTGTTTTGATTTTGGTTTGTAATATTCTCACTACCTACTTCATGCAGCTGAAAAATGATCTGCTCCTCTGTGCATATCTGTGTGTGTGTGTGTGTATGTATGTGTGTGTGTGTGTGTGTGTGTTGTGCTGCCATGCCACCCGTTGAAAGATGGCCATTCAGTGGTGAACAAACAAGACATTTGTCTAAAGTCTTGCATCACCTCAGGGAGGACTCTGTGGAAATGTGCTTTGCCAGGTTATCTTGCTGCTCTCACTGCTATTTTCAGTCTCCCTGCGAGTGACAGCATCCAAACTTCACGGCGAGGTCTGTGCAAAATTTTGTCAGAATGAGACCTGGCTGCCAGTCTATGTGTCAGTCTATCTGTGAGGCAGTCGGAGCCGATCACCATAACCCAAACACGCACGTGCAACCGCGCATGCAAAGGCACATGACAATCAGGAAGGCATCTGGGTGAGAAGATGTATGGGCCGGGGCTGCAGAGACACATTTGCAGGGTCTTTCATCAGGGAAGATGCGCCTCATCCTCACGCAGAGTCACAAAGACACCAGCGTCCCACCGTGAGCTGCAGACAGAGCTGCTGCACACTTTCATCATCTGAATGGAGTTTCACAGCAGTGGAAGAAAAAGGAAAACCAAAGTCCCCAAGCCTTATAATATCCCCCAAACACCCTGGAGGTGCAGTGGCACGTCAGAGAAACTTAGAAGACACAAATAAGTAAATAGGCAAGAAGAACACGGCAAGAGAACTGGAGGGAAGGGGAGAGAGTGGAGCAGCAGCAGGGAGAGAGAAAACATCAACACATCCAGGTGAATTCCATTCATTTTGAATTATTTTGGTCAAAGTGGTTCAGTTGAGGCAGCAGGTTCAAGAAGCAGAACTGGGTCAACAAGGCTGAAGTGTCACTGAGATGCTCTGAGTATAGAACCGTCCCGACCCACAGAACTTCCAGTGGACTCTCCAACCACAGGAAGGCTCACGGTATGGTCCTGGCTACAAGGACAAGGACAAGGAAAGGAAACTCCTTGTCATTGTGACATTGTGATTCACACCACTCTCTGTTTTCAACCCATCACCAAAGTGAACAGTGAGTGGGGACGGTGCCATGCTCAGTGGTAACCTGGCGGTAGGAGGATTCGGACCAGAGGCCTTGTGAACCCAAGTTTGTTTCCTTAACCACTAAGCCACCAACTGCCCCAAGCAGACAAGCAGAAAAAAATGAGACGAGATGGGGCTGAATTTCCACCGAGATGTTCTGATCATAGCACCGACCCACAGAACTTCCCGTGGGCTCATCACCCACAGGTAGGATCACAGTTTAGAGCAGTGTGATTTGGGTGGCAGTTGTGGAGAGTATCATGAATGATTTCATGATTTTCTTCGGTACTTATGAGAAGTTCTGCTCAAACAGTCATCGTCTAAGCCAGTGTGTCAAACTCAGGGCTTGGGGGCCATATTTGGTCCAGAGAATTGTTGTATTTGGCCCACCAGATCATATCAAATATGTAGAAGAGTTGGCCAAGTAATTTAAACAAGTTTGGCAGACTGGATTACAAAGCTGAATGGACCTCATATGGGCCCCGGGGCCTTAGTTTTCCCATGCTTGTATTAGCTGCATAACATAACATTGATTTTGTTGGCCTGTAAAAAAGACTAACATTAAAGGACTCAAAGGTGAAACATAAAGAAACATGTTATTTAAAATCTAATTTCTTATATGTTTCTAATATTAAGGTTGTTGTTTGTTTCCGTATTAAAAAATAAATACAGATCTGGTGAGAAAAGAAAACATGAATCATTGCCATTAACCCTTTGATTGATGTTACCTTTGGCCCCGGGACTTCATTGCAGTTATTTAATTTTGGCCCAATGAGAATTTGAGTTTGACACATGGGGAAACACAGACATTGCAAGCAAAGGGCAGAAGAACAATGATAATATAAATTTTTCTATTTTTAATTTGGACCAGGTTGGCGGGCCGCATTGAGAAGCTCAACGGGCTAGATTTGGCCCCCGGGCCTTAGTTTGGCCCATGCCTGGTCGAAACAATAATTACTTACCAGGTAGACAGCGTTAAAACAAGCTGATGATCGGAGAGGAACTGGTTCAGTGTGGTTTCATTGGAATGCAGGGAAATCTTGCTTTGTTGTACTTTTCTTCAAATGAGTAAACAATTGTAAAAAATGTGGAAAAAAAAAAGCAGTGTTTTTATGTCAGACCTGAGGACACACACACACAGAGCGAGACACCCCAGCGCCTGTCTGTCAACTCTGTGCTCCTAATCACATCCTATTCCCCGGCGTTCCCGTACACACAGCCCCCTGCCTGGCTGCACGGCGGATTGGGAGAGAGAAGAGAGATCCCTCCAAATGCTCTCTAAGATTAAGGCTTTGTGTTTTACATGTGTTATCGTTGCTTCCCCTCGTTATGCCCCCCCCCACCCTCCTTACTTTTGTCCCAGCCTCCCCCTCCTCCTCCTCTAATTAAAATCCTGTCCCTTTCATTCCTTCGCACACCTTTCTTCCACCTGTGAGAGCAAGGAGAAGGAGAAGGGAAGCCAGGAGACGGAGGCCGGGAGGAGGAGAAGAAGGAAAGAAGGAAAGGAGAAGAAGAGGAGAAGATGAAAAGCACGCCGCACGGAGCGAGTAGCAGAGCGTTGTGGAATGTAGCGTCTAAGGGGAGGATGAAGGCGCTTGTCACGTCTCATCACACAAAAGTACACTTGCATACACACACACACCGAGCCGGCTGTGGAGCCACGGAGACACACAGTCCCGCTGAGCTGAGCTTTGAAAAGAATAAAGTGCAAAGGCAATGAAAAAGGGAGAAAGAAAGAAAGAAAGAAAGAAAGAAAGAAAGAAAGAAGAAGAGAGAAAGAACACGCGGGAAAGATCCACGGCTCTGGATGTTTCATTTTGACCCATATTTGTCCTGATGCATAAATCAAACTGGCACTGACGAGCCGACACATCTGTCACGCTGGGTGGAAGAAGAAAAAGAAGAAGGAAAATAAACGAGGCAGATTTTACCCCTCCTGCACTTCTGCCCCTGGTGGCATTAACCGCAATTATGAAAACAACGACAAATAAATGGTTTAATATTCTGTTTACTGTGTTTAGACGAGGGAGCCTCCGTGTGTCTAACTCAATTCCACCAGGGGGAGCTACACCAGTTTGTAGGTCTGATATCAAGTTTTGCCGATATTGTCCAAAGACTTATTGGCAACGCATCATGGGATTTTCATTATCGGATGAAAACAACAACAGTTGATTATACCGTCATCATGTAATTACGCTAATATCGTCCGACTGATATTATCGGAAATTATGACTAATGATGTATTAATATATGTTTTTGTAATTGATTAATCATCTTCTCATCCATTTCCAGGTTGCAGGGGCCGTAGTCTCCACGACTGCCACCCAAATCACACCTCACAGCACTGTGAGTCTTCCTGTGGGTGAACCAGAGTGAACAGTGAGCAGCTTCGGGCGCCTGGGGAGCAGTGAGTGGGAGCGGTTTGATGCTAAGAGCACCTCAATGGCAACCAGGGAGTTGGTGGATTCAAACCTTAAACGCTTTGGAAGTCTGGTTCCTTAACCACTACACTATCACTGCCTAGAGTGGGTGATGATGATGGTATGGTATTCAAGTTGCTGAAAAAAACGTAATTTAGGTTAAATATTCAGCAGCATCTCAGGACTTGGTGGTTTTTAAGCCTCCGTGGGCCACATTTGGGCCACGGGCCTTGGGTTTGACACATATAACAAATTGCTTTCAGTGTTTTCCTCCAGATCCAGTGCTCCAGTCTCCCCCCCGGCCTCACACCTTGGCCTCCTGGTGTGTGTCAGGTGAGGGCACCCTGGCACTCAGCACTGCCCCCTCCAGCCCCTGTGGTCAGTCTGTGTTTATATCTGTCTGGCCTTGGAGCCTGGAACTGGGAACCGTGTGTCTGTGCATCTCTGCATCAGCAGGAGCAGGAGCAGGAGCAGGAGCAGGAGCAGGAGCAGGAGCAGGAGCAGCAGCAGCAGCAGGAGCAGCAGCAGCAGTGTGGTGGTGAATTCTGTTACTCTGTCTGATGAATTTCTGTCTCCATGACTGCGACGATGCTGCTGTATCAACAACAAGACACAAACAAATGTTTCCAGACAAAAAGGTACACATTCTAAACCAAACCAAGATTCTCCCTTCTCTATTCTTCTACCTCTTAATGGCCAAACTCAGGCCTGGGGGCCCAATCTGGCCCGTTGTGTAATTATGTTTGGCCCGTGAGATCATGTCATAATGGTTGCCAGTATGTAGGCCTTAAACTGGCAAGGCGTAACATTATTATTATGTTATTATATCCATTTATTTTTAAATTTTTTAGCTAATGTATTTTTTTTTCCCGATATCTAATTCTTACATAAAACCAGAAAACAAGTACCATGGCATGTACATGTTTCAATAAATATTAAGTTTAGCTTGAAACTTACTCCCAGTTCTTATTGTCCCACTGAATTCAAGTTTGTCCTTATTTTTTTCGAGGTGTTGGGGAGACCTGGAGGGGGCGCTATCCTACTGTATGTAGCATAAGGTAAGAACCAGTCCTCCACTCCAAACATTTACAAATGTAAATATGCTTTCACGCTCATATTAACACCGTTGTTGTGAATTGTCTCCGACTAAATTTTATGTGCTCAAAAAAATCATAAAAACCAGCAGGGGGAGTACTTTACTCCACGTTAGAAACTGAAGCCTTTAAAAGTCCACTTCGTCAAACGCTAGGTCGCTATTTGGGTGGCAGTCGTGGAGACTGCTGCCCCTGAAAAAGAACATTTTGAAGTTTTACATCAAAATTCTAAAGAAACTTTTTTTCAGACTGTGCTTCGTACGTCGCTGTCAAATATTGTAAAGTTTTTTGTCGTTTTCGAGTGGTTGTTGTCTGTGCTACTCATTCTTCTCAGTATCTTCGGGGCAGTGTTCGACACGGAGAAAACGACAGACTTTCTTTCCCTGATTGAATGTCTACATGTTGGTACTTAGGATTTGTGCGTCTGAGATGTTAAACACGCGTTAATCCTTCAGAAGCAGCAAAGAAAAAACACAAAAAAAAAACACAGCATTGAAAAGCATTGGTTTCGGAACATGACAAACAGTGTGATCTGCCTTTTGTTTTTATGAGCTGATGAATATGCATGAGGCCCCCGCAAGGAACTGAGTTTAAACCGGGGTGGGGGCTTGGAAGCGCATGTTGAACAATGGAATTACATCCCTGACATGAATCCACCGCCAGGCTGGGATTAAACGCAGCGCGAGAGGAGAAGAGAAACGAGGGAAAAAGGGGGGAACGACGGGAACGGGATAGAGATGGAGAACGGAGCGATCAAGCGCAGATCCGCTGCTTATCTATTGAAGAAATGGAGGCCTCGGGGAGGAGACGCGACGCAGGGGATGAGGAGAAGGAGGTGGCGATGGTGGAGGAGTGGCGAGGAGGGTGTTGGGTCGTCAATCTGATATATTTAATTTCTTTGGCTGTTAGTGAATCACAAGAGGATGATCCAACTGTGGATCAAAAGGATGAGCAGGAGGACCGGGTAGAAAAAAAAAAGACAGATTAATGCAACAGAACAAAGGAGGAGTCTCTCCAGGACGACCAGAACTCCTCCATCCACCTCCTCCTCCTCCCCCGTTTACTCACACTTCTGCTATGCCGCGCTTGTCGTCAATCTGATATATTTAATTTCTTTGGCTGTTAGTGAATCACAAGAGGATGATCCAACTGTGGATCAAAAGGATGAGCAGGAGGACCGGGAAGAAAAAAAAAAGACAGATTAATGCAACAGAACAAAGGAGGAGTCTCTCCAGGACGACCAGAACTCCTCCATCCACCTCCTCCTCCTCCCCCGTTTACTCACACTTCTGCTCTGCCGCGCTTGTCGGAACTTTTCTACATGGTCAGAAGGCATGAATTACACATATGGACAATGACAGGAGTGTTTTCTCTGGTGGTGAAGTTCCGTTTGGTCCATGAGAAGAAGCCTGAACCTTCTGTCTCCACCAAGCGCCAAAATCTGGTAGCATTTATTTCATCTTTGTCCGCTTCATCTGTGTCCTGTCATGTAGTGAGAAGCGGTTTCCCACAGGGGGCTTCGGGCCCAACACTTGTTTAGTCTGACGCAGACGTGAAACATTTATAAAAGCCTGTCAGCGACTCGTAGGTTTGTAGTTTAAATCCCCGTGTCTGCTTAGACCATGTCCATGTTTAAAGTAAATCGGTTCCGTCCCAGTGAAGCCATAGCATAGTTCCCCATGAGTGACGCTGCTGCTGCGGTGGCGTCCACCTGTGTTCGTATGGTACCGTTGTCAGCCAAATATGGACGCTTGTGTCTCTCTGACTCAGAGGAGTGCTCTGTGTTTGTGTATACCATATGTGTCCAACTCAGGGCCCGAGGTCCTAACGTGGACCATAGAAAATGGGCTTTTATTTGCCATGGTCCAAGTTCTACTGTCCATGTTCTATGGTCCTGTTGAGCTTACAAAGCATATTTTGATAATATAAAATATATGAATAGATAAAATATAAATGAATATAAAAACATAAATACATAGAACCTTATAAACCATCATTATTAAACATTTGTTTGTTCTTATTATCTATCTCTGTGTGTAAACATATATGTAAACACACATACATATGTACCGCATAAACATACATATATCTTCATACACATAAATATATAATCACATATGTTTTTCGTGCATACATTAATATACATATACATATATAGGCATATATAGCATGCCTATACAGTATATTGGCATATGCCCAGACCCACATATATCCATTACATATATATATATATATATATATATATATATACACATACATATATACATACCCAAAGGCTTCTTCTCCTGCTTTCTTTTTCAGGGATTGCCACAGCGAGTCAACATTTCACATGTCACCTTGACCTCTGTATTTTCTACTCTAAGCATACATATACTTAAATATATATATATATATGTATATATATATATATATACTGTATGTATATACAGTATATAGGTACATACACATACATACATACTTAGATATGTAAGTATGAGAGTAGTAATATAGCACTCCCGCTGAGTTGTCACGCCCGTCTTGTACATCTGCCTTACATAAAGAAGGTCCTGGGTTCAAGCCCCAGATGAATCACAGTCCTAATGGCGCCCCCTTTGGTATTCTGCGTGGGTTGCAAAGCCTTAACTGTGAATCCCCATTGTGGGATGAATAAGGAGGAAAAAATATGTGTGTAGTCATCATGGGGACAAGAGCCCGTCCCAGAATGCATCATTCCTGAGACTTTGATTAAAACAAGGTTCAGAACAGAGAATCAAACAAATTCAAGTTGAGTTCTTAGGAATTAGAATCTGTCAGAAAAAGATATAGGAAGGAAGGAAGGAAGGAAACTTTTCAGAGTCAGGCCTAAATGTTTCTTCAAAAGCCGACTGTTGACCATAAACAGGTTAAACTTATTTAAGAGACGTCTGTACTGCTGTTTTAGAGCTGGCTTTCATTTCACTGCAACCGCTGAGCCGGAAGGAAGGAAGGAAGGAAGGAAGG
>JAFBJS010006580.1:0-117979 GCA_016785265.1 Paraplagusia blochii
GAAAATGTGAAAAACAGGAGTTATCACCAATGCAAAAAAAAAAAAAAAAAATGGGACCAAATTTTGGAACCAAAAAATGTGAAAACCAAAGTCAAAAACCAAAAAACACCAAAAGAAAGTAAAATGCATTCATACATTTATGCTAGAACTAGGAACTAAACTGAATTTGCATTAATTAGCAATAAATTGTCCAACTTATTGTCAAAAATCGAGCAGAGAAATAGAATTACTTTTGTGTTTCCAAGCCGTTTCTTCTGGATCGTTTCCTCATGTGTTGTATTGCAAGATACGTAGGTCCACACTTGGACTTCCAGTCAAATCCACGCTGGTGGTTGTTTTCACTTGCACCATCGTAACTTATCTTTACCTAATTTTGCTTCAATAAGTAAAAAAAATGTACTTTTCAATTTTTGGGCCAGTTTGGGACAAACATTTGTTGCATTTCTACCACTTCTACATCAGGTTTGGCTTTTGGCCCTCACTGTACTGTCAATTCAATTCTTCCACCGTCCATTCACTTATCCAATACACAGTCAATACAAACGTTATTATTTGCACACACTGCAGCAGCTTAAAATACCACTTCATCCAGCGGAGGCTTCAACCTCCGGTCGGAGGCATTTGACCTATGTCACCGAGTGCAGGGCAGAGAATAAGTCTGTGACTGACCAGCTGATTGACACGTGGGCCAATGGGTTGTGAGACGACTGTAAACTGATTGATATTGTTGAGGACGACGGTTCATGAAGCTGTAAAAACAACTCCAAACATGGCATTACAAAGTGCTAAAATGGGAAAACTCCAGCAGCAACATTAAAAAATACAAGTCATTCCATATCTTTCTGTTATTTAAGCTCCATTATTGCATTAGTCTCTGATTTCTCCCATAACAATAGATTGAATATTTTATATGCTACAAACAAAAGCCTGCTGTTATTTGTCAGTTTTTAATGGTTGACAGGATGATACATCATGATAACAATTGTGATTAATTGGAATTAATCATGTTTACATGGTCGTTGATAAGAATATCATCTAAAGTCAAAACCAAAAAAGTAGGAAAAACATTTTAACATGACTTGTTGTTGGGTTCTTTCTTTTAAAAAAGATTTTACAATTCATTTAACCCAGGCCTGGTGCAAAGAAGCATAAAGATGAAGTGTTGGTACAAACTAATATAAATGAAGCGGCCATGTATAAAAGTCATGTATAAAAAACGCAAAATGATACATTTCTGATAGCTTTTATGACATCATCCACTGGGGGAAATGTAGGCGTTGAATGGAAAAGCCAGATGTGTCATGACGATATAAATCAATTATTTAATTCCTTGGACAAGGTAGGCGGCCGCTTCAAAAAGCTCAACGGCTCGTATCTGGGCCCCAGGCCTTAGTTTGCCAATGCCTGCCCAACACCATCTATTGGGGAAACGCGGACAATATATGGAAAAGTAAAACTATAATCACAATACAAACTAATTGTACGATTTTGACAAGTTTGCTGGGCCGGATTATGAAGCTGAGTGGGCTGCATTCAAGCCCCCAACCCTTAGATTCCAACCAACACCTGTGGGGCACAAAATATGAATTGGTTTAACTTCCTTTAAGCTCACCAGCTGCATGAAGGTGCAGTGCAGTGCAATTTGGGTGGCAGTCTTGGAGACTCCTGCGACCTGGTTGCAGATAAGCGGGTGAAAATGTATGGATGTAGGGATGAAGGACTTTGCAGTTTCAGAAAACTGTTTGTCAGGCATATATTCTGCTTCCAGCATTAAGGGAGTCACACTTCTGACTGGAGACTTCGACCAATCAAAGGGCAGTTCTCACGGAGGGGGTTAGAGAGAAGTCACATCAAGTCAACGCTCAGCTACAGCTAACGTTTATATATAAAACCAAATATAACAAATCCATCCACACTCATACACGTTTGAAAAATACTGCTGAACGTGTTCAGTCTGATGGGAACAAACGTGAGGATTCACAGTTTGGTTATTTCACTGATGAATCAGATAGAGATAAAAAGTTATCACTGTGTCCTAAATACATCAACATGGAGTCTCACACACACACATACACACTCATCTGTACTGGTGGGCTCTGCAGTGGTCAGCTCAGCACCGACCAACTACCAACACATACACACGCGCACTGCTGCACTCTATGCTAAAACCACATTGCCCCCTGCTGGTGGAGAGCAGAACTGTTACCACCGCGGTCACAATTAGTCACAGACAATAGTGCAGGGGTGTCCACACTTTTTTTTGTCTTGTGTGCTACTTTTCAAATGACCAGGCTGAAGTGACCTACCTAGATTGAAAACTTTAAATATATTTACCAATATAATCTGGATATCCTACTCTCTACATTAACATATAACATATGTTATACTGACTGGCTCAAAACCTATATTATTCTCACTAGGCCCAGTGAGTAGCATCTTGAAATACACTTGCAACTATCATTTTTATTAAGTTATTGCTCAGGATCTACCAGCTCTCCTTTGGAGATCTACTGGTAGATCCCAATCATGAAGCCCTGGTACAGTGTACAGTGTACACTACTCCAAATAGTACTCTAATACATGTTTTGAGTTCAGTTTTAATGGCAGTTTGCAGATTTTGATGAATTTTGGGAAAACAATCTTGCTTTGAGTTAAAAGTTTAAGTAAAAGCTTAACTTAGAACTTTGTTCTCTGTTTGTGTGTCTCTGAAATGTTCTGTTGACGGTCACGTCATTTCTTCACTACTAAAGGAACGGAATAAAGGAAACCAAACTCCTTGTCAATGTGATTCACGCCACAGCACACAAAGAAATGTCACCTCTGTATTTAACGAATCACCAAAGTGAACAGTGGGCAGCTTTGAGCGCCCAGGGAGCAGTGAGTCTGGACGGTGCCATGCTCAGAGGAACTCAGTCGTAACCTGGGAGTTGGTGGTTTCGAATTCAGAACCCAGTCCGGTGCCTTAACCACAAGGCCACCGCTGCCCCAAGACCAGACGTTCACATTCTACCAGGTTATTACATGTTCAGGGAATTCCTGTAAATTACATTATGATCAAATTTAATCTCATTTCCATATCCAATCCATAAACACAGCAAACCAACACCGCTTCCATCTGATTGATCCTACAGCTGCAGACTTTTTTTTTTTCTCTCCTACTCAGCACTTCCACAGTCTTCCGGTATTGGCTGATACTTGGCCGCAGCCTGACTGACCGCCGGGCTCCGTCCATGTTTGAGTCAAGAGTGTCACTCTGGCCTTTCTTAAACTATTTCACCATGTTGCATAGACACAAAGACAGCACAGTGTGCAGCGGTATCGACGAGTCCAGACAGAGTTGGGCTGAAGAAGCTACTTTGAGTCAAGGCGGCTGAGTAATCAGCTCCTATCACAGTCGCTATTGATTATTAATTTGAGCGTCATTGACTGGGACAATGAAACTGCTGCAGGAAGAGAGAACGAGCCGGGAGATCCATCACATGTCCCCGGCACCAGTCAATGAGCGGCCAGAGCAAATATTTAACAAGCGTGCACGTGTGAGTGTGCGTGTGTTCAACATATCTGGGTGCACGTGTATAGTTATGAGTTCAAGTGTAATCCAAACAGCAGTGATGGAGTCGGGGCCCGGGTTAATGCTGTAATGATAAGCCAGCTGTACTTAGAGTTACTCTCCTATTGTCATTGACAACATAAGCACTTCACCACACAATGCATTTATCACAGTCACATTCATGCATTTAAAGCACCTCTTTGAGCAGCGTGTGCATTAAGACCACACCACTCACTGTCTACTGTACTTTTTTTTTTTTTTACTTTGCTTTCACATTAGCTGCTGTAGCAACAGAATTTCCACTGTGTTTTTGATGACACATTTGAGTCCCGTTCACTCCCTGCTACCGCAGCTGACACCGCTTAACTGTTTTTTTCATAACTTCCAGTGGGCTCACCACCCACAGGAAGGATCACGGTATGGCACAGTGTGATTTGGGTGGCAGTCGTGGAGACTGCTGGCCCTATGACCCAACTAAAGATAAGCAGAAGATGGATAAATGAATTAATTTTTAATGCCTGAAACATTTTATTGAATTTCCATGACTAAAAGAAATTATTTTCTCTCAATACGACCACTGAAAATGGATTATCTTAAGAACAATATGCAGGGCGGTGTTTGTGGATAGGCTGACCAGGCTTTGTGGGGCCCTGGCCACTAGGAGGCCCTACCCTCTCAGTGCTGTGTATAGTGATAACTTGCCTGAACCATTTTACTGATTCAATGATGACACGTTTGAGTCCCATTCACACCCTGCTACCGCAGCTGACACTGTTTAACTCCAACCAAATTATCACGCCCAGGGACACGTTGGCATGTAGACCAGCAATTTCTGAAACAATGACTTTTCTTAACCCAGCAAGGTTCACAGTATGGTGGAGTGTGATTTGGGAGGCAATCGTGGAGACTGCTGACTCTACAACCTCATAAGTGATTTAAGATGAATGAATTTTTCATGACTTGCCTGAAACATTTTACTGAATTTCCATGACTAAAAGAAATTATTTTCCTTCAATATGACCACAGAAAATTGATTATGTTAACAGCAGTAAGCAGGGCAGCATTTGAGGACAGGTGAGGCAGATTGTATGGGCGCCCGGCCAGTAGGGGGCCCTATCCTATCAGTGCTTTGTGCACTGATGACTTGCCTGAAACATTTTACTGAATTTTCATGACTAAAAGAAATTATTTTCTCTCAATATGACCACTGGAAACAGATTATGGTAACAACAGTAAGCATTTGAGGCGTTTGAGGACAGGTCAATCAGGCCGATTGGGGCCCCAGCCACTAGGGGGCCCTACCCTATCAGTACACACAGCACTGATAAGGTAGAAGCTCCAGGGATATCTTGCTTGGAGCACTAGCCCAAGATTAGGTTTATATCTGAAAAACATGTTGACTTGATGACTTGAATGAATATTGCCAATATATTTTTAGGGCCTGCAGTATCTTTGCTTTAAGCAATTTTTTTTTTGCAGAAATCACCTATGGCACAGCACTGTAAGCAGCTCAGACCTAAGCCTGGTGTTTTTTGTCCTTCTAGTGATGCATGAGTTCTACTTCGCCCATATTTGAAACGTCCATTGTTGCAAAATTAACATTGCATCAACTTTTGTCATTGTCCTTCTTCAACCATTGTTCGCGGATTTCTTTGGAAAACTATGCGTACACTTCCCAGACATGCTCCGGCATCATCAGTTTTCTGAAGAAGTACTACAAGGAATTTTCTTCTAGTGTGCACAAGCCAGCAAAGTTTTCAAGGCAGCCCGTGAAAATTTACATTTTTTTCCAGCACATCTTAATTGAGCAAACGTTGGCTATATCTCCATGACTTTTCCAAAATATCTAAAAAAATAAAAATTTTTCCATAACTATTCCAAGGCCTGAAACTCTGAACATTTCTATGTCCCAATCCATTTTTTATTTATCTTGTTAAAACATCTAAGGAATCTGGCAGAACTACTAAAAGTACATGATGAATATGTCCACCGTGCAGTCTGTCATTATCAAGAGGAGGAGAAAAATTATATTTTATTAATATTGCTATGAATTATTGAGTTCTCATATGTATTGAATTTGCATTTTAAATGTTGAGACAAAGCATACCTCCGCCTCCACTGCTCATTCGGATTATTTAAATCCACCAAACTCTCGTCCCATCCCCCATAAGTGCATGATGGGAAAGCTCAAGTGCCCCATAATGGGTCCTATTGATATGCAAGAGTTCTAATATCTCCATTTAATGTTAATTTCTAACGCTCTCCAAAGGACAATATTAAAGCTATGCATTTAAAGAATCCCATCAGTTATATAGATGTTTTTACAGAATCACCTGTACGGAGGATCGTCAACACTTTAAACTGGCAAAATGAGGTCATTTCATGTTCTATGTACAGAAATTATCTTTATTATCTGGTCGATGACAACGGTTTAGCTTGACGCGTCAGGATTTCTGTAGAAATAAACATTACATTATGATTTTTATAGATATTATATTATTCATGCTTTTCTTGGCCGTGATTTGTTTCCCGTTTTCCTCTAAATGAGCATAAACACCACGAAATTTGCCATTATGGCTGTATGTTACACTGGGGGGGGGGTATATAAAATACACACATGAAAATGTTAGTTGTCATATAATCTATGACTTCCTTTATCTTAGTTTAAATAATCATCAAGGATTTTCCCTCAACATTAATTCACAGCTAGTCTCAACTTCTAATTTCTAAATAAAAAAAAATATACAAAACACATTTCTAAAATTATACTATTTAAAATATGCATTTAAATAATGCTGCCAGCTATCAAAATGAAGAATGGTAAAAAGTTATTTTCAGTTCTTTTCCTGC
Organism: Paraplagusia blochii; assembly: GCA_016785265.1. Classification (NCBI taxonomy): domain Eukaryota; kingdom Metazoa; phylum Chordata; class Actinopteri; order Pleuronectiformes; family Cynoglossidae; genus Paraplagusia; species Paraplagusia blochii. Next base: position 6,401 of record JAFBJS010006580.1, read on the forward strand.
AGACTTATTTTACGCACAAATAAAGCCCTAATCTGACTTTCGGAGAAGATTAAAGCAGCCAAATCCTGCTCCCTGGACCTCGGCTCCCCTTCACACCCCGAACCCACTTTCTCTCCCTATCACTAATTACTACAACTCGTCAGCCTCTGCCGGTTGCTGTGGCGACTAGCCGTTGTCATGGCAACCCCCTATGGCAGTGTGAGTGAATGGAGTGAGAGGAGTCTTATCATGCAGGAAGGTGAGATAAGAGAGTTAATTTCTTATAGAGCAGATAAAAGAGTAGCAGGAGTCTGTCGGAGAAACATTTATATCACAGACAGACTGTGGGGATACTTAAAGGTCAAAACAGGGCGGAAGGGATTTTTTAACCGTCAGCAGTGAGGGCAAACACGGATTTTGAGTTACTTTTAGGGGCAGTGGTGGCTTAGTGGTAAAGGAAGCAGACTTGTGTCCACAAGGTTTCAGGTTCGAGTCCATCAGCTGCCTAAGATGCATAGTTGTATGTCAACACAGTATGGCATTGCAGTAGTGTGGATCACAATATCACAACAACACGCTTGCTTTTCTTAGATGTGAAAATGTGCTGTTGTTTTATGTCAGGGAACACTTAAAGATTGACTTCCATCTGCCAGTTTACTCATACTAACACTTTGGGGCTGTAGCTTTAAGGAAGCACACTTGGTCCTCAAGGCTTCAGGTTCAAAGCCACCATCTACCAAGTTGCCACTGAGGAGATGTGAACATGGCACTGTCCCGACCCACATAACTCCCAGTGGGCTCACCTCTCACAAGAAGGCTCACCCTGTGATTGGGCTGACAGAGTGATGGTTAGAAATGTTAATTACTTAAGTATCTTAGGACTGTTGAGGGGAAAAAAAACAGGTACAACTAGGTATTCTAGTTGATAATGAAAACATAACATAATACCCAGGATTTTATACATAAAAAAATATTTTTGGAGAAAACCGTCTGTAGATGCAAGCAAAAGCCACTAGATGGCAGCATTGCAGCTCATTTTTATTCATCTATTTCATGAATTAATAGAAAGCATACATGTTTTATCATCTAATTTGAAAAAAAGAAAAAAATGAAACCATGCCACCCTCAGGGTATTGTGTATTGTTTTTATTAATATTATTTAAAAAACAGACAATTCCTGAGAACTTGTTTGTAAAAATTTAACATTCTTAAAAAACGCTTTCATCACAATTTTAGTTATACAAGAAGATCTTAAATGTAAATTATAAGAAGTTTCCACATCTGCCAATCCAGGAATTCATCGACATCCACACTCGTCGACCACCATGTCCTGGTAATGTCGCAACACCACATTGTCATTGTTGTCATAGTAAAGCATTGAAATGGGTGAGAGTCTGATGGGGACGCAGCAGGGCTGGGGGGTGCCCTGGGGGTCCAGGGAGTGGACCAGGGTCTGCAGGATGGCATGGTTGGTTCCGTTCAGGCTCTCGCTGAGTGGAAATGGACACTCTCCGTGGCAGTAGTTGGCCATGTAGCCCTGAGGAGCGATGATCCAGTCCTGCCAGCCCACGTCCTTGAAGTCAATGTACAGACGTCGGGCTTTGCAGACGTTACTTGGCGTCACAGGGAGGTGGATGGCGCTTCTTCTCTGCCTGGAACGACACTGGTGCGGGTTGAGAGACACGGCCACCAGAGAGGCCTGGATTAGGGGAAGAGAGAAAGACGGTTCAACCGGGAGGGAGTTCCCAGGATGGAAAGGAAGCAGATCCTCAGGTTCATCGTTGACCGGAAGCAGCTCCAGAACAAGGCCGTAGTTACGTCCGGGTTTCCTCCAGTTCTCAGCCAGCGAGGTGAGGTCGATGGTGACGGAGGTGGGCTCAGGCTGCAGCTGGACCGACTGCGACATCAGCAGTCTGCGGTTGGCCTGCGGATTGGCTCCTTTCAGCGTGGCTCGTAAGATCTTGTAGAGAGACACGCTGAGGGCCAGGGGCCTCTGCAGGAGCTCCGCTGATCTGAAGGGCTTCCAGTGGAACTTGATTTCCAGCTGAGCCAGAGACAGAAGCTCCACAGGCTGCAGGACCGACATGTTGAAGAAAAGCTGCTTCTCCACACAGAGCTGACAGATGCTGCTCCACCCAGACATCAGTCTGCCTGCAACACCATCCACGGGTAAAGAGTGTGTGAGCCAGTAGCTTTGAAACTGAACATCTGCTCAGATCGTTATATAAATTACGAAAACACATACATACATACATACATACATACATACATACATACATACATACATACATACATATTTGTGTTGCTATTTATATTGGAGTCTTTATTTTAAAAAGAAAGAATGGAAAAAGAATAATTTTCTTAAGACAAAATAAGGATTAATGGGATTTGCAGTTGTGGAACTGCATTGAAACCAGAAAAAAATACATATTTAGGAAGCAGAACTTAAAGTTGACAATAAGTTGTTTTTAAGTAAATTTATCCAGCCATATAACTAACCTTCATTGGTTAGTTATGACATTTCATTTTCACGAAATTTGTGATTTTAGTTTTTGGTCATTATTAGCTTGTATTGTTTCCGACAAAAACATCTGATAAGGTTCACACTTTTTTTTTAAACTAGTGATTTTCCATGACATTTTACAAAGTTTGATGACCCAAAAAAATGAATTTCACCTAATGTGACTAATAAAACTTATCATAATAACATCATCACCTGTAACTTCTCCAGGTCTTGGAAATTAATTTTTAAAATACCATAACATTTCCAGAATTTTCATGACCCTAGTAACCCTTATTACCACAATAAATTACATGGGGACACAAAAAATGAATTGTCTTTTTTTGTGAAAAACTTTCTTTTCTGCCTCCATGTTGTAGTACTAAAAAAAGAGTACAACTCTGTCTCGTTACAAACACTGGACGAAATCCAATGATACTCAGGTTTGGGAAACATACTGGCTCCTGATTGGCCAGGACACCTGTTGCTCTCCTTACCTTGGTCTTGCACATATCTGATGATGTTCCCTCTGACTCCATACTCGGACACGGTACACGGGTCACTCTCCCGGTTCTGGACGTTCTCCGACTTCCTGAACATCCTCCATAGAGTAGAGGGGACATGGCGGCGGCCCTGGTGGCCTCCCGCGGGTCGCGGCCTCCCGGAGAGTCCGAGTGATTTGAGAAAGTACCGCTCCTGGTTCTTCATGTCGTCCACCTGCGGTATTTCACTCACAACCGCGCAGAACAACGAGGCAACCGGGAACAGCAGCAGGAGCAGACGAGTCCAGGTGGGAATCATGGCGGACGTTGGTTTCCTCCACTGATTTGTTTGGCGGTAAGGGAGGCTCAACGTTTTAGCTCGAACCCTCGCCACCTCCTGGAGAGGAGCTGATAATTATGACACTGAGGAGGAGACAGAGACGGAGACAGGCTGGAGATAAGGTGGAGGTGCTGAAGGAGGGTGGGGACACAGGGACACTGATCTCAGGTCAGGGGGATGTCGAGATTTGTCAAAAGAGAAACCAATCATACAGTAATGAAGTTGAGTTAGGAATATATATATATACACCACACCTTTAAACACCCATAAAAGATTTGTACACTAGTATTTCATGATATAATTTGAGATTGTGTAAAATATTAATATTAAAAATACTCTGTTTGAATGGACAAACATCCTTTTCTACTTTAACTCATTAACTTTATATTTTTATGTATAGCATTTTAAGTATATATTGATGTAAAATTGTATTTTTGTTGATTTGTTGGCTTTTCTGCAGTGAAATTAAAATATCCAAATTGTTTTTCCAAATATATATATATATATAATGTATTCATATACTGTACATACAAATATATGTATGTACATTTGTGCAAATACAAAAATGTTTATACAAATTTATATATTTGTATCTTTTTTAACGTAGCCCAACATTTTACACAAATGTTAAGTGATAGAATCTAAGATTGTGTCAAATTTTAAGTTACAGGAAAGTACACTGTTTTAGTGAATGAACATCTTTTTTCTTCATGTCTTTCTAAGCTTAAGTAATTGTACATATATTATAGCTGTGTATGTAGTTGGAGTGGACGTAGTTGGAGTCAGAGTAGAAGATACAGAGAAGAGGCAGTGATGGAAATTATTAACTCGATGTTGCAACCCCTGAAAAAAAAGGGATAAGCCGAAAGGAAAAGAAGAAAGAAGATATTTGCTGATCTACAATAAATCTTTACAGTCTGCACGGTCCAACCTGTCCTCCATTAGTCGACTAGTCCTAAGCCAATGGTCACCAGCGGTCAACAACCTTTTCGAAACCAAGAGCCACTTCCAGGGCACTCAGTTATATGAAGAGCTACTTGTTAAATGCCGACTTACCTAATTGTGTAATAATAAAAAGTTCTGAGACATACAACAGTGACCTCTCTTCTGACTATCATATTTACACCCATTAAATTATCATTGTAAGTGTAACTTCTACTAAAAAGCACAGGAGCAGTAGCATTCTAACCCTTTTTGTTTTTGGGAACACATCCCGCGACACCTTAGGTAGACCATGGGGGCTACCAGGTGCCCCTGGGCACCAGGTTGGTGACCACTTGTTTAGAAGAACCATCACATTTTCCTGACTGGTTTATATTAAGACAATAATTTTCAGCACACAGTTTTTGTAGTTCCAGTGATTTTTTTAATATACCAGTTGGCAATCAAAGATGATTTTGGATTTGAATCGTTATTTACATCAGTATGTACAGTGGTTGAACTCAGAGCAGGAGGCTGTCCTTACAGGTTGTGTGTGTTCAGTATGTACTGAGAGGGGCTGAGAGTAGGGGGACAGTGAAGAGGGGCAGGGGGGACAAAAACAGAAGGAACTGACGGTCAGACATTCAAATAAACAAATGAATAAATCCCAAAAAGACTTATTTCATTTGTTGATTTAACACCTTATGGTAAGTGTGCATAGCTTGGACGGACAGTCTGACACAGACACACACACACACGTGTCATTCACACAAATAAATATACACACACAATGCACGGACCACCCACTGACACTAGGACATTGGAAACTGTATGATCCTCACTTTAAATGTCACCTGATCTCACGCACACACACTCTCGCTCACACACATATACTACAGCTGAACAGACACACACACACACACACACACACACAAACTGCCTACAGATGCAGCCTCTCATGTTGTCACTTATTTTACAGTCAGAAGAACAGTGCTGGTTCTCTACAGTACTTTTAAGAACGTGTGTGTGTTTAGGTAACGGAAAACAAACAGAACGCTACACCTTGGATGAGTGTCTTTTTTTAAACATATCTTAATATTAGCTGGGTTTTTTTTTATCTATATTTATAAATCTAGATTTTTTTTTTCTGCTTGTCCGGGTTGCAGGTAGAGCTGGCTCCACCCAAATCACATTGCACCATATTGTGAGCCTTCCTGTGGGTGGTGAGCCCACAACAAGTGATTTGGGCTGGGACAGTGCTATGATCAGAGCAACTCAGTGGCAACCTGGCAGATTCGAACTTTGAACCCTGCAGACCCAAGTCCGCTTCCTTAACCACTAAGCCACAACTGCTGCCTTAAATGTAGATTTAAAAAAGGAAACGTAATCATGTCAGAGTGAAGTAAACAAAAAAGATAGTGTCAGTCTATCTGCAACGCCTAAGAATCTCTTGCTAAACACAGAGTTGTATTTCTGTTCCATGCTGGACTTTCTCTGGTCTTCAGTATATAACAACTGACTGCATGAGAGGCTACATGAACAGCACTTACCGCTGGACACACAAAGTCACAACTCAAGGAAACAAACACCCACAGCTTTGGTGCATCATGGGACAATCAGGGAGTGTTTATCTTCACCTTCGGGGAGCACGTTAAGCGCTGATGTGTTCAGTTTTGTATATATATTTTTTTCATCTTTATAACTATAAATCCATTCAGTGACCTATGTACAAAGTATGGCAAAGAAAACAAAATTGATTTAAATTTATCAGCAGATGTCACCAGATGTCTCTAGCTCGCGTCTCCTCCTCCTTAATGTCTCCAGTGATGTGAACGTTTCATGCTGGGAGGGAGAGAGTGTCCATATCAGACATGGACTCGTGGACCTGATCTGTCCCAGAGTAAAAGCTCAGGAGAGTCCATCCAGGGCCTTGGTTCAGTCTGACTTAAAAAGAAAAAAAGGGAAAGGGCTCCTCTAACCCTCACCAGGGTCATGTGGCGTTCACCTCCATGATATGGTCGTCAGTGGACGGCAGCACCAGCACCTGCCGGGCGTGGGTGTGGTTGAACACCTGTCCGGGACTAAAGGGCTCCAGACGTGGCATGGCCATGCCTTTCTGCTGCTGGTCGACGCTGCCGACCGAGTGGATGCTGCCCCTGCTGCGGATGCTCGCCGTGTCCGCCTGGTCGTCCAGAGGCTTGTCCAGCAGAGACAGAGAGTCGTTCTCAATGCAGCTGTCTGGGGATGAGCATCAAACATAGAACAAATGTGTGTATTGTTCAAGACAGATGATAAAGTCTAAACCTTCAATTTGATGATAAATACAGTCATATCTGAGAAGACTACAGGTGCATTTGTTTGGGCAAATCTGGACTTTTTTTTATGGATTTCTTGATAGTAATTAAAATCACCTAAAATCACTCCAGTTCATATTACCTGTTGAGGTAATACCTGTACCAACTACCTCTCATGTCCTCTCTCACCACATCCATAAATCTCCTCTTTGGCCTTTCTCTTTGTCTCCTACCTGGTAGCTCAATCTCTAGGATTTTGCCTTCAGTGAACATGTCCAAACCATCTCAATCTGTCTTCTCTAGCTTTTTATCCAAAGCTTCCTGTCTGTGTTGTCCCTCTAATCATCTCATTCCTGATCCTGTCCATCCTTGTCTCTCCTAAAGAGAATTTCAGCATCTTTAACTCCTCCACCTCCAGCTCTGTATCGTGTCTTCTACCTATTCCTAGTGTCTACAATCCGTCCATCATGGCTGGTCTCACAACTGCCCTGTAAACCTTTCCCTTCACCTTAGCTGACTCTCTTCTATCACAGATCACTCCTGACTCTTTTCTCCAGTTATTCCATCCTGCCTGTTTATTTACCATAACCTTATATAATTGTTTTCTTACCTGGGTCCTGTTGAATGACCACTGCTGCATTGTGTGGCAGGTACTTCAGCACTTTGATTTTGGGGAAGGGCAGATGACCAGCGAAGAGAGGCATCACTTCGATTTGCGCCCTGTGTGTGGCGTTGACCGTCATAGGCATCAACACCATCCCTGAACTCTTCCCACACACGGCCCAGTTACTGCTGCTGTCGGCCACTGTGGAATAACACAAATCACTTACAATGTTGGTAATATTTCTTTACTTTGCTCATTTGCTTGTCAGGTGCCACTCAAAAAGTTATTGCACTCTCTCTCCTGCTCCAACCTTCAACCATGCCTGGTGCAAATTAGTTTGTTTTTGCATAATCCTGCAGATAAATAAACAGACACGGCCGGGAAGAGTAATGAGTATAAGCTGGGATTTTAGCTGACAAACCAAATCCTGAGATTTATTTTGTGGCATCTGAATATGCAAGTGTAGAAAATGACGTGGGTTTTTTGAGGTTTTCTCCACACGTACCTTCATACATGAGCTTGGTGGTTTTTGGACCATCAGTGTCAGTTTTACTCTCCTCTGCCAACTCTCCCTCTGCAGGCTCAGTCAGCCGAGTTATACACACCTCCAGACCACAGAGGAGACCCGAGCGACAGTGTTGCTCGCCAGCAGGGGGCAGAATCTCAGCTTTCACACTGTACAATGTCTGCCATTGGCATGATCAAACACACAAAAAAATTGACATTTGGTTTGCTCTATGAAGTGTTTTCTAAAACCTGGGACAGTGACTTACAGTGACTCTCTCCAGCTGAAAGTGGTAGTGGAAGGGTTTGTAGGAAGAGACGTCTTGGTTGGCTAGAGAGAAGCTGGCGGAGAAAACACACTGGAGGCAGGACGGCAGGTCATCCTTCCACCTCACCTCCCACAGGCAGAACACACTGTGCTTACTGCACAAGAGCTAAACACAGAAAAAGCAGACATCAGTCAGCAGCTCGACTCATTACCTAACGCTGTTTCTGATGCCTTTTTAAAGTGACAACATGGAAGAGTTGATACTTTACATCAATCCCACCAATCAGGCTGAAAAGTTGTCGGGCAAACAAAGATCTGAGAAACTGCATAGATTCCACTAAATCCTGCCATTGTATGGACTGTTAGGCTAATCCGCTAAACACTGAGTCACCTACCTAGACCACTGGCTACCCTGTGGAAAATTTGAGTTCTTCCCCCACTGTTGTACGGCTAATGAAATGCAATAGACGTTTTATTCCTGTATCTAAAAAACAAATCTGTCCCTTCTGCTGCTTTGATTTTTATCATTTCGTTTTCTTCCTCACCTGTTGTGTTTTAGTGTTGAGAGACTGAAGGTCCAGTGACACATGTTGCTTCTCCGTCAGCTTCATATCTGCCAGTGTGAAGTTGACGTCAGACACATTGTGGACACACACCTGGATGTACTTTCTGTTGGATGATGAAAAAGTGCATTAAAATGTCTTGGTTCTTAAAATTAAATTCACAATAGATTCATTTACAGATGAATTTCAGTTATATATTAGTGAGAAGATACCAAACAGTAACCTAGACTAATAATTACAAAATATAGTATCCTGTTATAAAGTATTATAACAGGATTTTCTTATCACTGGAAAAACTGCAATGCCTGGGTTTCGCCATATGATGTGTGCACCGAAATTAGATTTCCAGATAAACAGCTGTATGTTACATTGGAAGTCAGTAGATGGCAGCATTGCAGCTAATTTGACTAACCTCTTACTTGTGGAGTGGTTAATACAGCTGAATAAATATCACCCTTATAACAGCTAAAAAAGTTAGAAATTAGTAAAGACTGTTGTTCACCTGTTACCAGCAGAAAGCAATGAATGTTTGGTTTTGAAGGGGATGTAGAAGGTGAGAGCTAACAGTGTTGAATAGATTGACCAGGGACAGTCGATGGACATCTGTGGACACAAAACATTCAAATGTTTAAAGATGTCAAAAGTCTGTGCTACTAAACTTCTGTTAATTCTGCTATTTCTTTTTAACACTATGGTCACATTTTTGTGAACCTCACCCTTTGGTCAATGACAGACATGGGTGTGTCAGGGTGACTGTAGCTGCGTGGACGATGACGGATTTCCCCGTTGGTCAGCCTCTCGTTGTTAGGTCGCTCCAACCCCGATGGGATAATGCACAGAACTTCCAGCTGGAACTCCAGAGTGTGGTATGGAGGGGTCGCAGGAAGACTAATGCTGGTCACCTTCTCAGAAGACTGGATGGAGAGGACACTCTCACCCACCAACTCTGTACAAATGACACCAGGATGAAAAGTCTTTAAAAGTCCAAAGCTTTCCTACTTTTTATAATCAACTAAGGCAGAAAAAACATCCTGATAGATTGTAAGGAATCCAATACACCATTAGGTGAATTCTGCTGCAAAACTGTCTTCACATTTCAAATGGTTAGAATGTTCTGACAGAAACTGGAAGGAAATCAGTCTCTCATGCAACTACCTGATAACGAGAATAAACTAGAGGAACTGAACAAATGCTTCCAACAGGAAAATGATGTAACAGACTCTTGTGAAAAGAGCATTTAAACCATATGTGAACTGACCAGCGGTGGGATTCGTGACACGGGCGGTGCAGCTGGTGGACGGCAGGATGGGCATGGTGTCTGTGTTGCTGAGTTGCAGAGCATCTCCTTTCTTCACAGCGTAGTGACCCGTCAGCAGAGTGAACTTCACCACCTGAGGCAGACCGGCTAACAGAGGCTCTAGAAACAGAAACAAAGACCTTGAGAAAAGTATCTGACTTTGTTTGTACAAGAAACACACTTTAAAGTTTCAATATAAATGTTTTTTTTTTTGTTGATGTACCAGACCTGAGAGAGGCTCCACGGTGAGCTGTGGCTCCTGAGAATACACTTCATACTGGACGGAGGGGTAGATGTGTGGCAGCACAAACTGCACCTGGCCCACGGTTGCACACAGCTGACGGAGTGTGTAAGTACCTGGTTGTCCACTCTACAGAAAACATAACACAGCAGTGTCAGACATAATGCGATATATAAGTGAAATGTGACTAAATGCTTACCATGGAGGATTCAATAGAACTTTATACTTCCTTCTAATAAAATGCATGATTATGGTTTTGTAGAGAAAGAAGATTTTCACATGAGTATCATATTGTATGCATTAAGACAATTATGTTTAAGTGAAAAAATGTTCAAAGTGTAATATAAGAACTAGCAACCGGGCAAAATACAAGCGATTGAAAAAAACTGAGAGATAACAAAATCTGTAAGATTTATAGACAAAATAGAAAAACGAGAAAAGCATGAAAAACTGTTTTATAGAACCACTAAATAGATGAGACTAGTAAAAGAATAAAAGAAAAATAAATAAATGAAGATTGCAGAAACAATAAAAAAAGGACCCTAAACTAGACCCAGGGACCAGATTTCTAAAATCTAGCATTTTAGCTTCTAATACATTTATTAATATTATTTTATACGTCATTAATCTTAGTTCACACAAATGCCTAAAATAATTGCTTCTATCCTGGCACCTGTGTCAAATATTAGTACCTACTGTGGCATCGGTGTCAAAATAATTGTCCACACGTACCCAAAGCAACTAAATTCACTGAGCAAGAAATTACAATATTAAGTTGTAATAGTTTTGATTAAAACTTAAGCCAAAGATACACATATAGCCAAAAACAATAAACGAAACTGGAACCAACTGGTGTTTCTTACTGGTGCAGTGAAGGTCACACTGTTATTCCCAGGCTCTAATGTTACATCCTGAACTTCGAGCATCTGCGTTCCCTCTTTCATGGCTACCGTAGGAGGACTGATGCAGTTGGGTGTGTTTGGCGGCGAGTTGCTGTCGTGGCGACGCAGCAGCAGGTGAGTGTTCTTGCACACCACTCCTGTGGAGTTTAGGGAATTATCCGTCGGACTTCTGTCGTGAATCTCGTCCATTTCTAACAAAGGGCCATTGAAAGAGGAGGACGGTGGACCTGGTGAGTCCACCTGGCTAAACTCCACCATGGCAGGATTTTTCTGTCTTTGATTTGCCTTAGGTCTGCCGTGAGTTCCTCCATGGTCCACGTCAAAGTGAATGCTAGCAGCTAATTGTTGCATCCGCACCGAAACCGGCATGAAACACCTGAGCGTCAGCTCCACCTTCAGGACGGCTCCAGAGTGCACAGATGCTGTCGCTGGATGGAACTGGAGACGTGTGAGTTGGGCAAATACACCCATGCTGAGAGTCACCTGTGGGGCTAGAGAGAGAAAAACAAATAAGGACTTTTTTTTTTTTTTTTACAAAATAACTTGCAGTAAGATGTTTAAACTTTTTAAATAAATTAACATGATTACTTACACTTGCCTCCAGTCTTAGTGGCAAAAGAGAGAATTTCTTGACAAAAGTGCTTCCGTTCTTCTGTGGTCAGATTTGAATCACCTGCCAACAAGGCACTGGTTTGCAGATAACTGCAATATATGGTCAAGGAAAATAAATAAATAGAAGTTGCACAGGTATTTGGTATCGTAATGCAGTAGGTACAATTAGTAGAATATTCAATTTGAACATGTTACTACTTGAGCAAATACATGGTCAAATGATCATATTGCATGAAGCTTCTAAGAATGCTTTGTGAACTGAAAAAAATCTCTTTGAGTTTATTGTTGTTGTCTTCACTGAGAAAATATATTTAATATTTCCTAATCAAATATAGTTGCATTATTGATGATGGAATGCTTGTTATTCTATTGTTAAGTTATTTTGTTGATATAGGTATGGATCAAGTGTAAGAAACAGCCAGATGAGGACAAAAGGAAAAAAAAAAATTTTCTGCGGTCCGGCACCAATTCACACACAGAGCGGTACTCCCAGTTGTGCAGAGTACAGAGTGGCCTCCAGCCCAGTGATTGGGCACCACTGCTATGGTTGAGCTTTATGACAGTGAAGAACTGAAGAATAATTATGAAGAATACTACACTGCCTGGCCAAAAAAAAGTCGCCACCAAAAAAAAAAAAAAAGGGTCATACACTTTAATATAAATTGTTGGACCGCCTTTAGCTTTGATTACAGCACACATTCTCTGTGGCATTGTTTGGATAAGCTTCTGCAATGTCACAAGATTTATTTCCATCTAGTGTTACATTAATTTTTCACCAAGATCTTGCATTGATGATGGTAGGGTCTCCAGTAGACTCCAGCACATCCCCAAAGATTCTCAATGGAGTTAAGGTCTGGACTCATGCTGAACCAGTCTTTCACAATAAGAGCCTGATGAATCCCTGGCATTGTCATCTTGGAATATGGACCTTGCCATCAGGGATGAAAAAAATCCATTGATGTAATAACCTGGTCATTCAGTATATTCAGGTAGTCAGCTGCTCATTCTCTGAGCACATACTGTTGCTGAACCTAGACCTGACCTCCAATGGGAGGCTCGAACCTATTTGCTTAGTTAAATCCAGGTGGTGGCTTTTTTCAGCAAGGCGGTGTATAATCAAAGTTATTTTATTATTTTTGTGGGATAATAAAGGCCAGAATGGATCATTTTCTAGATCTGAATCCCTGCAGTAAAATACGTGGACACAGGCAAGGAACACCGAGTAGCAGTTACACTGTATGCTGACACTTGTGCTGTAAAGGATACTCTTCAGTTCTGCCCAGAAGTTTCTGACACTCAGCAATCTGTTTCCTGGTGTGAGTGACAGGCAGACTCCAGCCCTCTGACACATAAGACTTTAGAGCTTCCTGTAAGAGGGTTTCTGCTCGCTCAGGATCTCCTTTTCTCCTGACAACCACACAAACATACAGACAAAAATATCAGCTATGAAAGATGAAAAGCACAAATAAATAGATGGGCGATCTATATCTAATTAACTTGAATGAGCAAAAAACATATATTTATTAAATGAAAAATTAGTATTAAGTCTTCACTCTTACATGTAAAACTCTGCCAGGCTTTTTCCAACCAGTCTGGCAGATCTTAGCCGCCCGATGGCTGTGTACATCTCCATAGCAGCTTGAGAGAGTTCCTGAAGAGGGAATAGGTGGCCAAATGAGAGGTGGTGTAGGCACAGGGTGAGGGGGAAGTGAACAGGAGGAGAAGGACAAAATTAGATCAACATTTTGAAGGTTTCAAGAAATGCAATGGGAACTTAGAGGATGTCAGAAAGAATTAGACTTTTGCCTAATTCACAGTGATTTGAGATTAGACTGTGGCTACTCTCAAACAAAAGTACTAAAACAAAACCCAAAAGAGCGGAAAAGATTTAACTTACAAGATAGTGTCTTTCGAAAGCTTCCACAGAAGATAAGGCTTCCTTTAACTTTTTGTAAGGACTCTGCAAACTGTGGACTGTGGATGAAAACAAAAGAAAATATGAACTATATATGATATACAGTTAAAAAAGAAGAAGAAAAAATAAAGAACACAAATGGGAATAATAATAATACTCCCCAACACTCCTTTGTTATTCAATAATTATGTGATCTACAGCATTTGTCAAACAATAAATTTGAAACGTAAAGTTGGATAAACTGCAGCAAGACTAATCTGTGGCAGAATTACAAACGGAAAAAGAAAGTGAATAGTTTTATTTTGAAAACCCACCAGTCTCAGGCTTCTCATCTCCCAGGCCTGCCAGCAGATCGACAGTCCTGTTTAGGTCCTCAGACGTAGGGCCCTGCTTTGAGACCAGGCCGCAGAGTTCCCCTAGAGATTTTAACTAACACAATAGGAGAAAGACAAGTATAAAAATGTAACAATAATTCCTAAACATAAGTGGTTTGCAGTTCAATCAACATTTTAAATGATCAGAATACGGTAATAACAAACAGAACAGTAGAAGGTTTTGGTGTTTCTTCTTAATGCCTTACTTTATCAGTTGCATAAGCCCAGAGGCCAACAGTATGAGAGCAGTTCGAGGCCAACTGGGCCTGATCACAGCAGCCCTCAATCCTGTGCAAAACCTCCAAGCAGCTGAGAAATACCCAACAGTCTAGCGCCCCCTCTAGCACTGGAACCTGTGTGGAAAAGAAGACAAAAAAAAAAAATTTTATAAAATATATTTCTAATTAGTAAATTTTAAGTTAATGTTGGATTTTCTGAATGGTGTTTTTAACCTTTTTGTTGCATCTACAGGTGACTTTACCTCGAGCAGACGCAGCTCCTGAACACAGTTGTGCAGCAGCTCTAGGGCTCGTTGCGTTACCTCCCAGGGCCTCTGGAGGAAGATGAGTAAGGTGCACTGGCGAGAGAACAAGTAGCTCCTTAGATCTAACAAGCTTGCCTCCCCTCGCTGAATCCCATCCCTCTTTTCCATATCGATAGGTCGCCGAAGCAACAAACCGCTCCAGCTACGCACTGGAGCACAGAAGGAGCCCAGCCAGTTAGCTGTATCTGTGGATAAGAAAAGAACCGTTATTTTTTATTTAACAAGCACAAGTGTTATTTTTATTAAAAACAAATTCAAAGTAAAGGTTACTTACCTCCAGCTCCAAAATTCAGGACATACTGGGTAAAAAGAGCATCCAGTTCATCATACTGGACCAGGGCATCCTCAAACTGCTGCAGCATCTCAAAAACAAAGGCAAGCTCTTCCTGTAGAAACACACACACAGAATAAGATATCTGGGACATTTGGAAATTCATATTAAAGATTCATATAAAAGACCTATCCTTGTTCTGCATACCTGCACCATAAAGTATTCACAGAAGCTCCAGCCGGGCTGCGTACGCTTCTCCCTGAGCGTACGCATGTCATCTTCAAACCGGCCCAGGTTTTTGGTGAAGGACATGAGGAGCAGAGTTCGTAGCTTGAGCAATAAAGAATTCCAGGATTCCTGAGACCGAGATGAGTCCTTCAGAGGCTCTGAGAGCACCACACACCTGCACAACAAAAATCAGTCCTCAATTTTTAATAAAGGTTTAAAATTGTTACTTACTTTGCAAAAAACAAACAAACAAACTTCAGCCAATTGTCAAGCACATCGTGTAGTTTTTTTAATTCACTGTCTAACAGCTACATATCATTGAAACAACATAATAAAATTGTATTGCATCTTAAATACAAAAGATGATTATCTGTATTTTGGTTTTTCCCTTTTATACTCAGTATCAGAACTCTATAAGGGAAATCTCTTTCACCTGTCGTTCTGTTTGTTGCAAAAATCACTTCGAATTTTGTCCACAATGGAAGAGCGAGGAAGAATGTTGGTCTTGTTCTTCTTCTTGGTATCAGTAGTTTCCACAACGATGATGACCCAGTCTGCTGAACTGTGGGCCCGTAAACTGTTCTGCCAACGCATCATGTCCTCCTTCACCGTGCTCTTGTACGCCTCTGTGTCCTGTAGCAAAACAAGGGAAAAGAATAACTTTAACACTGACTTTTATGCAGATCATTAAAGAGAATAAATATAAATATATTCAAAATAAGTATAAACCCTTATCCTCTTTATGTTTGATTTTGAAAAAAAGAACCATCCATGTCTAGGACCAATACTTGCCAACTGAATGGTCACTTGATTTATCTTTAGGCCTCATGTTCCAGGTCTTCTTATTTGACTTTTCACATGTTTTTCTCTTTTTCAATATATATTTTTTTTACAACTGGACTATAAATTTCCATGGTTTTTCAGGACACGCACAGCTTTGTCCAGATTACTTAAATAATGTCATGGAGGGTCAGAGGGTCTAGTTCATACCTAAAACCTTAGGGAATGTCATGATGATGCCAGCACTTCTTTAATCTGACCAGCTGCTACGTCAGCAGTTTCAACAGCTCTGTGCTTCCACATGGTTTTCCTTCCCTTTCCTTTTGCCGCTAGTCAGTGTCACTGAATCCAGGTTAGTGTCTATACTACAGAAATATGTTCCAACATGGAAGTATTTGATATCATTTAAAATTAAAATGAATATACAGGATTTAGGATAAACATTTAGGATAAACAAACACAGAGTTATGGCAACACTAACCCAATTTTATATTAATTTGCTTAGGTCACATATTCAGCCAAGTGAAAAATCAGTTATATATTATATTTCAGATGGGATATCTTCAAATATAAATCTATTCTTAGAGAGCTGACATGCTACACCTGCTTCTGACAGAAATACTTAGAGAGAATCTTGGACTTTATTCTGATCCACAAAACCTTGAAAGTACAGGAACATAGTGATGATCTATGTGCTGTGGTCTCCAAACACTGGGCCAGGGACCGGTCCGTGCCCATAATGTTTCCTTTTGTTCTCATCTGGCTATAACTTACACTTGGTGGAAATATTTTCTCAATGAAGACAACAACAATAAACTCAAAATGGCGCAGAGTCATTGATACAAGATTCTAACTTTTAAGAAAGTTATAGGCTGTGTGCACTTGAAAAGTCCTTGTTGTGCCCATGCCCAAAGTTAATTTGGGTAGGAAGATTTTAAAGGTAGGAAAATATTTCAGAACCAGAATTTTGCAGATAAAAAGTGGAAGAGTGAAAGTGAAAACATCTGCAGAACAACAGCTGTTTGTGATACTCATATTGTCTTGCAATTTACTCTAATGTTTACATATCAGAGCCCAACTTGTTCCTCTTTTTTTCCAAATAAAAAACACCTACTGCAAAGAAAATGCAGGACGAAATCTAGGCTTCAAATGAGGAGCTTATGCCGAGGTGTTAACATGGATTAGTTACGTTAAATATGGATAAAACCTAATGCTGCAAACTAAAGGAGCAGGGCATCTCACATGCCGCTCACTTCTTTTGTTTCCTTCAGTAGGACAATGTGAACATGAGAAGCACAGAAACAACAATGCAGTTAGGCTTTTGCCTGCAGCAGCACTACATGAAACACCTTGTGTGTAAAAAGAAAAAAGACTAGCAGTTTTACTTTAACTGTTTGTGGTTAGATTTATTATTAATAAAAATCCTGGTAAAGAGAACTCTCTACTTCAGAAATCAGTTTGATTAAACATGTCAGATTAAAATTATGTGGTGAGACTTACACAGCAGTCAGTCCAGTAGATATGAAGAAATGGGAATGTAAGAAGGGCCTTGTTACCCTCCTTGGGGAGCAGCTCCTCTTTGTATTGGACGAAATTAGCTTCAAGGTGAATCATTTTTGGAGCACGACCATACGTCCTAAGGAGGAAAAAAAAAGTATTATGGACAAAGTTCAACAAAAACAATAATAAAATCAACCACTAAATGGTCCTCTCCACCAGTAACATAGATTTTAGAGTGACATCTAAATCTGGCAACCACATGGTTTATTGGAATAAAAGTTTTCCATAAAAGTGATCATCACACACTTCTACAAAACCGAGGCAATAAAAGTTACTGCAACAAGCGTTTGAGACCCCTTTTGACTACAATAAAAAAGATGATAAACCTAGTGTGGACACCTGCAGTCTTTTCATACCCCGCTGTCCGCGTCGGTACATATCAAGAAGTACAATGGAAAAAAAATCAAAGTACTCTGATTCATCACTGGCCCCATTAAGTATCAGTCATTCAAGTTTTGTGACACTCGTGTGGTGAGTAACAACCTTAAAATAAAAGTTCAATGCACACAAAATAGTAAAACTCCACGTCTAACTTTACTTCCTGTTCCAGCTCGTTAAATTCAAGGTGAGGCCATATATCCTTCTCCATTTTCAATCAGCCGCCGTAAACTGTATCCTTACAATATGCTGAAGTAATGTCAGTGAGAATAAGACCAGACAAACACTAAAGCTTTAAGGAGTGAAGAGTAAAGTGAGGAACTTCTCTCGTCTGCCGCACTACACCTTAAACTCCCCACAATAAAAGGTAATGAACAGTTTTATATTCAGCATACATTCTACTCTAACTGCGGCTTAATAAATGTCAGTAAATGCTTTGTGGTGGTGAAGTTATGTGTTGTTATCCATCTAAAATGTAAAAAATGCAGACTAAAATGATGCATAAGTTTGTCAAATAAATCACGGAAGACAATCAAAAGCATACCTTTTGCTTTCGCAGTGTCAATACTTTACAAAATAAAAAACTTAGAAACAAGCTTCACAGTGTTATTTGAAACCAAAATTTCTCCTACAGAGCAATACTCACCGCCTCCATTCCATTGGTTCTCTGGGAAGCTGCTGGGCCAGTGATGTATAAAGTGACGTAAACAAGCTCTGGTCTCCAGCACCTGAGAAACAAGTGAGCATAAAACATATATATATATTATTATATATATACACATTATAATGTATTATATATAATACATTATTATATATATACAGAATATACGCTGTAGGTCAGAAATAAGGAGTAAGAACAAAACGCATCTTTTTAATCTCAATAATAAACGTAAGTTCTATCAACAACAAAAGACATGACTACCATACAGTGCAACTTCAGATGCTTGCTATAATAACCTACAATAGCCTAAACACTGACTAGTTTTTCCATCACTGCATTCTTGTCAAATCATTTTTGACCTTCAACCAAGGCGACCTCCTACAAAATCATTTGCGCCCGTCCTTCATGTTGCTAGACTGTGTTACAGGCTTCATGTTTCCAATGTTAAACAAAACTAAACTAGGTTCATCCTTTTTGCAAAAACCAGATCAATTATAAAAATGATGTCTTACATTTTTAGCTACATTTTTGGAAACTACAAATCTTCTCTGTCTTTTTCTTTTGGCTTGTCCCTTTTTTCAGGTGCTGCCATAGTGAGTCAACAATTTCCATCTCACCCTGTCCTCTGTATCCTCAACTCTAACCCCAACTACCTCCATGTCCTCCCTCACTGCATCCATAAATCTCCTCTTTAGCCTTCCTCTTCGTCTCCTACCTGGAAGTTCCATCTCAAGTATTCTTCTACCAATATAATCAGTGCCCCTGGACATGTCCAAACCATCTTAATCTAGCTTCTCTAGTTATTTTCTCCAAACCTTCCTGTCTGTGTTGTCCCTCTAATCACCTCATTCCTGATCCTGTCCATCTGTGTCTCTCCTAAAGAGAACCTAAGCATTTTTGACTCCACCTACAGCTCTGCCTTCTGTTTTCTACCAATTCCTAGTGTCTCTAAACCATCCATCATGGAAACTAACTATAGTTGAGACAATTACTTAACAATGGCTTTTTGTAGCTTTGAGCAGGAATAGGAAATTACAAAAGAAATGTGAGCAAATAAACAGTAGGGGGAAATGTGCAAATCAAAAAGAGAACAAGCAATCAAACTGGAAATGCATCTATCAGTGAAAATTCAAAAATATTCACCATACACTGAGGTGTTGAAAGCTGACCTTATTAATGATTTCAGGATGAGAAAGTTACAGTAAGGTTCTTGTTTGGCTCAATGTCCTGAACTTCTCACCGCCTTCTTATCGGCATCGGCATGTTTACCAGCCTTGCAGATGGACGTTCTATGCTGTCTTTAATGATTAAACTGCTTTTACAGCTGCACGGATACATTAGGTTCTGAGCCGATGCAGTAATGCAAACTCAATTTTTATTTACACTATTTAATAATTGACAAGTTAGTTAATGAAACAGCCTTGTGTTTTGGTGGACGTTTCGGTTGGGGAAAAAAAGACTGCTCGCTCTTTTACCATTAAAAAAAATTCCATTAAAAAAGTTTTAGGAAAACCTGAGGTTTAGGGGAAAAAAAAGTACACTTAATTACAGCAGTATTAATTCTCAATCTATTACTTCATCATTTGTTTCAGCGAAGAAAGTATAGGCAGAGTATTCTTAGTGTGGCTGATTTCAGAATAAAAGAAAACAAAAGAAAACTTTGCATTTTCTTAAATCCTTTCTGAACTGAACACATTGTAAATCCACAGCATTAGGCTCAAATTGTGGCTTTAATTTCAGCCTGATATTACAGTTTTGTGGTGTTTTCCAAATAAATAGGTATTAGTTGATCACAGATGTTCCGACTATAACCACTACAGCACCTACAGCATTACATTTATTGGCAGATTGCAAACACTGTCTATGGATTCACAGCTAGATGAAAGCTATTATTACCTCACTCCTCTTTAATAAGCCATAAATCTCTGAGCTTCATACCAGTGTTTCAAATAAGCTGCCTGTGCTACGTAAAACCAAGACTGCACAAAGTATGTGTGTTGACTACAGGAAACAACTTATAGACAGGCACAATTTCTAGACCACAGGTGTCAAACTCAGGCCCGAGGGCCATATTTGGCCTGCTAGATCATATCAAATTTGTACTACAGTGGGCCCCCTAATATAAAGTCCTTATATACAAACAGGCTTTGTAGTATTAGCCATGTATGCTCTTAGTTATAACACATACTGTATGTTTTCTGTTGTAGATCTGTAAAAAAGATTTTAATTATATAGGAAATCTTGAAAGACAACAGATAAAGACAAAAGATATGCACCAAATACTATTTAATTGTATGTCCTACATAAGGTTTGCCTGTTCTAGGTTCAATAAATTACATTTAATATGAGTTGAGCAGGGAAAACATGCATATGTACTCTAATTTTTTCAATAAATATTAAGTTTGTCTCGTGACTTTACGGCAGTTTATAATTTGGACCCACTGTGAATCTGAGTTTGACACCTCTGTTCTAAACAGAAACAAAAACTATCAATGAAATACTTTCCTTCAATGTCTTTCAATTTCAAATTTAGGGTCAGCTCAAATCTTAATCAAGCTCAAGTGACTTTAAATAGAAAAAATACTGTTTTTGCTCTCAATGAAGACTTGACATATAAGCAGCTGTCTGCAGGTGAAGACAACCTGAAAGTTTTAAAGTAATAACTACAATTGTTTTGTTCCACAACTTTTCTTTTAAAACACAGACATATTAGTGCTTAGTTTTGTAAGCTGTTTGTTTTACAAAAACTCCCGCGGGTCAGAACCATTCTGGCCTAATATTGGAACAAGTTTGAGACGTGAGGGGAAGCTGTCAACGAGTCGCCTCCTGAAATAGCCCGTCCAGAACCGCCTCGCATACACGACGGATTTGTGAATGGAAAACTGATCGCGGTGCTAGAAATTATATCGGCGACGAGTGTCTGTGCTGCGAAAAGAGTCTTCGTTCACCGAAAAAACAAGGTGAAATCTGCAACAACTACAGACGTGACGTTCCATCGTTAGCTCGGCCTGAAAATCAATGTAGCCGGTAACTACCAGTGAGCAACGCCTCCCGGTAACTAGTTTCTTAAAAACAGACGAAGTGCTTCAAATTGTGAAAAACAAATTTCTTTACAGGTAGAATTTCTAAAATGGACGAACGTTCACACCGGTTGTTAAAGATGTACCTGTCAGCTAAGCTTAAACCAAGCTAACAGGCTAGCTGTCAAGACCAGAAAGACAGACAGAACAAACGAACGAACGTCTCCTTTAGAAAAACACTCACATGTTACAATGGGCTTGTTCTCCATTGTATAGATGATTGGCTTTTCTTCTTGACTCTCCATGTGTGTTAGCGATACGACTCCATGAAAATGACATACAAACAGAGATGTATTATTAGTAAGTGCTTAAGTGTGCAGCTGAGTTGTATCGATGGGGCCTGTGTCCCCTCCGCACTTCCGGGAAGTACGTCAGCATTGCGTCATTAAAGGGGCAACCTGTAATTTTTTTCACCTAGAATGTTACTAAACTCTTCCCGACTTGACGTGTAAGGACAACAAATATTTCATAAACTTAATTATGACATATATCCCTCTTTTACTATAACAATATATAATTGAAGTAACAAACCACAAAAGACACAAAAGCACATTGCATTTCTTTATTCAATATATATTATACTTTTCTCTGAAATTATTTGATGTAGTTAATAGGTATAACATTATTCAAAATTAAAAACAAAAAACGTGTGATAGCGCTTTTATTAGGTAGTAGGGACGGCAATGCTGCCATCTAGCGGTATAAACCTTGTTTAAAATGTGTGCTGAATGATGATGATTATTATTATTGCTGTGGTTATTAAAATTTTTATTCTAATTATTTTCTTAATCATCACTGTACGTCCTTTTTACACTTTTCAATTTATTCTTCGGATTTCCTGTCTTTATTTTCTTTTTCTTTTTTGTCCTTGGAATCAATCTCAGCTCCATCTCCTTTACAATGTCTGTCATCTTCCTTTTCTTGTTTTTGTTGTCCACTGTTCCCTTTTCCATTTACTTGGTCCAGAGTAACATTAGGAGCAGAATTATCTCCCTCAATCATCCTTTCGACATCCTCTTTTGTGCTTTTAGTGCTCTCTCCATCGCCCTCTTTGGCAACATCATTACTGTTCTCTCCCTGTCTTGTTTTTGTCCCCTTTGCATCAACACCCTCCTCTTCTTCACCTTCTGCTTCTTCCCTCTCCCATACTACCTCACGTCCAACTCCTTCACCTCTTTCTTCCTCTTCTTCCTCCTTTGGCTGAAGAGTTTCTACAGCTGCTGCCTCCCACTCCAGCTGTTGTACCCTGGCTTGCATTTTGCGATTGCTCGACTCTATTTCCACCATTAGGCGAGCCAGTTTTGTCTGCAGACCCTCTAAATTGGTCTCCAACCTTGTTATCTTTGTTTCCACCTTCTCTGCCTCTGCTGGCTCTCCCTCGCCACTGTCTTCTAACATTCCCATTTTGGTTAGAATCTGCCTGCCTTTTTCTTCCAGGTGATGTTTGGCTGCGGGAAATTCTGATAACACATCTGTAAGATCTTCTTTGGACAAGCTGAACAGGTCGGAGTGGCCAATGCTTCGGATGTTGGCAGTGCGACGGTTGCCAGACTTGTTACCTAAAAGGAATTGCAGATAATATTATTTTAGTCTTTTCTTCCTGTATTTGATGGAAATTCTCTTCAATAATTTTTTATTCAAGACCATTAGGCCATTAGGCCAATCTAGATGCATTGTCTCACTTGCACGTGGTGCATTATAAAGTCTCAGTTCACAAGCTGATCTCAAAGGTGTAACAGCTTAATTCTATGTAAGTTTTACCTTATGCCTAATTCAAACTTTTTTTTTTTTCAGAAAGAACAATAGAATGTGACCGCGACCCCGTAACAGCAAAGTGGATGAAAATGGACTGGGCGTAATTTTCTTGTCTTTTTAAAAGTGCCATAGTTATTTTGCGAAGATAAAAAAATAGGCAAAGTCATATGAATTAACCCTCACCTTTATATATCTAAGAATTTGAATAACAGAAAATTTTGAGGATATAAATATGTGTTTTTCCTCTAAATATTACACACTGTTGTACATTAAAAATGTATCAATTTGGCTCAGTGCTGAGTGCAAAGAATGAGACTTGTGATTCAATTTACCTTTGATGTTGAGGATACTAATCTCCCCAAAAAAATTCCCTTCACTGAGGACAGCAAACTCTGTGACTCCATCATCTGCCACAACTGCTAGTTTTCCTTCTTTGATGATATACATTTCGTGGCCCACATCACCCTTCCTGCAGACATACTCTCCTGGGCTGAATATCTGCGTGGGGGAGAAAGAATGAGCGTTTCATCATGGGCCACTTGTTTCCTGAAAACACCTGCGTTCAGCTGAGGAGAAGCAGCACAGAATAAATAAAATAAACCTTCCCTGTGTCTGCCTCTATTTCCCTGACCTGGGGTGTTAACTTAAGCACCAACTCCTCCAGCAAACTCTTCTCACAGCTTTGGAAAATGGTGACTTTGGAAAGTGTGGGGAGGTGGACACTGACAGCAATCTCTGTCCTCAGATGTAAAGGCAGTTGTTCCAGGATTTCATTCTCTCGCATGATTTTCTTGTTGATGTGCAAATGCTGGTACCAGTTGTCGATGCGCTTCCTCAGCTCCTTGCTGATGTGATGGCTACGTAGGAAAGCTTTTACCTATAGGTGAGAAAGTGAACAAATCTTACATTAGCAAAAGAATGTTGTCTGAACGACTTCTGACTTTAATATGTATGTACTTACGAGCTCATGGTTAGGGAAAAAGACATTGTCACGGTTGCTCAGACTTGAGATCACATTACCAACATTGCCAACAATGGATGCAAACACCAGCACAGCAATGAGCAAGTCTGCAATCATAAACAACTGCTCCTCTTCCCTTTTTGGCAGAGGAGTGTCCCCCACAGTGGTAAAGATCTGGGCAGAAAACCAGAAGCAATAAAAGTACTGACGGCGCATAGATGCAAATTGTGGCCTACTGATGTTCGGATAGACCCACAAATCACTTCCAAAACCAATGTAGCTGGAGAGCGCAAAGTAGAGACAGGCGTTCCAGTGAATCAACACGAAGATGTAGATCATGAGTTTAGATATGCGGAAGGTGTTAGGGTACGACGTCCTCGTCTCCATGCGGTCCAAAGCCTCATCGAGTCTTGGCAAACGAAGGAGGCGGTTGATCCTCACCAGCGGAGTTTGGATGCCGAAGGCAAAGTAGAGGAGGTCAGTTGGAAGCACGGACACCAGATCCCGTACAAATCGTTTGGAGTGAAGGTAGTGTTTCTTCAACTGAGCCAGATCTTTAATCAGAATGCCCTGATTTAAATAACCTGGAAAAAGAAGTCGGAAGGGTGAACAAATGTGTCGTTAAATGTATCAAAATTCTTCTTTGTAAAAGGAAGGATATACCAGTGTGAACTGTGATGACCATGTCAAGTATATACATGAGGTCTGCCAGATAGTCCAGTGTGAGCCACACGGGCAGGTAACTCAGTGCAATTGTAGTAAAACATGTCCTGGGGAAAGAGAAACACTAACAATTAAGGAATATTAACCTATTTACCATGACGTTTTATAGAATGATATGAGATTAGTTTACCGCAAAATGATGATCACCCAGTTGTAAACAATTGGGAAAATCATGACCTGGAGCCAGACATAATAAAACTGTTCAGCAGGATCCACCACCCACTCTTTCCAACTGGAGAGTAAATGAGATGGTAGAGAAGGGAAAAACAAATATGCAATAATTATAATATGCATTAATTATGTAAAAAGGTAATTATATATTGTATTGTATTATTTTATTTTAAAAGTTAGCAGAGACATAACAATATAACATAATAATATAATAATAAGTCATATCCATCCATCTTCATCCGCTTACACTACTTCATTCTACTAACACTACTAACCATAACCTAGCTACCTATCTATATTCTACTAACCTACTTATCGATTATCGACCTCTATCCATTCATCCATCTATCTAAATTGTATGATATAGCTTATTAATAAATGACTTACTTTATTTTCCAATTCCGATTCAGAAAGCTGTTATTTTTCCCACTCTCCTTGGTTTCACTTCCTCCCTCCTCATTGACTTTGTGTCCTCGATGCCACCTGAGAAGCCTCTGCCACTGGTTAGTTCCGACACCGGCACTACCTGCTTGATCCATCCTTCAAAATTCAGTTCATTCCATTAAATGGGTCTGCTTGCAATCAGAGTTGCATTTTGGTGAATAATAATGTAAACAACTAACACTGCACTGAATCAGATGTGCAGATCATCTAATGACCAACCAAGTCTAACTGTGAAGTACCTGGTGACATTGGTCTCTATGGGAGGAAAGCACAACAAAAGTCAGCCGTCCCTCTGGGAATGTCTCCAAGCCTTGGAAACCCAGAGGTGAGCACCTCTTGTATGTTTCTACAGAAACAAGATTTGGAAATTACATGAAGGATCAACACAAAAATGTTGGTTTTATCTGCAATAAAACCAATTAATTTATGTGGCTTTTGGTGAACGTACATTTATTCATTCATTCATCTTCATCCTTTTATCTTTCCTCCATCATTACCTGGTTCCCTGCTGCAGCGGCTAGGGACCTCGCAAAGCTGCAGCGGGTAATCCGATGTGCTGAGTGGGTGATTGGCCGTTCCCTGCCCCCCCATGAAGTTCTTGCATGAATCCAGGGCAATGAAAAGGGCAAGAAAGATCATGGCTGACCCTTCCCATCCTGGCCATGGCCTGCTCACCCTGCTTCCCTTTGGCGGGAGGCTGCAACTACCAAGGACGTCCAGGGCCCACCATAGACAGAGCTTTTTTCGCCCTCAGTCGCCAGGCTGCTGAATGACTTGGGTTTCAGAGCTGTCCCTGCCTCCACAGCAACGTGCACTTGGCCAACACTCTAGTCTTCCACAGTGTATGTATTTGTATGTAGTATGTTCAGTTTTATGTTTGTGTGTGTGGTTTCTGTTGAACACCTGGATAAATTTCTATGTGTCTTGCACAATGGCAATAAAATAATTGTAACTCTGATACTGACTACTGGGTGCAACTTGTCTTGTTAAAATAGATTTTGTTTAAGGTTCTCTGTAAAACTGTGGAAACAAAAGTCTGGCCTTACTTTACTTCTTCAATTTAAAAGACGGTAAAACAGACAGAAAATGGGCAGCAAAAGGAAGGAGGGAAAGCAAACTCCTTGTCATTGTGATCCAAACCACTGCACACAACGAAATATAACCTCTGCCCAAATCTAACCCATCTCAGAGTGAAAGGTGGGCAGCTTTGAGTGACCAGGGAGCAGTACAGTGGACACAATGCTATGCCACCCAAGTGCAGTTCTTTCATCACTAGACCAGTGGTCCCCAATCAATGGGCCAGGGACCGGTACTGGTCTGTGGGTGGAAAGGTGCCGGGCTGCAGAGAAATAATATTTGCTTTTGGCCCCTTCTGGCTATTACTTACACTTGGTCCATAACCATATCAACAAAAGAACTTAACAATAGAATGGCTAGGATCCCATCAACAATAATGCAACCCTTGTTGTTTGCAGAACACCAGAAATGTACTTTTAATAAATAACAATTCCCTTTTGTCTTCTCCACTCAGTAAATACAACTACTCACATTAAAAAGAAAAAAAAAATCTACTTAAGAAATATATTGTTTCTATTTTCTGACCACTGTAATTCTTCTACTTTCTATTGAAAAAAATGCCTAGTCCTTTCCCCAGTTCAGTCCACACTTCAGTAAAACTACTGAAAATTGCTCACGCCATTAATCACTTAATTTCCCGCCCTGTGAACAGCAGTGAGGAGCAGCAGTGTGGAGGTGTGAGTCAGACCGTGTAGGAGGAGTCAAAGTAAGATGGCTGCGGGAAAGGGAAGAGTACGTGAGAATTGGTCAAATGGGATGTTTATCTGTCGCTAACAGGATGCACAGCGGCTCAAACGAAGGAGTGGTTAATGTGTCAACTACTCTAACCCACTGTTGTGTGGTCCAACAGTCGTTTTCAGCTTATTTCTCAGACGACCGTCCGTTTATACTGCTCTGACATTGTGGAATTCATTAGCGGCTCGTCGTTAGCAGCCGAGCTGCGCTAACCCACTGGCCTCCAGGCTAGCAGGGTTCTCTGGACACAACACAACAACTGTGGAGCCGTTTACAAACACTGAAAGGTGAGCGACTTTCGCATAAGGAACCTTTTAAACGTATACGGCATGTCAGTTCACCAAAACAACTGTACGTGTGGTTCGGCATATTATTGTTGCCCTGTCAACAAGCCTGCTACATCATCTCGTCATTGAAATGCATTGGTTGCTGGTTCCAACGTAGCCGTTATGCATGACTAGTTTGGTGCAAGGATAAAAATTGGATGTGGTGTAGAGAGTGAGCGTTCATTCCTGAGGGTAGCTGGAGATTGTAGTTTTCTGTGGCCAAACTGAAGAACTGAATGGGGACACATGACCCAAAACACTGCAGTGACTGATGCTTCATTTGGACCGATATACTTGCTGTGTCCTGAAATAAATCCGCCCGGGTTGTCCAAAATACTTTCTCTGCCAAAGAGAGGGGAGGGCGAATGTAAATATTACATTTATTGTCTGTCTTTTACAAAATTAGATTGGAAGGTTTGGAGAACAAGCTAGAGAGGCCAGATTGAGATGGTTTGGACATGTTCAGAGGAGAGTGGATACATTGGTAGAACAATGATCCTAGAGATGGATCTACCAGGTAGGAGACGAAGAGGAGATTGATGAATGCAGTAAAGGAGGACGTGGAGGTAGTTGGAGTCAGAGTAGAAGATACAGAGGACAGGGTGGGATGGAAATTGTTGACACGCTGTGGCAACCCCTGAAAAAAAGGACAAGCCGAAAGGAGAGGAAGAAGTCTGTTACAAAATGTATAAATGTTAAAATAGACATTGGAGTCACATTTGTTTTTAAAATAGGTAAATATCTAAGGCACGTGTGCTCAGGAGAGATAATAATAATAAACAGACTTGAAAAGACTTAAATAAAAGTTATATATGAAGATTAAAATATCTTGAAATGACATGGTCTTTATAGTAGGGATTGTGTATTAAAATTAGTAAACATCTGGCCTGAAGTCAAACTAAAAATCATTTTGGTTTTTCAAAGTTTAATGACTGAGTCACTGCTAAAACACACACATGTGATCAGTGTTGGTCAGAAGACAGAGATGACGGATTTAGAAATGCGAGGAATGTAATGGACAGAATTACCCAATTACTTGGAACACAGCCTGTTTTAGAGACTTGTAAACAATGGGAACATTTTCAGAAACAGGTGTGGTGATCAGTTTGCATTCCATTGAAAAAAACAGAGAAAAGGGGTTTAGCTAACCTTCCAACTCCTTTACCACTAAGGCAAATATCCTCAAGACTAGACTTTGTGCTGTGAGGTTATGAGTCAATACAGCCTGATGCTTCGTGTGTGTTTGATCAGTAACCTCTGACAGAGTCCAGACAGCTTCTCTTAAGTGCAGCTGCAGCTGAACTTTGTACCTGTGTCTTTGTGCCTTTTATAAGTACATTTATAAGGCTTGGAAATGTAACGTACATTTTTAAAATGAAAAAACTATTTTGCATTATGAGCTAATTCCTTTTAATGTCGCATTAAATGTAACACTTTTAATGAGCGAAATGTATCCTATTTATTCTGTAAATAATCATTTTATGTAAGGCCAGTTTTTTTTGCATTAGTGCAGATTTGTTTTGGCTGTACCGTATGTCTTGATGTTATTTTATTTGTTTACACAGACACAGTATTTACATTCTTTTGTGACTCCAGTAACATTGTGGGTGTTTGATTGTTTGTTTACATGTTTCAGTGCGTCCATCCTGACTGGCTATGGAGTGGAGTTGGCTTCAGACTGGATGACGGGGTCAACAGGGACACAGTCACTCAGTTTCTAAAGAGACTTTTTTGGATCAACACTGACTGACACTGACATCCTGCATAACTGATTTCCTTCACTTCTTCCTCTCCCTATTTAGAAACCCCGCCCCTTCATTTTTAGTATTTTTCTTTTTTGTGTTTTTTCTAGAGCCTCATACTTTTTCATTTCAATACTTGTGACTTTTACGTTTCTCTGACCTGATCCAGTATGAGCTGGTTAAGTAGACTAAACCCCAGAGCCCCCGGAAATCGGTCTGGCCGCAACACTACTCCCTCAAGCCCCTGCACTGCTGACCCGGAGACCTGCCTGATGGTCTTTCAGAACCACTGGAGACAGGTGAGATTGAACTAAAGATTTGATCTGAATAGAAGTTTCTGTAATGTAAACTTGGGTGCTTGCTCAGAAGACTTTGTTGAAGTAAGTCTCTGTACAAGCCACACAAGCAGAATTTCTAGAACCTTTCACTATCTATCACAGACACTACTTTGCACGTTAAATGGATTTTGCCCAACCCCACAGTAAGCAGTTGTCTCACGATCAAATAAATGGCTTGAATTATTATATGAGTACAGTGTTGACTGTAAAGCACTGATCTTTCTCTGACTGTAGAGCAGTTAGGATTTAAAGTCTCCTCCAGTAAATGATTATCTGTCCAGACAGGGAACATCAATATACACACTTTCAATTGGCCTATTTTAACGCCAGAAGTGGCTCATGTCCACTTACTAGCTGATCGTTCATAAGATCCAGAACCTTCAACCTTCTTCTTAATCTGACACTAATTGTGCATAAAAACATAAAAAAAGCTGACTGTAATCTGTAACGGGTGTAGTTACGTTCTCATGATGATAATTCACTTTTTCTTTTTGGAGCATGATTATTTTTTTTAGAGCTGTAGGTACTGTCACATGCATTTTTAGATTGATAAATCAACAGCAGGCATTTTTTATCCCCATAAAGAATAGAGAGGTAATTTGTTTGGCTTTTGTTTATAAGTAGGTAAATACATTAGTATATTTGATAAGTTAGATCAGAAATACTGGTTTCTCATTTGCAACTTGGTGCAAAGTATTCATTTAAAAGGTGTTGTACTTCAACTTGTACTAATTATGTAATATTTAAGTTGCAAAATAAAAAAAGGAGAAGGAAAAGTCTTATCTGTGCTAGATATGCTCTGCAAACTCATCCTTCTTACACTTGGGTTGACAGGGTGACTGACATGTTAATAAACCCATAGTTAACTTTGGCCTTTGTTTTCTGAAAAAATAAGTAGTCATAGTGTAAGGCTGCGCAGATGAGCTATGTGTAGTTATCTGATCTGTCATGTAGCTGTGTCTTGTCTCTATGCAATTTGTCACAGGAATTAATTCATCATTACATTTAAATTTGTGAGTAAACTATGATACTATATCAATAAAAATCATTTTTTACAGGTTTCCTGGGTATTGGAGCAGCCTTCTTCTTCCAGTGATGATCTGACAGCAGTGAGGAATCACACAGACCAGATGTTGTGTTTGCTGGCGGAGGAGCGTCCATCTGAGAGCTCAGAGGGAGACGCTGCCGTGTCACTCATGGGCCCAATACTGGAGCTTGTAGTCACTGAGAATGTCCTGGAAGGCCTGGTTCAGTGGCACCTGCGCAGAGGCCTGGATCCAGACAATCAGGGGGTGCTGCTCAAGCTATTTGAGATGCTCATCGGCCAATCCCAGCAGCCTTTGCTGCAGCACACTGCCATCCTTCACCCTCTGCTTAGGCTCTTGGGAGCTTGTGCTGACCATGACCTCGGTTGTCCTCCAGCTCTCGAGAACAGCTTAGTACTGCTGCTTAACCAGGTCTGTGTCCTCACCACTTCCTCTCTTTCTGCCTATTATGTTTTATGTAGAAAAAAAGAAGTAAAAAAAATAAGGAATTAGAGAGGTAATATTTGGACAATGCCTGCAGCATATTTTCACTTTGAAAATCAGTAAGAATCATTTGTCATTATTATCATACTGGAATTTTTGTTACAAGGACAAGATAAAAATGGTATTTCATTGTTTTGATTTAACAAGCAAACCTAAAAACCTTACAGCACAAGCAGGTTTATACATACGTTTTTATGATTTGTTGACAATTATGACTATTCGATTTCTAAAACCCAAATTTATTTGATCTCCCTTCAGGTATGTGTCACCATGGCCCGACAACCTGTGGTCTTAGAGATGTTGTTCAGGGCAGCACCTGCGCAGCAGGGCTCTACCAATCTCCTGATCTTCTCTCTCCTGGTGCCATTCATCCACCGAGACGGAGCCATTGGACAGCAGGCCAGAGATGCTCTGCTGCTTGTCATGGCCGCTTCAGCCAGCCATGAGGCTGTGGCACGCTACATCGCGGAGAACTCCTATTTCTGTCCAGTAAGAGATTTGGTTATTTAAAGATGATGTTGAGACATTAGATTGGCAGCTACCTAATTTTTAAACAACATATGGAGTATGGACTATCTTCCTACCCAAATTAACCAGAATTATGCTCACAACAAGGGTTTCTCAAGTGCACACAGCCTATAATTTTCTCTTACCAGACCAGTATACAAGGTTAGAATCTTGTATCACTGACGCTGTGTCATTTTGAGTTTATTGTTGTTATCTTCACTGAGAAAATATTTCCTAATCAAATATAGTTGTACTA
The DNA here is from genome assembly GCA_016785265.1 of Paraplagusia blochii. Classification (NCBI taxonomy): domain Eukaryota; kingdom Metazoa; phylum Chordata; class Actinopteri; order Pleuronectiformes; family Cynoglossidae; genus Paraplagusia; species Paraplagusia blochii. The sequence goes on from JAFBJS010006580.1 coordinate 38,263, forward strand.
TTGATGATGGAATCCTAGCCATTCTATTGTTAAGTTCTTTTGTTAATATCAAGTGTAAGTAATAGCCAGATGGGACCAAAAGAAAACGTAATTCCTGCGGCCCAGCACCCATTCACCCTCTGACTTAGACCATTTCAACATTAACGCTAAGGCCAAAGTATACACAGTACTGTAACCTCCTGTAACCTCCTGTATAAGTGAGTTGGTCCATTTGCTCAGTTATAATGGACCATTATTGTGAGTGATATTAAAAGAGGAAGTGTTACTTATTTCAGTTACTTTCTGAAAACTCCCTTATCTGTATGTCCGCTTATTAAAACTTCCTGTGAAATTCTTAAAAAAAAAAATAACCACATCATCTTACAAGAAACAGACACTTGAAATGTGCCCTATATCGCACACACTCCCAAGTAACAGAGCTTCTCAACAGAAAATCAATAAAGCCAGAAGTTTTACTGAGAAATCTGCCTTATTATCTTGAAGTGAAACTTTGATATTGTTTGTGTTGATTGAGGATGCAGGTCTTCACTCACCTCTGGTGCGTTTGATGAAAGCTCAGAGTCTATGGAGGTCATTGTATTGCCGTGGTGTAATTTATCACAGCTGCCACTGAATGCAATTAAAGAACCACATTTAGCAGCAGCGCCGCACTTAAAGGTGCCCAGTATATCTGGACCTCTGGGTTAGACCGCTAATAAACATCAGCTGCATCACCTGTTTTATCTGAAACCCATCTGTCTTCCTTTAGGTGTTGGCGACGGGCCTGAGTGCACTGTACTCCTCTCTGCCCAGGAAGATTGAGGTTCGGGGAGACGACTGGCACGCTCTGAGGCGCGAGGACTGGATAGGTGTGTCATCTCTGGTTCTGTTCATGAACTCCCTTGAGTTCTGCAATGCTGTGGTACAAGTCGCCCATCCACTGGTTCGCTACCAACTCCTGGATTATCTCCACAATGGATTTCTAGTACCCGTCATGGGGCCTGCACTGCACAAGGTAAAGAATTAGAAAACAAATTTCAATTAATTAGTTAATAACATGTTTTTGCAGGGCTGGAACATATATTATTTTCTTCTTTGTTAAAATAAAAAATTGGGAAAATTCAGTTGATATTTGACAAGATCGAGTAAGGGGGACTCGTAACTCCTGAAGCCTCATTATATCAAGCCTATAGGTCTGACTTAATAATTTTGGCCCACTGAGAATTTTAGTTTGTTGCCCCTGGATGTTCAAATGTATATATATGTATGTATGTATGTATATGTATGTATGTATGTACATGTATGTGTATGTGTATTCCATTCCTATGAAATTAGATGTTAATTAACCTTTAGCTGCAACAGTGACTGTAATAGAGCAACATTAAGTGGTCAAATTGGAGAATTATTGTATTATTATTATTATCCCCAGGCTTTCACATGTCACTCCTGTTATTATAGAGCTTTACATCTCAAAGCCCTCTGCTGAGAAGGCTTCTATTATCGCTGTGCTGTGTAGAAATGTAACACTTAATGCAACATTAAAAATATACGTATGCGTTGAATAACCTCTTCCTCTTCCTCCGTTTTGTGGTATCACCACATAGGTAGCTACCATTCAGAATAAGTTCGAAAAGTCTAATACTCTTCTTCTTTCTTTTCCCCCAATCAAATATGTCCAGTCGTCGGTGGATGAGATGATCGCCAGTACTGCCTACCTGGACCTTTTCCTTCGCAGTGTGACCGAAACGTCCCTCCTGAAAACCTTCCTGCGCTTCATTCTGCTGCATTGCCACGACAACGACACCATCCTGGACACACTTCTTACACGCATCAGTAGCAATTCAAGGGTATGTATTTATATTCTGTCTCCACTGTTTGAGTGGTAAAGCGCGAGTGGCCACAAATGAACCTGATGAAGTGGGTGTTGAGTGGGCTGGCAGCAGAAATGGTATATCAATGCAACAGGATGCAAAAATGACTACTGAGAAAATTCATCAGTAAATGTCAACAGACATTTTTATAATCGTCTGTCACATACGTTTAAAATGACATTGTTATAACCAACAATTTTGCTCATAATTTCTCAAATCCCTGAGTAGAAATAACATAAAATGGTGTCCTTAAGTGCTACATGAACTTATTTATAACCCTAATTTAGCATTTTTAAATCTCTTCTCTTCTGTTCATGTGTGTGTTACAGCTCTGCATGGTTTCTCTGAGTCTCTTCAGGACTCTGCTCTCCCTGCACTGTGAAGATATCATGCTGCAGCTTGTTCTCAGGTGTGTTGGAACTGGTTGTTTCCGAACACAAAGAGTTAATAATTACTTTCTCTGCTGTAGGTCTGCTATTGTGTACAGTCATCACTTATGGTATTGCTCAAGTACCAGGGGTATAAGAGTGTTGCTTTTAAGATCCAATAAAATGCCCTCTGTCCCTGGTTGGTGTGAATTTCAGTCCACTGGTCAAATGAAAAAGAGTCTTTTTACAAGTGTGACCAATAAAGCTGCTACAATGTCAGAACGACTAAGGGTCAAGTGGTAAATTAACTTTCATCTGTAAAAGCTGCACGTATTTTATACGTATAGACATTATACATTTCTACCCAGCGAAAAATGTTGAGAACAGAAATTTCTTTCTGGTTTCCTGAGGCCAATGCACTCCTCTTACATACTCGGTAAAGGGAGGGGCAAACCTGTGTTTACATAGTGGAGAGGAATGTCATAAAACTGGCTGTCAGAGAATGACTGCTCATGTGCTTCCAGGTATCTATTGCCCTGCACCCATGTGATGCTGAGTCAGCGTCGGGCCATCAAAGAGACAGACATGTATGGCAAGTCAGCCGCTAAGTTCCTGTCTTTGATCCCAGAGTGCTGTCGGATCTACGCAGCACCCTCTAGTGAGCGGGAGGAGGACAATCCTTTCTGGAGCAAAGGTAAGCACAAAACTTGTTTTTTTTATTTGACTACATCAGAGGATGTGCATGAATATATTTCCCTGCATTTACTTTTTATCCACAAATATATAAAATATATTAAACTACACATATGATTATTTGGGCTGTGTGTTATTATCATGAAATTACTTCTAATTACTGGACGCATGTAATGTTCAAAGTTACATCTTGTTAGAGAGTGGGCACCATGACAATTGTGCTCTAACATTTTCTAAAACAATAATTTAAACATCTACCAACGTATTATTCTCATATTTAAATATAACTATAGCAACAGAATTTTGTGGTATTAAATTAAATGGTACGATCAGATGATTTTCTGGATTCTTGGCTTAAAAAAAAGAAAACTTCTTTTCCTCTCTTATAGCACTTCATAGTCCCAGCACAGAGACTCCAGCCCCGCCAAGACCCAGCACCCCATCAAGACTATCCTTCTTCATGCGCCAACAGAGCAGCGGAGGAGGTTCTGGAGCAGGGGCACCTTCTACCCCCTCTAGTATGGAACAGCTGCAGTCCGGCCCCATCACCTCCCCTGACAGCCCTATGCACCAGCAGGCAAACACAGATTGTTTGGACTGGGATTCTGGATACCTGGAGTACCTCAAAGATGCGCGCAGGGGTATCGAGCTCTGTTCCTGGGCCTGTTGCGATTGGTCGGCGCCTTATGATGGAGAGAACCCTTCCCCCAACACAGCCCCTCCGCCTCCAGCTCCCCCTACATCTAACCCCACCATGGCAATTTTTCCAGAGCACTTCTCCTTTCAACAGGGAGTAGGCAATAATACGTCTCCTAGTCAACAGAGGGCGGCCATTGTGGCTGCTGCACGGTCGGAGTGGAGCAGTTCGGAGCGCGACAGTGGAGAATGGGACATTACAATAGGTAAAAACAGCTGCATCAGCCTGACACCACGCTCCAAAAAACGCAGCCTGCAGAGAGAGGAGATCCTGCCAAAACCAGTACCTCCTCTGGTCCAGTCCTCCACACAATCCAAAGTTGCACCGTTATCCGTTTCCCTCGCTGCCTCACCGTCAGCTCCTCACAATCCCACCTCAGCCATCACCATTAGTTACCAGGCCATGTACAATGGAACAATCAGACAGGCTGATGGATGCTCAGACAGTCGAGACAGGGGCCTGGAGGTGAAGAAAGTGAAGAGGGATCTCGGGGAGCAACAGTATCTGGATGAAAATGCAAATCAGAATGGATCACTCGTCACACATCCTCCAAAGACCTGCTCCGTTCTGTCACCACCTGTCTTCAACAACAGCGACATGAGCGATGCTAAATCTTTTTGTCCTAACTCCGTGTCCTCACATAGCTCCATCCCCAGGACAAACTCTGACTCTGATTTGCTGACCAGTGACACCTCAATTTTAAATAATACATCCTCAGATCTTCCAGAAGCCAAGCCACCTCAACAATCAGTGGAGAGTCTCATCAAGGAGCTGCTGGAGCAGGTGCCAGGAGACACTCCACCCCCTGGAGACTCCAACGGTCAGGGCATCAGCATTGAGGCCTTCACAGAGGAACTGAGAGAGCTGGAAAACCGCGTGAAGGAACGCAGCGCAGCAGCCTGCCAGCAGGAGGAGGACATGAGCAGGGATACCCTGATTGCTGAGCAGGAGCAGGAGGAGACACAACAGCAGATCTCCACCCTGGAGGGGAAACTCTCAGGTGACACAAAAGGAGAAGATTCTTTGGTGGGTCTTTGTAGCCCTGCCAGAGCCTTGAATCAGCCTGCTGCTCAGCCATATACAGGTGAGAGGCATGATATCTGCTGTTGTGGCACTGATGTATTTAAGTATGCTGTCTTATGTATCGGCAGTAGTTAACGGTTTAATCAAAAAGAAAATGAATTAACCTTTATACACAGAGTAAAAGAACTGAACAATAGAATGGCTAGGATTCCATCATCAATAATGTAACTATATTTGATTAGGAAATATTTTCTCAGTGAAGACAACAAAAATAAACTCAAAATGACACAGAGTCATTGATCCAAGATTCTAACTTTTTCTACCCGTCTGGTAGCGGAAAGTTATAGGCTGTTAAGACTTGAGGAAATCCTTGTCGTGCCCATGCACAGTTAATTTGGGTAGGAAGGAAATAGGAAAATATTTTGGAACACCTTTTGTTTTATTGACATCATCCACCCAACCTCTCCTCTTCACAGGACCATTCATGGTGGTTCTATTTTCCAAGCTGGAGAACATGCTCCAAAACTCACTGTATGTCAACATCCTGCTCACGGGCATTGTGGCTCAGCTGGCCTGTTATCCTCAGCCTCTCCTGCGGTCCTTTCTGCTCAACACCAACATGGTCTTCCAGCCCAGCGTCAAGTCACTTCTTCAGGTACATTTCCCTGTGCTATACCTGGGACACAATGAGAAATGTATTGTAAGAGTGTAAAAGGAGAGGCGATCCTCTGTTATGTCTTTGCTACAAAACTCTTTGCCTTCTCATTCAACCCACTGAAGTTGCAAAATTTAAAATGTCCAGCAGGGAAGAAAACTGCCTGTCTTCCTTATCGTCCTTGCCAGAATCACTGAAGCCCAAAGTGATTTTTTTTTAGGATGCTGAAATAGGTCAAAACAAGACAACCGCTTCTTAACATCACAGACTTCTCTGACGCTTTGTTCTTTGATTTACCTCAGGTTCTCGGTTCTGTGAAGAACCGCATCGAAGCGTTCGCAGCCTCCCACGAGGATTTCCCCGCCATGCTGAAAAAAGCCCAGCAGTACCTGGTGGCCCGAGGCAAAGTGGACTGGGCCGACTTGCCTGCAGCCGTTCCCATGCTGCGACGCTCTGATTCCATGGGTGAGTGGAGAAAGCAAACAATACTGCATTCAGACAGACAAGTGGCTTTGAAAAATAAAGATAGAAATAAGAAAAAGAAATGGATTTCTGTAGTGTGGAGCTTTTACCCCATGTGAAATCCAACCACGTACGGTATAGCCTGTTTTTAAAGTGATGATTTCTGCGATTCAGTCAGGTCTGGTGGGAACTAACAAGTAATGGGTTTTCCTTCTGTAGCCGAGTGCAAATACAACCCTGTGGGTTAGCTTGTTTGAATGTTGTTTATATTACAGTTCCACTTATCAACTCTTGCTTTTCTATTGACCTTTGCCTTGAAGAAGTTATCTTCCAAGGCACAGAGAGGCATTATATATTTCCTATATATTATTTCAATTTTGACAGAATTATGTACACCCTGCATATGCATATGTGTGTGCAAAGATGCATCAACATACTGACATTGACACATGCTGATCTATTCAAATCTAGACATGTATATTTATAATATATTTAAATTAGAGGCCTTTTACAGCACTGTTCCGCAACCTTTTTTTGCACCACGGACCAGTTTCTTGGACCCTTCATTAGGTTGTGGCAGATAAATACCCCTTAATAAAATTACATTTCCAGTGTTCTGAAATATTGTGCCACCTATAAAATCTTCCTACCCAAATTAACTGTGCATGCACACAACAAGGGTTTCCCAAGGGCACAGTCTATAACTTTCTGCTACCAGACCGGTATAAAGAGTTAGAATCTTGTATCAATGACTGCATCATTTTGAGGTTATTGTTGTCTTCACTGAGAAAAGGCCCATCACCCATTCACCCATGGACCAGTGCCGGTTTCCAGCCCACTGATTGGGGACCACTGGTCTAGAGGATCGGCAATAATAATTTGTGAAATTAATCACGTTCTCATTCAATACAGTAAACACAAGTCATTAATTTTAGATTGTACGTCCCAGTTTGTTGCCTCCAATTGCTCATTTAAAGTGTTCTTTGCTTTTCCAGTGAAGAGTCGCAAGCCATCCCTCGGAGACCTGATCCTCCGTCACACCAACAGTCCGACCCGGGCTCGGCACGCCGCTCAGCTGGCACTTGCACATGTTCGGGATGGCGGCCAATCTTTACACAGTGCTCTGTTCCGGGGCAGCGGAGGCGGAGGGCCATCTGGGCTGGAGAAGCAAGCAGAGGCGCTGCGAGTAAAGAACGCCGTCTACTGTGCTGTCATTTTCTCTGAGTTCCTCAAAGAGCTGGCTGCACTGGCTCAAGAGCACGCTGTCACGCTGCCCTACCCTCACAGCCAGGAGTCAGAGGAATAGACGGTACCACACAGACACACACACACTCCTCTTTTTTTCTTATTTGACTGTAAATAGAGTTGTATAGGTTCTCCATCACCAGACTGCAGCACTGAAACTTCAACTGTCAAGAAAGTGGGTCATCTGTAATGACAGAGACGACCACTAGGGGAAAACAGTGGCATTTTTTTGTACCAAAATCATCACAGAACACCTGCAGGACTGGAAGTACCTTCCTCATTTGTAAACTTACGTGTGAATATCATGTATAATATTTACATTGTACACACAAAGAGATCTCAGTAAATGTAAGTGGTTGGAGGAGATGCACGTGCACATACATGGAAAAGAAGATAGTGCACAAACCGGTGCTAGTCAGTCACCTTTAAACTGAAAGAAGAGCAGAAAATTGTGACAAACACCAAAAACTGGCAGGACACATTCACAGTGAAGTTTAGTTCGCCGGGAAGTCCAAAAAAAAAAATTCATCTTCAATCCAAAACAAAGGGAATAAAAACTGTTATATTAATTCAAGAACATCTATTTTCCATTTTCTTTAGCAAAGAGTTCCGTGCTGCGAAATACCAGACATGAATGAATGAGATAACTGGACAAATGGGAAATGGAGGCAGTGCCATTTTCATTTTCCTGCGTATCAACTCCATCATTGATAAAAGTACTGGAAATCCTTGGACTGTTATCAGCGTTCGGTTAAATGTGGATTTAACTTTTATTCAAAAGTTTCTCTCTGAGATTTGCACCAGTTTGTAAACATATCAGCAACACATGGAGGAAATGTGTGTGTGTGTGTGCGTTTTTGCGTGAATGGGTTTTTATTTTAAAGGCCATCGGAAGGTTGTGATTTTAAGACTTTGATATTTCACAGTTAGTTCCATTGACGTGTCATCCTGTCTCCTAAAAACCTGGCAGCCGAAAGAATGTGTTTTTATTCTTGGCATGATTTCCTTTTTCTTTTTTTTTCTTTTTTTTCTTGGTTGAACTGACAGTTAAAGTCTTAATGAGACGATCACTGTCTTATTCAAGCAGAGAATAAATCATTTGATTTGTTGTTTTTATCTTCGGGAAGTTTAATTTCGTTTTACGCCAAACTGAACAAAAACTGTTTATATCCAAGCGTAATGTGCTGCTATTTGTTTTGAACACTAATGTTTGTTTTTTTTACTTCATTATGTTCTCATTCATTCTTGTTCGGTACCAAGTATTAAGTGTTTCAGCGAAGGTGGTGAGGAGGAGGAGGAGGAGACGGTGCCTGTGACGTCAGAGCGGTTGAATTTTAATTTATTCTCTTGTGTTTGAAGTTGAATGCGGTTGCAGTTTCAGTGTGATTGAGTTTTGCCAAATTGAATAATCTGTTATTGTAAAAATGTGGGTAAACTTTGAAGGTTTTGATTTGTTGTTTCCTCTCTGCTGGTTCACAGTAGAGGTAGAAAAGTCTACTCACCCTTGTTGTGATAACACTAAATCATTTTTAAATAATGTATAAGATTTTGCAAGAATTTCAATCTGGATTAAGACTTGTATTTACAAACACTTTATTAACTGAACTAACTGAAAGTCAATTTGTAGAAATTGATTTTTATTTGTACATGTTTGTATAAAATCAACAATAAGGGACATATCTTAAAGGTTTTCTGAAGATCAGGTTACAGAAGCAGCCAAACTACCAAAGAAGCGAAACCTAGAGTCCAGTAATTAACAAGGATCAGATTGGTAAGTTTTTTTGTGGCCTTTAGCGCCCCCACTGTGACTTAATATTTATTTAAATTCCAGAATAAAAGCCCCATAGATATTTGCTGCCATAAAATGTGGGTAGAAATCTTTAAAATATTATTTTTAGATTCAACATCAAGGTGGGGGCCGCAAAATATCGTTCCATGGGCCCCAAATGGCCCACGGGCTACGAGTTTGAGACCTCTGCTCTAGAGGTTTGATCAAAAAAAGTTTTTAAACAAAAACAAATTGTGCAACACTTGGTCCAATGAACATAAGATTTTTGTGCTTATTGTTTCCGTTAAATTTCCAGAGACAACTTTTAGTACCATTTTGTAGTAATTTTAATGGTATTTTATGTCTTTGGATTACTACGATTTAAATTTTGCCAAACGAGGGTGTGTAAACTTTAGACTATACTGTGAACAAACTGTTTTTCCACTTCTTATTGGAAAATCAGTTGAGAAGTGGAGCAGTCTGTGTTACTGGTATGGTCGCAATGTTTAATTCATTCTTTCACTTATTTTATGTTGTATTTTTTTTGCACACACAAGCCATTTTCTCCCAGCTTTCAGCAAAAATATCCTTCTGACTAAAGTCTTATCGTCTGTCACCGATTTTCTTGGACTCGAACTTTTTTCACGCCCCGCCTCCCGCACCCCATCAAAGCCATATCATCGTGTTTGCACACAAAGCTTTTTTAACACTGCTGTAACTTTTATACAGAATTTCTACACACGTTTTGTAACATCACACAAAGTTGTTTGTTTCTAAAAAAAAAATACGTCACGTAGGAATTTCTACCTGTCGTTTGAGATCTCGGACATTTAGAAGTATATGTTACCAAACGGTCTAAGTTGTCTCTGGTTGGTTGGATAGTGCCAAGCTTCAGTGCTGAAAATTTTTGGTGTCTTCTTTTTTTTTTTTTTTCTCCCCCGTGAAATCCTGCCTGCTGAGATAAACAGCTTCAACTAGAACATGTTGCACACTGAAGCTCCTTCTGTTTGCCCATCTGAACAGCGAAGCTGTTGAAAAGATAAAAAAGAGAAAACACTAATTTTTGCAACAAGACGCAAAAGCCACAAGGTGTCGCTGTACATTAATTGCATCAGTTTTAATTGTTTTTTAACTTAAAATAAACATGAGTGTTGACTCTAAAATCCCCAAACACACCATTTAAAATCAATCGTATCAAAAACCAATTTTTATCTTTTATGTTATTATTATTAAAAAAATAGCCGTTAACCTTTATCAACTGTTGTCACATGTTAGCAGTCACATGACCAAATATCCAACCAAGACTGTTTCAACTTCCTGGTGCTGTGACACTACTGAATGATAAAATCAAAGGCCAAATACATGGACATAACAGAGAGGCAGAGAAAAAGATTCACTGAGTTATCAATACTGACCTCTAGAGGTTTGTTTTTAACATGAAGCATGTTGTACTCTGTCGATTGTTAGTCTGAATCGCCTACAAACGTTTACTGTGCTTTGTCCTCCATTGAAAACCGTGTCTTGTTGAAACATAAATGTAAAAAATTAAATATAAATAGGGTTGAACTGTAGGTTTGACAGCAAATGACTGACGTTGTCCAGTTATTTCTTCCAATCTGACACACTGAGTGTCCTCACAGTAAAGTGTCGGCCAATGCAGGTATTGGACAGAACATAGACTTCAACAGGGACACAGTTGTTTAAAAGGGAATAATTCTGAAAAGCTCAACACAAACTGTTGGTTTATTGTGGTTAGGAGTTCTGACCTCTAAAGCCCAGGTACGAGTTCGTTCCCACTTAGCTTTTATCTTTTCATTTTCTAATTATACTTTTTTTTTTTTTTAGACATATTATCATGACATTGTTGCAATTTGTAAGGAAGTCTGTCCTACGGTGAACCTTGACCAAACTGTGTATGCTCTCTATTTTTTTTTTTTTTCGTTGGACTCACTGAAATGAACCTGATTGTCTGTCAGTTCCAATCAAGGTTCCATTGTTGTTCTGCTTGAATAGATCACCATGATTTTTTTTTTTTTTTGTAACAAAATCTTAAAATGAAAATTTTACTGCCAATGTTTTTCTCTGCTAGTTTAGAGCAGTGGTCCCCAACCTCTGGGCCAGCGACTGGTACTGGCCCGTGGGTGAATTGGTGCCGGGCCGCAGAGAAATAATGTTTCCCTTTGGCCCCAACTGGCTATTACTCACACTCCCACCCATACCCATATCAAGATTTCAGCCTTTTATACCGCTCTGGTAGGAGAAAATTATAGGCTTGTGCCCATGCACAGATAATTTGGGTAGGAAGATTTTATAGGTAGGAAAATATTTCAGAGGACCGGAAATTTAATTTTATCGAGGGGTAGTTATCTGCCACAACTTAATGACCGGTCCGTGGTGCAACACTGGTTTAGATTTGGGTTTACTCTCCCTGTGTTCTGGTAAAAAACATAATCATAGAAATGCAGAATTGTAACATGAACACAGGGAATTAGTTAAAGTGAAAATTAGAAAAACATTGAGAATTTTTTTTAAAGAAAAATGGCAGATTTCAGCAGGCAATCTTAAGGAATCACCGATACCCTTTATTTGACATACGCTGGTTCAGAAGGCAGAGAACAGAACAAAGCAGCAGTTTTAAAAAAAAAAATAAAAAATCCTTAAACTGACAAAAGTGATGCCAAGTTTCCTAATCCAAAGCTAAGCTTAAAACTGTGTTTTCCTTGCTGTCTGCTCACCACAGATTTACTTGAACACTACAATTTATCTGTCAGTACAACTCCTGATGGGTGTTTTCAATTTTTTTTAATTATTATTATAATTTTGCCCCGTGTTGGGTGATTTCGCTAACTGTCTGTGATTGGTTTAATCAACGGTTATTGCAAAACAACGAGCCAAAGTGTCACATGATAGAGATAGATGTTGATGGTTTACTTCACCTTTAAAAATCATCACAATCGTACACATCACATGTACTGTATGTAGTACAGCATGGCTGTTCCCTGCACTGCGTCTCCAGGCCTCAGATTGACTGTGGTTTATTCTCACATGTGATTTCTTGTTACCACGTACACCATGTGCCATTGTTTTTTTTGTTGTTGTGTTTTTTTTTTTTTTTTTACTTACGGTCTGAAGTGACTCTCTGTTGCTCATCGTGGAATGTACAGCATTGTTTTCACTCCTTCGTCCTTCAATTTGGGAAGATTTGATTTCTGAATAATGTTCCTCCCCATCACGTGATCTATGCAAAACACTGCTCTCCCGTCCCGGGTTTGGATCAGAACTGATGATGTGGACTGATGTAAATACTGTAACAAAAAAAGAAGGAAAAAAAACAAAAAAAAAACAAATGAAAAACTATGTCTGAGAAATACAAGAGCGAAGAAAAGCAAAATCAACGGGTCAGAATGAAAAATCCCACTCGAATAATGTAATGATGTTGAATGTTGTCAGAAATATTTTTCTATATTTTAAATTTGTTTGGGTAAAAAAGGACAAAACACCGATCGAGGGGAAATTCTGCCACAGAAACACTTCAAAGGGAATGTTTTTATTATTTATAAATTCTTTGCCTAGCAATCAACTCCTCGTCTGTGTCTTTTCTCTCTCTTTCTCCCAGCGGTGTTTAATGAAGGTGGTTTCTCACCGAGAACAACAACTGACAACTCACAGCCAGTGTTTTTTACTCTCTTATTTCCACTGATGTACACTATATTTACACGTCAGCCTAGTCATTATTTTATAAGGATCCATGGCCATATTACGCTGAAATGCATTTGTCAATAGAAAACTACAGCCATTTCTCATACACTCATTATACTCTGCTATATACACATATGAGTGTATACTGTTTGTATGTATGTGTATATAGCTATATATATTTATATGCAGAATTGTATATTTATAAACATATAGATACATAGCTATAGATGCACACACACATACATGAATATATATATATATATATATATACTGTATATATGTATGCATTCATCAATAGAAAACTACGGCCATATATTTTCTCATACACTCATTATTCGCTGCTATATACACATGAGTGTATACTGTTTGTATATATGTGTATATAGCTATATATATAAATATATATATGCATAATCGTATATTTATAAAAATATATATAAATAGCTATCTATAGATGCACACACACATACATACATATATGTATGTATGTATATATGAATATACACATATATACACATACTTAAATATACTGTATATGTGTATGTATGTATATAGAAGAGGAATAAAGGTCAGTCTCTTTAGGAGAGACAAGGATGGACAGGATCAGGGACGAGGTAATCAGGAACGCAGACAAGAAGGTTTGGAGAAAAGGCTAGAGAAGCCAGATTGAGATGGTTTGGACATGTTCAGAGGAGGGACAGTGGTTATATTGGGAGAAGAATGCTAGACATGGAGCTACCAGGTAGGAGACGAAGAGAAAGGCCAAAGAGGAGATTTATGGATGCGGTAAGGGAGGACATGTGCTTGCTGCTTTAAACCAGTCCAAGGATCTAAAATAATACTGGAAATTGGAAATAATACTTTGTTCCGGAACAGAAATGCGTACCTAAAATAATGGTAACCTGTTCATACCTGTTTGATCAGTCCTGTGTAGCGTACAATTAGAGTTATCCATTTCCTAAAAATTATTTGGTTGCCAAAGCTTTGAACCAGAATTTTTTGCCAATTGGTTCGGAACAGGAACTGTATCTTAACGTTTCTTAACGTCTCCACCATGACAGTGATGCTCTGGTTAAACTAGTTAAAACAAAAATATAGGAAACTAATGACTTTGATGGTGGGCTATGCAGAATTTATAAGAACAAAATACTTTAATTTATATTCCTTTCTATTTCAGAACAAAATAAAATGTTCCAATTTTTGTTCCATGCAAAATGCCAAAAGGTTTTTGTTTCTTGAACCGGTTTAAAGCCATGATTCAAATTAACGTAATGATAATACAACAGTGATTAAAATGGTTCATTAAAACACCTTGTAAATGTAAACATTCTGATTAAATTGCACAAAATGAAGGCACTTGAGTCTCCCTCAGTCTCCAGGAGTCAAGGTTTTTTTTTGTTGGGTTTGTTTTTTTAATCATCTTAGTCAACATTTCCCCACTTCACTCCATTATCTTGTCCGATCTGCAGCAGGAAAGTATTTCAAGTCTCAAGTGCATAACAAGATGAATGAAAAAAAATGGCCAGTACAGAATCTTCTGAGTTTCCATTCAAAGGAAACTGGAGACAGCTGGCTGTTAATCTCCTAGCAACAGCCAACATAAGAGGAAGGAGAGCCGGAGCAGAGTCTAGAGGTCGATGTTTGAAGTGGAGGAGAGAAGATTGGGAGATGGACTGAAGAGGAGCCGAGAGCAAGTTCAGAGCAGAGTTGATACCTGGCTGCAGGTAAGAGCCACTCGTGATCTTTCATCACTCTACCAAATCTCACCGTCATGCTCGACCTAAACCTAAAATTGAACCTCAAACTTTGATTGAAGCTAAAGTTCTGAGACGTTATCCCTCTCAGTTGGGCGTGTCTTTATTATTTCGTTGATTTTTTGATAAACAGCAGGTGGCAGTGGGGGCCTAACGGTATATGAATCGGACTTCGGTCCACTGAGAATTTCCATTAGAATCACCGGAACGCAGGAACAGCTCAGAGTGTGATTTGGGTGTCAGTCGTGGAGACTACTACCCCAAAGAAATAGCAAAGAAGAAAGAAGGAATGATGGACAGTGTTGGGACATTTCATTCACATTAACCCTGATATAACTCGTCTCCTGAGCATTATCCAAATGAGCAACTGGACCCTCTTCATCTATTATGTATCTGAAATTTGAGCAGAAACTTCAGCGACACGGAGAAGGAACTGGCAACATGCCTGATCTACAGGCCACTCGCACACATGATAAAGACATGAAAGAAATAATAACAGAACAGATAATTTTTCACTTGATATTTCTAAAAAGCAGACAAAGGAGTTCTCAGGTATCACAGGTGCCTCTTATGAAGACAGTATAGTACGTGAGAAAGTCCGAGAATTAATCGAAAAGGAAACGGAAAACTGCAGCCTGGTGTTAAAGTATTCATAGCTCCAAACAAATGCAACACGGGTTCCAATTCAATAATATACGCTCTCTAATTGTGGCACGACTTGACACTTTGACAGATTGTGTAACATAGGTTACGCAAAGGTTGCCACTCTTCATTAAAGGGTGACAGAAAATGCAATCCTACTAATTATAAGTTCAAATTAAAATACGCCAAGAATAATCAGTGGAGCGCCCCCTATATCTAATAACTCCTCCATCGGAATTCACTACCATTTCAATACACAGTTAATAAATGTCTTGTCAACCAAACACCTCAGGCTTAAAATACCACGTCAACAAACACATGGTATTTTTGGCTTCAAGTGTTACTGTGAAATGAAAACCCTTTTTTCAGAGTTGCATAAATGATCAAATGTATTAGAGCAACTACAATGATATACACAAGGCCTACCTGCACAGTTCCAGGGATATATTGCCATTCCCCTATATTAAACTAAGGGCCGGGGGCCGGATGTGGCCCGTTCAGCTTTGCAATCTGGCCCGCCCTTTTTTCTGCAATGCCCACCTCTTCCCAATAGATGGCATTGAGAAAACTATTCTTTTAACATTTAGGCCTTTTACATGTCATTCATCCTAGGTCTTACTAAGTACTAGTTCTTACTTGTACTTCTAGCCATGTGTCCAATTTTAGTAGCAATTGTGGTCCTGGAGTCGTTTTACATTAAAAAAAGCCTTGATACATCATTTGACTGTATGGAATTAAAATTCTCACAGGAAATAATTATCAAGCAAAGTGGAGAATAAGAATAATTGGGCCAGACTTGTGGGAGTAAAAGTCCTTAAATTTGACCTATGGACCAATTAAGAAACAGAGAGGTGGAGTATTATTGTGAGCTAAGGTATAAGGCAGAAGTATCACTATGGAAAACTATAACAACTAGTTACTGTACATGTGCAAGTTTGGACATGTTTGTTGGGCCGGATTACAAAGTTGAAGGAGCTGCATGTGGCCCACGGCCCTTAGTTTGCCCATGCCTGCCCTAGGTGGTACATTGTGTAATGATTTTCTAGTTATTTCACAACGTCTAACATGTTGGAGCAGCTTCTTTACGTAACGTTTAACCTGTGGTGGGCCATCAGGGCCAGCAAAGCCTTCTCTGCTGGCCTAGACATTCTCAGAAAAACACACAAAAATATTTATGAATAAATATTTTTAAATGAAATTGTGTTATTATTTATTTTTTAGTTTTTACTTTCGATTGGTGAAAACTATCCAGTCATATTTCAGCTAGCTAATGTTGTCCATGGCTCCATGAAATCTGCCAAAGCCTTCAACTCCGCCCACAAAACTATGAAGGCCTACGGTTAAAATGCACTGACCACCACTGCGTTTAACTATGTTTTTATTTTAAGTCGTTGGGAAATAAAGATGACATCAAATGTCCACACTCAAATGAATGCAAGGGGTAAAATGTCCGTTTTTGCTAAATGTTTTGAGGTTATTAAACTTGCAATGTATTTACAGGGAAAAGGGCTAAATTCTGAATATAATATGAAGCCACTGTAGGTTTGTGGCTTTATCACACAACATCACACCATGAAGAAACATCTCTCACTGACGTCTGCCTGAACCACTTTGTACTGCTCATGAATAAAATATCAAAGTGGGGTTTATTTGCAGTGCAGTAGAATGGGGAGATATTGTTGTTATGTTGTTGTTCCCACTGTCTTTACCTCCCACTCTAGTCCTCGCTCTGTGTGCTTCTGGCTGTCGGCCACCATTTGAAATGCTAATGCCTTCTATCTGCACATTACTCAAAACTTTCTTCCTCCACTCGTGCTGAGTCTTTGTGCCCACATGCTTGGTCTCTCCTACGCCCTCCTTATCGCTCCATCCCTTTGAATGGTCACTTAGAAGTCTTCACTGTAGGAATTAGAAACCCTGACCTACGAGCCACAGAGTCGGGGGCAGTGAGGAATGTCATTGTAAAAGTCTGGTATTACTGCACTGTACCTCACAATCCATGTCTTAGGAAAAGATTTTTCAAAATGTTATTAAGACAACAATAATAACATCAGTAATAAACCTAAATACCATATGTCTGGACCTATTTCTCAACACTGACAGACACTAAGAAAAGGAAAGCAAACACCTTCTCATTGTGTCATTGTGATTCACAGTGAACAGTGGAGTGTGGACGGTACAGTGCTCAGTGGACCTCAGTAACTTGGCAGTTGGTGGATTCCAACTTGGAACCCTCCAGACCCCAGTCCGGTTTCTTAACCACTAGGCCACCGCTGCCGCACTCTAATGGACACTCTAGGCTTGTACACCAGTTTCAGCTACTTGTAAGCACTTCTCGTCATACTTTAGTCAGTACGACTTATACTCCGGAGCAGACCCGGGCAAACTAAGGCCCGGGGGCCAGATGCAGCCCATTTGGCGTTATAATCCAGCCCTATAGACTTGTCTAAATTCTAAATTACGTCTAAATTACACTTTTAATTCATATTATCGTTATCTTTCTACCTTTTCCCTGCAAAGCCAGCATTTCCCGAATCAATAATCTAAAGAGGCTAAAGTATTTCGCATTTATTTAATACTTTACTCATTATTTATCTTAGTTCATGGAAACAATCAATCTTCTGATCCTGACCTGGCCCTTGACTCAGTTTTTAGTATCTTCTGTGGCCCTTGAGAAACAATTGCCCAGGCCTGTTCTGGAGTAACTTTTCATTTATTAATCATCCTCAACTTCCGTTAGTTAAGAGGGTCAGGGCAGAGTAACAAGCACATTTATTACTAATAGAGTTTGTTAAAAACAAAAACTTTATATTATTGTTTAACCATTGTGAAATAAAAATCAGTGTAATTCAGAGGCAAAGTATTTTTACACGAGACATTACTCAGCTTACGGTATGAAATACAGGCATCCAGGTCATAAAGTGAGAGGCTGTTTAATCAACCCCAGGTTTCTATTATTAATTCATGGGGTCTCTGCTCTGCATTCACATTAAACTGCTCAAGATTTTAAATTGACCCTCTGTTAAATAAAAGCTGCACTCGCACGCTTGGTCGACCTAGTGTTTCTTAGTTACAGCAGGGATCTCCAATCTGTGCACCTCAGTCACAGTCTTATTGGAATGAGAAAGTGCATCATCATCATGACATTGAAATGTCCGAAATTAAGTGACATTATGTGCAGTGATGTCTAAAAGTTTAGTTTGTTTTGAAAGTGAGGGAGGTCTATTTATCAAGTGCCACTTTGTTTTGTCTTTTTATAGGAACTGAAGTTGGATTCTTGAAGAAAAGCCGCCATTATGTTTGATGAGGACAGTAGTCTCAATCTTGCTAATTCTGCCCACACCTTAAGTCCAGATTGTCCGTCACAAAGTCCTTCCCCTACTCTCCTGGCCCCTGCCCCACCATGTTGGGTAACACAAGCCCGGAATGACCTGGCCCAGGCAGAGGTAGATCTGCAAAGGCTACAAGAGAGTCAGGCCGCGGCAACTGAACTGGTTAAGCGCGGTGTTGATCGTGCCATCCTGGGTGCACGCAGGGAAGAGCAGCGTCTGCTGGAGAGGGTTGAGCAGGACCATCGAGATGCTGAGCAGCGGTTAGAACAAGTCAAAAAAGAGAACATTGCTGCTGTCAGGGTGTCTCAGTCCCTTGTAGAACAAAGACTTCGCAAACTGGCCCACCTTCAAAAGAAGATCCAGGAAGCGGATGAGCAGTCAGGATTGAACCAGAGTTGTCCAAATCAAAACCTGCTACTGAAGGAGATCACAGAATTCCTACAACCTTGGGAAATATCCCTTTCCCTCAAGAAGGTTATCTTTAAGCCCAGCTCCCAACCAAATGTGGTCACCTTTGGAGATATACGCGTGGAAGATCAAAGCCTGTGCCTTCATGTTGGAGGGTGTGGGCCACAGGGACAAATGTGTCCTCTTCATTCACAAGAGATGCAGTGTGACAGCGCAAACCATCAAGGAGAAGGTGTCACTTCACCCACAGGTAGGGTTGCCAGAAAGATCACCCTATCTCCCAAGAATGAGGAGGAAAAGGGAAAAAGAGGGGACTGGCCCACCAAGTGCAATCAATCGGAATGGCAATCTTCCAAGGATGGTCATGCGGAATTTTTCCTACAGCAACAAGGCAATGATGTGTTCTTGGCTGTACCCACTGCAAATATGGATAATGAAAGCGGGCAACAGGCAAACAAGATGAACAGTGAGGGAAAATATTACTCTCCTAGAATTCAGAGAAGATCCCTGTCTGTTCTATCTGGACGTAGACTTTCACCTTCCCCAGAAAGAAAGCAAGAGCAAAATAAAGTGGATCAATGTTTAAGTTTAGAAAGTCAGGGTGGTGATAAGGGGAGAGTGGGGCTAGAATCAAATACGAGAAATTTGAGGTACGGCAACAGTTCTTTGCCATCTCCAAGGATCACCCAAAGGGAAAGTCTGACCAGCCAAAGCTGCCTGGACCTCACCTCCAGAGGTGGCTCTCATTCGCGCCTGAGCCAGTCTTCCGATGAACACTCTCTGGGAACCCTGGGAGACTCCGGGAGAGCACCATCTCCCACAGATAGCCTGGATTCTAGCTACACCTTCATTGTTAGTCCGTCTAATGACTGTAGCTTGAACAAAGGCTCGTTGAACCACAGCTGCCGTTTGTCCAAATCTGCGGTAGATTTGACCCTGAAGACACGGCCATTGATCAGTGGTGGCTCCAGTGAGCAGTTTGGAACATGGAGAATGAAATGCAACAACTCTCAGTCAAACACGACTTCAGTTTCACCTAATTTCAGCCGAAACTCCAGAGTATCTGAGATTGGACACCCATTCTCCTACCCTTCTTGTAAGGGTTATAATAATCTTCCTCAGCAACAAAACACAATCGCAGTGGCAGGTTCAAGGCAATCCCTTGGATGTAGATCTTTATCCATGTCCGTCATTGACGGGTTCTCCCAGCAACCAAAGAAAAGCCGAGGAGACAGAGGAGAACCTGCTTTGGTTGAGACGGAGGAAGAGGAGGAACCATCTTTTGTACCACTCAACACCAATGGACCTCATCTCGTCAAACAGTTTGGAAAGCAGGGATCGGGTCGTGCTGATCTTACACTGCCCAGTGGTATTCACGCTTCACCCCAGGGCCAACTATTCATAGTAGACTGTGGAAATGCACGTATTCAGGTCAGTGTTTTTTTTTTTTGAAGTACAGTTTCTAGAAAAGGAATCTATATTGAAAATATATCTAATCTGCCACAGGTGACAGATCCACGTGGTAATGTTCTACAGCAAGTATCTACCTCAACTTCCAATGGATCGGGCAGACGATGCAGGAATTATTTTGACATCGCGGTGAATGCTAAGGGTTTGATCGCCCTGAGCTGCGCGGCCGAGCGAGCCCTGCTGGTCTTCAGCCGTCATGGTCGTCTGCTCCAGACTTTTGGAGGTTCTGGACGAAGCTCAGCGAAAGATGAACTCGAAGCTCCCCGAGGAGTAACGGTTACCAGGATGGATGAGTTCTTGGTAGCTGATATCCGTAAAGGTACTCTCATCGCATTCAAACTGGAACCTAAGACCGGTTGCCGCGTTGAACGTACAGTTGTGACGGGTTTCCACAGACCCTACTTGGTGGCAGCTTGTTTGAGCTCGGGTATGATGGCAGTATCCGAACGAGGCAACGAAACAGGTCGCGTGCCTTGCATTAAAGTACTGGAGCCGGGGTGGAACACGGTGAGAATCCTGGGTGTCTGCGCTGGTATGGGACCAGTTCTGGTTTGCCCCTGGGGTATTTGCCTAGATCCAGATGGTAATGTGTTTGTAGCAGACTGGGGGGATGAGCACAGAGTTCTTTTGTACCCCGCACAGGGCACTGGATGGGCTATAATCAACCAAGGCTTGAGTAGTCCACGGGGTCTGGCTCTGCTCCCTGATGGTCAACTGGCTGTTTCTGACAGTATGCACCACTGCATTAAGATATACCAGTACAGGGCGGCACAGTACTAGACGGAATATATTTGCGTTCTTTGAAAAGTATGTTTTTCTAAAGTATATCAGTCATGTTTTGCTATACCCGTTTATCTTTGATTAAAAATATTTTGTGTGATACATGAAGTTAGCTCACATAATAAAGATAAAGTGGTGTCTGATCTATGACTATCAAAATAAAGGACCAGATATTCACACCCATTTGTCAATCAAAACTCTTGCACTACACCATAAATGACTTGTCTCACTGGGGTTGATCGAGAATGGTTTTAACTGTTGAATCTCATCACCACTGACATCAATAAATGCTAACTGCTTGGACCAATGTGCTAGCTGTCAGTCAATGTCCATTCCTTAAAAGTGGAGCTGTGCAACTTCTCAAAAAATTCTCAAGCTTTTTGACAGAGCGTTCTTTTAACATTTGAACAGAAGGTTCGGGCTGTAATTTACTGCATCACAAAACTAAAAATAAAAAAACGCGAAAAGAAAAAAAAAAAAAAGCTAAAATGGCTTTTAAGAGCACATTTCCTTTCGAAAAAGTACATTGGATTCAGTGGATTCAAATATAATGTACTTTCCAAAGGATCTGAACCCATCTGCCACTCTGAAAGCACAAATTACTGATACCGGTTAATAGTGGGAGTACAATAAATCCTGGTTTTATCAAAACAAATTAATATTGTGATACCCAGTTACACTACGTCAGTTACTGTAAATCCTCCTGCAAACACTAAGATCGAGCTTCAATAAGCATACGAACAGCTTGAACACACCGCAGTTTCTCAAGTAGCAAACATTCTTGTACTACGGCTGTCACATTTCAAACCTATTATTCTAGATCTACACACACCCACGTCAAATTATGCCTGTTGAAGATAATGAATATGAACCTAATGAAAAAAAAACTGATGGGGGAGGAGAAAGTGTCCACTGGGTGTAATATACGCCTACTCACAACCGTTGCCAAGGCAAGGATTTGATCAGAGCCCCTTGAGTTAATATCCATCACTTTGATTTTTCTATCCTGTTGAAAAACCCAGGCCAACAGCTCAACAGAGGTTCAATCAGAAAACTGTGGCTAAGAAAAGGAGAGGATTTTCCCGTCGACCAAAATACATATCATACAGACATGAAGTAAATGAGCGGAGCAACCCACATGTAAATCATTTAGAGCCCAACCTTTTTTGCACCACGGACCATTTAAATGTCTCGTACTATTTTCACGGACTGGTCGTTAAGTTGTGGCAGATGAATACCCCTTAATAAAATTACATTTTTGGTGTTTTGAATTATTTTCCTACCTATAAAATCTTCCTACCCAAATGAAGGATTTCCTTAATGCACACAGCCTATAATTTTCTGCTACCAGACGGTAAGTTAGAATCTTGTATCAATGACTCTGAGTCAATTTGAGTTTACTGTTGTTGTCTTCACTGAGAAAATATTTCCTTATCAAATATAGTTGTATTATTGATGATTGAATCCTAGCCATTCTATTGTTAAGTTCTTTTGTTGATATATATTTGTATATATATAATACATATACAGTATAATAATTGTAAAACTTGGTTGTCAGCATCTAGAATGCAGTTGCCACTGTTTTCCTGTAGATGGCGCTAAATCGTATTTTTGGGCTCCAAATTTTTTACAGTTTGTTAAGATTTCTATCTCAGGGAAACCAAGGTGAAAAAGCTGGGACACCAAAAACAATTGAACATTTGTGTGAACTAAAATAAATGACGTAAAGGTCATGAATACAGGCTACAATGTTTTAACGTTTTCTATGCAACCTATTAGAAATGGAGGCATTGCAAGGAAAAGGCAATTTATATAAATCCATAGTATAAAGGGCCGTAGTTCACCCCGATCTGCACTTATAGCGATGACTGAACTCAAACTGAATAAAATCATGTTACATACTGTATCTGTGTCCAACTTTAACCCTTCATCGTATCTACCTCCATGTACAAGGAAAAATATTCTCCATGAGTATTTTATAGCGCATGAAAATTATGGTTAACCACGTATTCATAAAACATATCTTCATCTATTTTTGTGACCCAATGAGCTTTTGGAAGAAAAAACCCAGAAAATACTCCCTGCCTTGTCCACTAGATGGGGATGAGTAGTCAGGGTACATCTGCGTGAACCCAACCTCTGGCTGCTTCTTCCTTTGACCTCCTTTATCCCTACTGTGTAATGCATAGCATTTTCTGCTGCAAAGTGAATCTTCCTGTTTCCCCATCAGCTGCTTCCTATCCTGTTTCTCTATTGTCTTGCCGTCAGCGAGCCGCCATTGTTTCCTAAACAACTGCAGCTTCAGTTTTTCCTGTTCCTTTTATGCTCCGCTCCGCCCGTGAATCCCCCATCAATCAACAAACTACATTTGTTTCATGTGATTTTCAGAATTTTCAGGCCTTGCTGCAGATCCAGTGTCTGCACAAATTCATCAGTGACTTATTTAGAAAAAAGAGATCTACTTAATGTTCTTGATGCAAAAACACATTCAAATGTAAATACAAAATAAATAAATACAAGAAAAAAGGATTCATAACCTGAAACTGACTTTGCTTATAATGGAATTACGTGAAAAAAAAACATTTTGGAATGCATATATCAACCGTTCGCTGCAGTCACCTGTGCTGCTCTTAATGCGTTTGTTTCCGACTCTGCCGTCGACAGGTCGGGTTAGGTCTGTGTGCAGCTGGTGTTTAATTACAGCAAATGTTTACCGGGCTTGACATGTGAGCCTCTTCACAAATATCGCAGTGCGTCTCTGCTTTGTTTGTTTTTCTGCTCACCATACACTATGTTAAAAACACTGTAGGGTCTGTGTTAGTGATGAAGTCAGGAGAAACCATTTTAATGGTTTGTTATGTGGGTTGTTTTTTTTTTTTTTTTTTTTTTTTTTTTTTTTTTTTGAGCGAACAACTGTTGCAGAAAATGTTGAATTATTTATGGGGTAAAGTGGAGCAATTTTGTCCAAATTAAATATGGTAAAATTGTTGGACGCAAGGTACTTTAATTCATTTAACAATATTATGAAGATGTGCACTGTAGGGTCTGTGTTAGTGATGAAGTCAGGAGAAACCATTTTAATGGTTTGTTATGTGGGTTGTTTTTTTTTTTGTTTTTTTTTGAGCGAACAACTGTTGCAGAAAATGTTGAATTATTTATGGGGTAAAGTGGAGCAATTTTGTCCAAATTAAATATGGTAAAATTGTTGGACGCAAGGTACTTTAATTCATTTAACAAAATATTATGAAGAGCAGATTCAATTTTTTGACTAATTAATAGTTATTTTTCTAGACCCCCCGTCCCCCAGTCTTCAGGCATTTCTATTTTAACAGAAATTCTAACAAGTATAGATCTCTTGCCCAGTGACCCACACCAGGGGTCAAATCTTACCTCGGTGAAAAGCCTTGACAACAGCACTTTTTTTCCTGCAGGCGTACGAAACTTCAGACCCTGCAGATACAACAGTCACAATAAAAAAAATAATCCAATCGAATCAGACTCTGAACATCAAACGGACTGGAAATGAAAGACAGACACCACTGGGAGTCAACTGAAACTATGAGAAATGGATTTGGACCCACCTTGGTATTTATTTTTGCAACTTTCTTTGCTTGTATGAAGGCTGCTGTTTTTTTAAGGATGACTAGACTTGCTTCTTATTCAGTGAGTAACACTATAAAATCATCTTATCGTCATCGGCAGCTGGTGCCACCCAAATCACATTGCACCATATTGAGAGCCTTCCTGTGGGTGGTGAGCCAAGAAATTATGTGGGTCAGCGCTAAGAAGATGGCGCTAAGAACATCCTAATGGCAATGTGGCAGCTGGAGGATTCGAACCTGAAGCCTTTCAGACCCAAGTCCACCTTTAACCCACTGGGCCACAACTGCTGTCCCATAAGCAACACTAAGACTATACAAATCATCCTAAACATTTTGGAAACAACATGATGAAACACAAATAAAAGGGAGTGGATAGAGACCGCTGAAAATGGGGTCTTTTCAAAGACTTTTCAACCGTACGACAATCGGCCCGATTTTGCCTTGAGTTGTGCTACGAAAAAAAAAATCCTCTTATTTTTCTGTTAAAATAGCTCATTTAATGTATTTCCTGTAAAAGCTGTTGTATAACACAGTATATATATTCAAGTAAAATTCACTTTGTTTCCCAATTTATCTATTTTTTAAACAATTACAATAACAATTAACCCTTGAGACGCTTGTTTCTATGTTGTTTTCAGTTTCTAAAAACAGTTTCCAAAGCCTTTGCTTATATAAGTCCAGGTGGCTGCCATCAGGCTGCTGCCAGACTTTAATCCCTGCATGATGCTTCCACATCAGAGGCAAATCATGACATTTATTTGTAGTGTAGTGCGTGTGGGCTCAAATGTATTTGTTAAAAAAAAAAAAAATCAAAATATTTTCAAAAAAAAAAAAAAAAAACAGTGAATCCGGCACAGTTTCTGACAAAGCTGCCATTTTAATCAAAGCATATTTTAAATAATAGATAATGCCAACAGAGTGAAACTTTTTTAGAATTAGAACCACCTCCTCATCCACTCCCAGTTTTATGGTCCCTCATTTTCTGCTTGCCCACAGACGTGTTGTGATCACGCCAAGTGGCTTTGGTAAACGCCTCTGTCTTTTGTGGCTGGGATCATAAACCCTGCACTGAGTCAGGACTTCTTCAGCCAAACACTGTCTGTTAGAAATAGACCAATAGGCCATTAGAGTTAGCTTTACAGTCAATATAAAAGTATGTAGTAAAGATCAAGGCCACGTATTTAAAGCTCCACAAGGGAATTGTTGTTGTTTGTTTGTTTTTTTCCCAAAACTACTTAAAAATAATTTAAATCATAAAAGTTCTAACACAGTCAAAATGGATCTGGTGGCTACACACATAAAAAAAAAGAGACAAAAACAATGCATTTCTAAAGAAAAGAATGGATCCGTCCAACAATTGTAAGAGCCCGGCCAAAATACCACAGTCACAGGAAATTCAGGCAAAATAAGCAGTGATGTCACTGTCTTCACTCTTTCTAAAAGGGTGGAGAAAAAGACAACATCCTCCGACATCCAAGCCTTGTTTTTTTTTCCACCCAGATACGATGTCAGTAAACAAAAACAAACATAAAATGTGCTGTAAATAAAATCATTTCTACAAATTCTCTAAAATGTTTACAAAAATCTTACTTTGCTGCCAACAGAATATTCAGTTGTTCAGTTGTTGTGTCGAGTTGTTTTCATGTCTGATCTGTGGCAATGAAATATATAGGCCAAATCTTTGAAAGAGTTAAATATAAAACAAAGTGAATTGTCTGAAAGACCTCAAGTATTTTTTTTGGCATTGACAATGACACACAATTTTTGTTTATAAATTTGTGAATAAAAAAATTAAAAAGGAACAAACCTTTGTTGCGTCCCCACTGTAGATTTACTGCTGAGTCACATTGTTTAGTTTTTTCTTTTGCTTGATTTGCTTTCAAGCAAAATACAGTTTGCAAATTTTAAAAAAGATTGTGCGACAATCATATTTTAACTCCTAATTTTAGATATCAAATTCAATTTTTTTTTTTTATTTCTTGAAAAGATTTTTGGTGAATAATTCAAAGTGACAGTCATCAGAACTGCGCTGTCATCACAACACTGGCTGAAGAAGAATTGTGAATGTCCATTTAAGGGCCGCAACCAGTTCAGTTATAATAATTTAAAGTACAAAAATGTAAGTGATTCTGTAAACCAAATAATGATCAAAATGGCTTTTTCTTCTTTTTTTAATCTGTGATATCTGGCAGCTCAGATCGCTCACAGAGGTGTCTCTCGCTTGTACAAGGCTGCACTTGTGGGACCTTCAAACTGCAGTTTTATGGCCTGTTTCAGATTAAGCTGTGGGTCTGTGGTCGTCATGTTGACCAGTCGGTCCCCCGGCAAGGCACTACAAGGTGTGACTGGGTTTAAATTGTAACAGGCAGGTGACATAATGTTCTTCTGGGACTGAGGACTCCAAGCTTCTTCTGGAAGAGGACTTTGTAGCCTGTAAGGATAGCCCAGTGGGGGACTCCCCCTGTTCTTAGCACCTGCCCCAGGACTGTCCTGCCCTGGAACAATGCCAAGGGAGGCCATGACCGAGTTCCATTTTCCACCGGCGCAAGTCATCCTGTCTGTTTTTATCAAGTGCGGACTCTGTCTGTTCATTTTGTCGGGGTATTGCTGTCCAGATGACAAGCCTTTGGTTGGCATCTTGCAGTTGTGCACAACGGCTTTTACTGTGCAAACAGTAGGAGGGGGGCTGCTTTTAGGTTGCCTTTGAACGCTTCCGTGGAGGCTGCCCACCACGGAGCTCCCTGGTGGAGGAAGGGTGGAGGGTCGGCTACGGCAGCGGGGGAGAGAGTGTTGTTGGATCTGCTGGATGAAGCTTAGGCTGTCAGCAGGCACAGTCTGCACCGTGGCTAGGGAGTGGCATGTAGAGGAGGTCTGGGAACTCTGCATTGAATGGAACCTTTCTGCTGTGGAACCAGGGGATGATACCGAAGAGGAAGAGGTAGCTGTTGTTGCTTCACCTCGATTGCTCTCTGTGATGCTTGAGAAGAGGATCTTGTTGGATTTTGCAGGGGAGATAGTCGTAGAGTTTGGAACATGCCCTTGGTACGGTTTGGCGCCGTAGCCCTCTAGAAACCTTACGATGTTAAAGTGTCCGTGTTTTCCTGCCACTTTGACTGGACTGCGGCCGTACTTATCTAAGTGGTTAGGATTTGCGCCTCTTTCCAAAAGCATTGTAACAATATTGTCATGTCCTTCTTGGGCAGCAATGCTCAGAGCTGTTGCCCCCTGGTGGCAAGCAAGGTCAATGTTGATGCCACTGGCTTCTAGGAGATGATATCCTATCTCAGCATGTCCTGTCCAGGCCACTGAATGCACGGGTGGTCTTCCTTCAGCATCTTGGGCATTTGGGTTTGCCCCATACTTCACAAGCAAGTCTACCATTTCTACAAGCCCTTGCCATGAAGCCACGTGAAGTGCAGTGCGGCCTTCGGAGTCTCTCGATTCAAGGGGTACCCCTCCTTTTTCTATCAGAAGAGTTGCCATCTCAAGACGACTCTCTAAGACCAGGAGGTAGAGCAAAGGCCTGCCCTCTGCATCCCGCACATCAGTGTCCGCCCCTCGCTTCATCAGTAGATCTGCTACCTCAACATGACCCTCCAGGAGAGCAGCACCTAAGGCAGAATGTCCATCATAGGCCCTATGGTCAATGGGAGAACGCCTGTCCAACAAAAGCTTAACGGTGCTCCAATGACCTTCCTGGGCAGCAAGTATTAATGGGGTTCTCCCCTCAATGTCCATCTCTCCTACCCGTGCCATACTGCCTCGCTCTGTCAGTGCAGCACAAACAGCCCGATGGCCTTCACAAGCAGCTGCGTGCAACGGAGTCCAGCCGAGGTCATCCTTGTGGTTTTCGTCCAGTCCTCGATCCAACAGGGCACGAACTACCTCAACACTGCCCCTGGCTGCTGCCAGGCACAGCGCTGTTCTTCCTTCACAATCAATAGCATCCACTGCTGCTCCCCAGAAAAGCAACCTAGACACTGTCTTAATGTGGCCCATTGCCGCGGCTGCCAGTAGGGGAGTAACAGCTGCTGCAGCGGGTACAGTACCGTCTGGGCCGGCAGTCTCGTCAACATCTGCCCCTGCTTCAAGCAGAAGTTCGACAATCTCATCATGTCCCTCATAGGCTGCGAGAAGCAGTGGTGTCATGCCGTCATGGTCTCTGTGCCCAGGGTCAGCTCCTCGCTCTAGCAAGAGACTCGCCACTTCCCCGTAACCTGAGATTCCAGCTGCTGTAGGGACACAGAGAGCGGCAACTGACAGCGCCGTCCGTCCATCTCCATCAGCTAAGTCCACTTCTGCACTGTGGTCTAGTAATATCTCCACAGCCTCTTGATGTCCCATATAAGCAGCAGCTATTAGGGGAGTGCGACCTTTGCTGTCGGCTTTGTTAACCTCAGCCCCATAATCCAGCAAGGTCAAAACAATTTGCTCATGACCAGCCCACGCAGCAGCTCTAAGTGCAGTCCGGCCCTCGCAGTCGCATCCGTCAACATCTGCTCCTGCATTCAAAAGAAGACGCACAGCCTCGCTGTGTCCACCCCAAGCTGCGGAGCGCAGGGCTGTCCAGCCTTCGTTGTCCACATGCTCCATCATCTGAGTGGCGGTTTTCGGCCCCTGGCTCTTGGCCCATTCAAGGAGCACAGACAGGACTTTGACATGACCTTGTCGGGATGTTAGTGAAAGTGGAGTCTGACCCTGATGATCACCAATAAGTGGATCAGCTCCATATGTCAGGATAAGTTGAACCATGTCTGCAGCATTCTCCTGCGCTGCACTGGCCAGCAAGGTCTGTCCATTTGTAGAGCGTCTGTGGTTTATGGACACTCCACTTTCTAAAAGTTTTTTTACAGACACTTGCCTCTCACGTCCAGGATGTAAAGTAGAACTCTCTTCACCCATGCAGTGTACTCCGACACTTGGATAGGAATCTGGAAAACTGGCTCCAGAGATGAGCCCAGTCTTTTTCAGCAGCTGAAGGACATCCTGGCTGACGAGGACAGGTGGCTGATTTGAGGAATCTGCATTGGTGTGGCTGTTAGGTACATCTGTCCACAGCATCCACAGTGCCAATAATGATGGATTGTCTTGATGGTGCCCTGAGCAGATTAAATGTGTGGCAAGCTGGCAAGTGTCCTCAATGTCCAGGTGTTGTCCCTGCACAGTCAAAGCCATGGCGAGCATGCTGTGTCCATCTGTTCTGCTACAAAGATACTTCTGTGTGCAATATTTGACATCCGTTAGCCACTCAGAAAAGCTGGCATGAAAAAGTAGTTTTGTTCCCCCGGGCCCTTCAATAAGGAGAGGAGACAGAGACTGAAGCTTGTCCTCAAAGTCTTGGGGTGTCAGCGTGGTGTTGTGAGTCCAGGTTGCTCTGAACAGCTGCTGTGGGTTGAGGGGTCTAGGTGCAGCTAAAAGCACATTCAGGAGAGGCCTGACAGATATGAAAAGCCCCCGGGGGAAAAGTCTTTGGCACAACCACAAGTAGAGGCCATTGAGTGTCCCAGGAATGTCCCGGATCTCCCGCAGGCCAACCAATCCCACTGCCACACCATCCAGAACTCGCTCAAGGAAGAGAAAACAGCCACCACTTTTGATGTGCAGTAGATTCAACATGTCAGCTGTGTCCGGGGTGAGCTGGCGACGCAGGACGGCGTCTTCATCGAGACGACAGAGGATGTACTGCTGGACATCATGAACAGGTGGGGGTTTCCGCAGATCGTCCAGACAGATTTTACGGAAACCTAGAACAAAAAATCGAATCGGATTTTAGGTTTAGATTAGTTTTTGTTTCACTAAATGTGAAGCTAAATTAAGAAACTAATGGAGAATGATGTTTTTAAATTGTCCAGTCTGTGCACAGACGAGTCTGGTCCTCCCTGCACATCCACAACACGTATTATTAAGGCAAATGTAGCATCTCAACGCCTGATGATATGTCTGTCATTCTGCTGATCGATGGTGTTAGCAGTCTGAAATCAAACTCTTCGCTGCAAAAATATGTCCTGAAAATTATGTCTGTCGGTAGTCATGGTTATTTTGAATCATAAACTTAGAAATGTACAGTATGTCAATGATGCAAATAGTGGATGCAAATATGTTTTCAATTCTGCTGGTTTATTCTTTAGCTAAACCACCTTCGTACCTGAGAACATCTTGCACAAGGCCTTGTTGTGGCGACGAACGGAGCAAACTAGCAGCAGCCACACAGGCAGCTGTTGTTGATAGGCGGCCAAGAGCTCAGCGATAGATCCGCTCTTCCCACCGCCTGAGCCGGCTGCATATCCGATGTCCAGGGAGTCCACCACCACGATCAGAGTCTGGACCGGAGGAGGAAGGTCCAAGAGAGGCATCAACACTGCCCTGAGACAAAATAAACAGGAACAAAGAGGGTCAGCTGTGTCGAAACCGTATTTCGGAGGATGTCAAAATGAACCAGTTCATTGTTTCTGCTATTTTAACAAACCAAGGAATATATATATATATATATATATATATATATATACATATATATATAGAGCAGCATTTCTCAAACTTTTTGCGCCACCTACCCTGAAACATCTGGAAATGTCTGGTAAGGTGTTGCAGATAAACACATTTACATAAAATTACATCTTTACATAAATACAATAATTAGTGTTTATCAACTATACTATCAACTATCAGCTAATTAAGCTAGTTAATAAACATTACAATTGTCTCTTAATAAAGAAGCAGTTCTAAAGCCTTAATGGATTCACGGTAACGTTATATATAATGAATGACTATACAGTTTAGAATCTAGAGCCACAATGAGCTCATGGTCGTTCTGGTAGTTTAGGAATCCTGTCTGTTTTATTGTGAAGAACCTAGTGGATGTAGGCGAGATGTGACAGGGACAAGACTCTGATGTTTTTTTTTTTCAAAATAAAAGTCTGTACAACTATTAAATAAAACAGAAATAGTGTATGATCAGCATAATCTCCCTGTGGGGCTGGGACCAATTGACCCATGGTGGGTGGGGACCACTGATATAGAACACAAAGACTGGGTTGCAACAGATTTTGTTTTTAGGGAGTTCACGGCCATTTTTGCTGGTCCAATGACTCTTTCTCATTGTTTAAGGTTGAGTATTAGTTTTTAATCAATCGATCAATAACAAAATATAATTAATGTTAAAATGGTAATGATTTACGTATCAATAATCCTTACTGACTCGGTTCTTTTGAAATATCTTCTTTTCCTTTCAGGCTTGTCCCTTTTTTCATCACCCCCTGTCCTCTCTATCCTCAATTCTAACTCCAGCTACCTCCATGTCCTCTCACACTGCATCCATAAATCTCCTCTTTGTCTCCTACCTGATGGCTCCATATCTAGGATCATTCTTCTTCCCATGTATCCACTGTCCCTCCTCTGAACATGTCCAAACCATCTCAATCCGTCTTCTCTAGCTTTTTCTCCAAACCTTCCTGTCTGTGTTGTCCCTCTAATCACCTCATTCCTGATCCTGTCTATCCTTGTCTCCCCTAAAGAGAATCTCAGCCTCTTTATCTCCTCCACCTCCAGCTCTGCCTGTCTTCTGCCTATTCCTAGTGTCTCTAAACCATACATCATGGCTGATGTCTTTTGAAATAAAAATCTCCAAATAAATCAGAAGGCATGTCTACTCGTATCTCATAATATTCTCCCTTAGGTTCGACTTGGAAAAGAACAAGTTACTGCAGAGACTGTCTCTGATGAAATTACATTCATATTCAAACGCTGACTTTTCCCATTTGTATATAGGTTTCATATTCTTGTCATTTTTCTCTAAATCACAGCCTTCACAAAAACTATAAAAAAAAAAACAAGAGTTGCATTTTAAGCATTTTCCCCTCATACATTTTGCTCCATTGCAAAACGCGACAATAAAATTGCAGCTATAAAAGGTATCTACAGCTGAGATCAAACACAGGTACTTATTGTAAAACAGTAAAACAACTCCCAACAAAAAAAAGGGCTTAATCACAGTGCTCCAACTGCACCGTCAGCGCACACGCCCTGCTGTGATCTGTTGGTGACTCAGGTGAGAAGAACCTCTGAAATTCCCCGCTGTTCCACACCTGCGTACAACACACCCACACACACATGGGGAAGAAAGAGAAAGACAGGCAGAGAGGACAGGTTTCCCAATAAAAAAAATACATGTTGTAAATTGTTAATTCGACTGAACCAAAGTCCGTAGAGAAGATCTGCGTATTTAGGTCACGTGGAAACAGGAGTTAAAAGCTTTCTTGTTGGGCGGAGTCTCTTCAGGAGGGTTGAGAATAAAATAGAATACCATTAGCCTCATAGCATAATTGCCTAAGTCATATTTCAATGTTTTGGAAAACAAGAAAAACACAGTTTTTCGAAAACATATTGGTATTTTTTTATTGAAATGATAATAATACAGTACATAAAAAATGACTTAGGCAATTATGCTATGAGGCTAACGATATATCAATGTGCTAATGGAGGTATTAATGGTTTGACAATGTTTGTTTGAGTTAAGACCAATATCGACTTTTTTCTTGTTTGTGGAGAAAAAGAGACGCTTCTATAGGGACTCAATCATCTGTTTTTGCACTGAACAAATTGTCTGAAAAAACAAAACACTGTTAATATAATCCAAAAATATTGTAGACTAATGACATATTTTTCATAAGGTATACTTTGTATGCCCAAATATATAATTAATGGGAACCGGCTCCTCTCCAGAACACAGAATTCATTTTCTCACCCTCACACAAGTAGCCTGGTGGGAAATAAATTTTTTTTAAAAATCACAATTACTACTAAATTCTGTGTGTTTACCCTACATTGATGTTATTTCTGCACCAGTGCCCAAAGAAACGTGTGTGAATTCACAACAGGCAACATCACCAGGAATTTTTTAATGCAAAAACCCAGGATTGGAACCTGAGGTGAGCTTACGTGAGGAGAATGAAAACCTGCAGTCAACACTGCGCCGTGAAAACATTGGAGGTTAAAATTGCATGAAGGAAGCTGGCATATTTTAAGGATAATAGGCAACAGGCAATGCTCCAGATGTCTCCCTGCAATGAACGACATGCAAATCATATTTTCCGACACACTTTTAAGCTGCGTTCTCACTGATTAAATAAATATATCACACATAAAACCAAATGGATTGAAGGAACTAGAAAGATTTTAATAATAATGTAAAACAGGTAACTACCGTGTGTGTGTGTGTGTGTGTGTGTGTGTGTGTGTGTGTGTGTGATTTGTTCACGGCAACACACACCTTGACAGGGGTCTTATTTTAGAGGTGACAAATAGTGATTAACCTGTGACAGCAGTCTGGTGTAAATAGGTCACCTAGAGACTCAAATCCCACAACAAAGACAGGGTGTGTTTACGTGTGAACTGTTATTAGTGTTAATGTCTGTGTTTAAGATTGAACAGAGGGCCCGGTCCCCCTTTATCCTCAAATAGTTTTTCCACCTGTAAATCACGGGAAAACATGGCTACATCTGTCCCAGGTTAATGTAATCATTTATTTCTGTTCTAATGCCCAGTATCGACGCAGGGAAGATTTCCAGCGATGTAAAGGCGGCTCGAGTCATGTTTGTGATACGCTATGAGGAGGTCGTTTAAGCTGTAAACACAGCAAGCGCTGCCAGAAACGTCTAAGCCCGCTCTGACTAATTCAGGAGAAGAGCTTAGAATTGATGAAAAAGAGATGCTTGTGAGGATAAAGTTGGTTAATAAAAGCAGCAGGGTCACAAACCCAGAGTGTCGAGGAGGACGGCGGAAAATCAGCCGGTGGATTAACGTGTGCGTAGGCAGTGAAAGATGAAAAATCAACACCATGTAAATGAGACGTTCGTGGTGATGAAATGTGGGCAAATCATGAGGCAATAAGAAATATGTAGTGTTGAGTCGACGTAATTAAAACCTCACTTCGCATACTTACATGGGGAACAGGGTTTATGAACTAATGACTTGTGATGGAAGAAAGTAAAGAATAAAAATTGTAAGTGGTTGGAAAGTGTTGCATCACTTTTTCATTATATAATACTGATGATTTATTTAATAAATCTATTATTACAATTATAATTAAAATATTGTTTACCATAAAATAAATGAAATGCAATAATTTAAACAATAAATTTTGACCAGAAAAATCATTTATGAAATAAGAACAAGTGGCTCACGACACTGGAGACGAGTTGATCAGACATAATCACTTAATTACAGGATGTAATTATCTTATCTTAAACACTGACACATATTTGATGTGTTTGTTTAATCTCCTTACTCACAGGAGCCTTGAATTTATCGCAGAATTTATCCTGCAATTAAACGGAAAATGGAGCCTTGCCATAGGTGACATCTGGTTTACTGCATTCTTATCATTCTTGTGTAAGCGTTAGTCAACAGATTGGGGAGACAACTGAGGAGGCACACATCCTTTAGACTAGATCTATCGCTGTTTAACGTTTCACTTTCAACATAGCAGGCTGTTAGTTGCGAGACATGAATATAGTCTGAAAATAGTCAACTCTTCGGCTCCAAATGGCAAAGGGAAGAAGAGGCGAAATGCTATGGTGGGACAACCACGGCATGTGATGTTTTAGTAAATTTAAAGTATAAAAAAAAATAATAATTCTTCAACCTGCTCCATTGCTGTAGCCATCCAAATCACATTGCACCATACTGTGAGCCTCCCTGCAGGTGTAGGTGGAAGTAATATGGGTCAGCATTTAAGTGGCAATTGGGGGATTTGAACCTGGATCCTTGTGGACCTCAGTCTGCATCTTTTACTACTAGGCCACCGCTGCTGCCACAGTCAATAGTAATAATAAAGGTACATCTATCTATAAAATATTATGATAAATTCAACTTTCACATCAAGGCGGGGGCCGCAAAATATTGTTCCTTGGGCCGCAAATAGCCCACCGGCCTCAAGTTTGAGACCCCTGTTATAGACCAAATCGGATCCACCAAGGCTCAGTGTTGCTGCAGGATTTGTTTCAACCCCCTTAGGGAACAGTGACTGACCAATCAATTGTCTGGAGCCTCGGATCAGTTCATCAAGAGTGTCGTGGTTGGTTGAAACTAAAACCTGCAGCCACACCAGCCCTTTATGGATCAGTTTGACACCCTTGTTGTTTAATAAAGTTACTTTAGAGATAAAATATCAAACTGAAAAAAATAATAATTTAGGAGTTATTATGGGAGGAAATTGTGGTGCTGTAAAGGTAGCTTCCTGTACAGAGGTGTTTTGGAGCAAAATTTGTCTGAAAGTGTTATCAGAAAAATGAACTCAGGAACTTCCTGCCACATAAAAAAAAAAACCCTGTGGTGATTAAATCAGGTGTGATAAGCCAAACATGTTTCTTTCTGTGTGATACCTTCAAACCAAACCCGACCAAAAGAACCTGTCTGAAAGCATTAATATGAATGGGATGTATGATGTGTATAAATACAACAGATGGTTGGGAATCCATGTATGATTTTAATGCATGCATGAATTCTCTCTGATGTGTCACAAACAGATGATCTGCAGTTCTCCTGTCCTCCACTGTGATTTCCAACATCACTCCCCACATCCAGTGATATTTTTCCCTTCTTTTTCCTTTCTTTCCCCGTCACCCCTACCATGGGTCTGTTATTTTTGCGTTTCTAAAGCTCATAATACCTTGTTCTCTCTGGAGCACTAAGATGGAGTCAGGTGAAGCATGACTAATGTCCAGCCGATTGAAAGACCTGTCAGTTCATACGTGACTCATGCAGTATTTACCTACCTCCCAGCATACAAACTGAACAAGTGTGAGCCTGAGACGGACCGCAAACCACAGTTCATAGCCAAAGAGCCAGGTATGACACATCTGCCTCTAAATTACTGACCACAAGGGACTACAACGTTATTTCTGCCAGGATGTGATGACGTCCATTCTCTGAAGGTGACGCTGGACTATAATCTGGCCCTAGTTATAACATCTTTCTTCCCAATCCGCCTTACGAAAGTAACAGGTCTTTTATAAAGCAAGTGTTATACAATAAGAATTCTCAAAAGATCTCAAATAATAACATAATAACAATAACACAATCATTTTTAGATATTTTGATTTTTTGGGGGGGATCAGTGATGGCCTAGTGTTTAAGGAACCGGACGGGGGTCACTGCCAGGTTACCACTGAGGTCCACTGAGCATGGCACCCCCCCACTGCTCCCCGGGCGCTCCAGGCTGCCCACTGTTCACTTTGGTGCCGGGTTAAATACAGAGGTGACATTTTGTTGTGTGCAGTGGTGAGGATCACAATGATGAGGAGTTTGCTTTCCTTCCATACTCTACATAATTCTTCACAGTCTAAAGGAAATTCAATCACTCAACAGGCCAAAAACTGGTAAAACAGGGTTACCAATTATTCTATCTGACGGCTGAGAATGCTTTTGCTCGAGAAAATAAATGTTTTATTAACAAAGATTTCATAAATAAAAATAAATATAGATGACTGACATAAGTGGAAGCCTGAATGGATGAAGTAAAACATTGTAAGGACTGACTGAGCTGGATGTTTGATGAATGTAACCAATGTTTCAGAACAGAAAAAGAAAACATATTTAGAGTCCAAAAGATATGATCACAATAAACAGAAAAGAAAGTTATCACTGCATTAAAAGGCATTTATCATTTCCAGCAGCTGTGATAGTCCCAAGTGACTTTTCTACCATTTTTTACTTTTGACAGTTACTGTTCAGACTGACAGATCCTAGGTCAGCCACAGTGAGTTCCACACTCCACACTGTAAATTCCTGCCCTGTCACTAAACTATGTAAATAACTGAATTTGCATAAATATTTTGAATGCAAGTGCGAGAAAAAGCTGTCGTTATCCAACATTTTGGAGATATTAAAAATTGATGTTTCCTGATTGACGATACAAGACCATTTTTGTAATGTGTTACTATTTTCTTGTTGCTATATTTGTAATATCAACTTCAGTTAATTATATTTGTATTACCTTAAGTAATACATAAAGTATAGTAATATTATGCAGTGTGTTTTTCTTTTTTCTTTTTTTAGCAATGTTTTGACAAGGCCTGTAAGTGAAAATTAGACATATAATCTGATAAAGGTTTAACCTGATGAAACATTTAGAATTTCTATGAAACACTTCCTGTGGTATCTGACTAAGGGAGGCTGAAATGTTCATTTAATCTGAGTGAACTTTTTTTTAGCTAGTGCATCCTGACTTTCATTCCAGTCAAATATTCCCTGGTAAAGTTTGTTTGTCTTACTTTGTTAAATTGCAAGTTAAAAAATAAAACAAACAAACAAAAAAAAACATCAT
This sequence comes from Paraplagusia blochii, assembly GCA_016785265.1. NCBI lineage: Eukaryota > Metazoa > Chordata > Actinopteri > Pleuronectiformes > Cynoglossidae > Paraplagusia > Paraplagusia blochii. The sequence continues at coordinate 76,032 of JAFBJS010006580.1, forward strand.
GTTTAAAATCTAAGCTCAGGAATTTCTAGGTAGAGGCAACACTAAGAGGCACCAAGAAGGTCAGGCGAGTTCAATGCTGACTACACCGAGCTAAAATTTGGTTTCCGGGCATTTAGTCTACTTCAAGCCCATGTTTCATTGGTTTGTCAACAGCCTTTCTAACATTCTTACAGCGTTTCCCCTGCAGCCACTCTTCCTCCATAGAGGAGCTGGGAGCTCCAACAGCTGCTGGCCCTGAGCCAGTCTGAGGGGAATGTGGAATCCAGCTCGGTACTTCACACCAGAGGAGAGCAAACACTGAAGGAGTGTAAAAGAGCTCAGGCTCATCGCTGAGTAAACACACCGGGAGAGAGTGAAGAAGAAAAAAGAAAAACTCCACAGAGGAGAGTGACCTAGCTGACTGCTGCCGGGATGGTCACCAGACCAGAGGACGAGAGAGGGTCCTTTTTTTTTTTTTTTTTTTTTCCTCCCCTCTTTTTTTTTCCTACCCTCTCTGTTTATCTCTTCTACACGGATGTCGAGTCGTAAATAACGTTCACTGCCTTCGCTCACATTCACAGCCTATTGTGTCGTCTGTGAATGGGCCGCCTTATTAGAGGAGAAATAAATTTAAGAAGGAGAAGAATGGCAGCTGCTGTCTTCTTCCTCTGACTGTTTGTATGCTGATTTGTTTTCTTTCTGGATGTTTACAGGCTTGGAGAAACAAGAAGTTTTCCGACAATCCAAACACCTGCATTACACTGAAGCTTAGCAGAATCCGTGTCATAATCAGTCACCGTTCATTTTGGTTCTGGTGTAGAACAGAATTGTTTACAGGCTTTCATGTAGTGATCTCTAGAGCTGTTTGACTCTGGTTGTCTGCAACAGAGTTACAAATCAGCGCTAAAGAACTCCTGCCTCCCGAGTGTGGAGCTGTGCACCTCCATCATCTTCACAAAACTTCCACCAGGCACCACCAGGACACAAACTATGATCATAAAAATGTCACACCTACATTCTTGCTTATGTGATCTATAATGGTAAGCAGATTTATATGGAGGTTTATAATTCACACTCAGTCCCTGTTATATTTTACAGCATTTGGAGGCACTTGCCTTTTAGAAATGTTTTTGAAGGCAGTGTCTTTAAGTGGGAAATAGATGATGCAGGCAGACAGTGGTGACCCTACAGATGAATGTACAATGATGGAGCCTTAGCTCTTTGATTAGCATAAAATAACTATCTTAAAAATGTATTAAAGTATTTTATCCCTATAAAAATATAACAGTGACGTTTTACTACTGAAGTGGTAATACTATGACACTACATAGTAGGACATACGTTTTATCTCACTGGCCGCAATTGGTCCTAAACATTGGACACGGGCGCCCGAGTCAAGAGCTGAATGTATAAAACCTAAAATGATAAAATGCTTTCGATGACATCATCCACTGGGGAAATGTAGGCATTGCAGAGAAAGGCAAATGAGAAAGTATAATGATAATATAAATGATTTCATTTGAAAAAGTTTGGTGGGCCGCATTCAAAAGCTCAACGGGCCCCATCTGGCCCACGGGCCTTAGTTTGCCCACGCCTACAGTGGTAGAATTGAACATAAAACCTTGATCGTGAACCACAGTCAAACCTTGAAGTCCCATTCTCACAGCCCATATGACCTTTAGGTGATTAAACAGAATTGGGAAAAGTTTCTACCATTGATACAATCAGCGCTACATTTATTCTTGCCAGTTAATATATCTTATATTATTTGGTTGTTTACCATATCGAGGTAAATATATATTCCAGACCACAAGATAAATGGTGACGTGCGATGTTTAAGTAAACAAATGTGCATTACTGTATACTAATTTTTTTTCAAGATATCAACTCCAGTTTACAAGGTGCAAACATCACATTGTATACAACAGCTAGTCATTCAAACGTGGGGTCAGATTTCTCCTTTACATTAATTAAATTTTCCTCTTGAACAGGAAAATCGGGCTGTTGTGATGACAAATGTCCCAGCTGGGCTTTAAATGTAACATAATGAAAAAGACGCCCGGAGGTACAGTCTACTGACAGTTAAAAGGTTAACAAACCATTACAAAAAATATGTGGAAAGAATACCATCTTTAAGTAATGCTGGAAATAGCGTATGTATAATGAAGCCTATTAGTTGTAGCCTCTTAACTGTTGATTAGAGATTTGGCTGAGAAATAAAAGCTGTTGTTACTGCAAAACGTGAAGTTATTCTTATTTTCTGCAGAAGTCTGGTGTTTTCAGTCCCAACAACCACATGTTCCCACTATTGACACAACAGCAGGAACCTGTAGCACTGGTTCTCTGCCTATTTTCACCTCAGCTTTGTCTGGCAGTACTTTTTTTTTTCTAACCGTACATTTTTGTCACCTTGTTTACACAATTTCTAGGAATTATAAAGGTTAAAAAAAATTACAGTAAATCAAAGGTTTCACTTTGTGACAGCCGTCACTGATTACTCCTGATGAGCTGAGAAATGATGAGCCTCGCTCTGAAACATGCACACACACGCCGAGCCACTCGGCGGGATTCGTGCTTGTTACTCACTTTCTGCTCCCTGTCATTTGACAACATTGATGCTTCTCCCTAAATCTTGTTAAAATTTCCCCTCCTCATATTCAACATGTGACTGTCAGGCTAAAAATAAATGTGCAATGACATTCTTTCTCAGGATATCTTCAGAATTCCATTTTACAAACCTCTTAAAGGTGTCATCTGGGTCTCGCTGACAGTTGAATGGCTCCAGTGCTGATGATATAGACGGGCTGTTGAGGAACTCTCTGTATCTGGGAGAAAGGAGAGGCGATGCCTTCAGCTGCTCCACCAGACCGAGGACAAACCTCCATAGGATTGTACTCCTCTGGTCTTCCCTCTGGCAGAAGTGGGACGCCAGGCAGCGTGGTGCCAACCCAGCCGTCACACCTGCTTTCGAAGTGGGCCACACAACCTCAGTGCAGAGGGCAGTCTTTCCAGCGCCAGGTCCCCCCATCACTAGCACCCCTGGTGGGTGTCCCGGCGCTGAGCACGTGTCCAGGCAGTGCCGCAGCTTGTCCAGGGCCCATTCCCGGCAGTAGAAGCGGCGGCCCTGGAGCAAGCTGCAACTGCCGTCAAAACCAAGGCTACTCATTTGCTCCAGGGGATCTGGCATCCTTGGAAGAGTTCACCTCGCAGAAGTCCAGGTACCATCGTTCTCATCCGGTATTTGTACTGAGACTTAATAGTCCAACCGCTTGGGTGTGTTGCAGCAGGTGACTACGTAGTAGGTTCCGGCCACCAGAAGAGGTCTCAAGGTACAGATGAAGAAACTGTCAAATCCTCTTGTTGCTCTTCTCATCATTTATTTCACAAAGTTTAATCATTCCGCTGCTCTTGACCTTAGTCTTGAAACCAATATCTGAGGAGAAGGATCTCAGGCTGCCGCAGATCGCCATCATGACTTCCTGGGTGATAATGCAGCCGTTCTATTAGAAATGAAACACAGAAAGAGAAGGTGAGTCAGAAGAGGAAGTGACTTGGTGATCTGCAAACACAGTACAAGGACACCTGTATCTCACCCTCCCACCTTTGCCTTGGTCGTCCTGAGTCTTCCAGTTGCCTTTTGTTCTCTCAGATTCTGTCCAACTCAAATAATAATAACAAAATCCTCTTTTCCTACTTTACTCTCTGAACTGTTTTCAACACCTCCATTCATCTCTCACGCCGTCTTCTATCAAACCCTCTCTCGTGCTCTGGTTTTTCTTGTTATTTCTTTCTGTCTCCTCCCCCTTCTGATGTTTCTGGGCATGTAAAGACATGTACAAGGCAGCGGCAAAGAAAGAGAGACAGGCAGACGGAAAGACCGGGAGAGAGAGAGAGTTTGTGTGGATTCACAGCTGTGAGCAGTTCCACACTTGACAGGTGGGAGGGTTTACCTGTGGTCAAGGTTCAGTCACAGGGCAGTGCTACACCTCCAGCTTTAATTACACCCATGTGGAGATACTTTATGCACTATTATCAAGCAGCAATCCAGAAAATTTATTGCATTTCACCCTGACTCACTTCAAACTACAAGTCCGGGGCTGCACTTACAACTCTGGCAATCAATTCAGAAGAATTAGAGGAAAATCACTAAGTAAAAGGTCAAACGTGCCGCTTTTCCAGCATTCCATAAATACAGATTAGCTGCAGCAGAAGTTATTATCTCTGACTTTGGGGTGAGAGTGTCGCTTAGTAACATAAACCAGTACCTACCAGTTTATGAGTTCATTTTAATGCAGTAGAACGCATTTGTCATAGCTTGGCTTATTTAGCGCAAAGCTATAGACAGACAGACGGACAGACAGACAGATAGATAGACCTAGAGCTGATACTTCAGGCAAAATGTAATTTTGACTTTTATACATAAAGGCCTTAAGTCAATCAAATAAAAATACAGGAATTACACAGTATAACTGCTTTTTAATATATTCTGGACTAATCATTTTTACCAATGCATCTTGTTTACCTCGTTCACCTTTTGTCATGTTCACAGGAGAACACAGTGTCTCTTCTACACAAGGGTGACACATGTTGTATATTCACACCCTCGCAGACAAGTGCTTAGGACCAAATATGAAACAGGAATTGAAGACATGATGTGTTTCAGCAAGTCACTGATGACAGCACAGAGGGAAAAGTGGCACCAACCACTGAAGTTGTCTACATTCTTGTCATTACATGTGGTATTTACAAAGCCTTGGCAGTAAAGTGGTGCAGTAAAGAGCACATCTTAAAAGCTCTTGACTATCATACTGCCTTTAGAAAACTTAACTCTAAAGGTATACTTTGGAGTACGATGAAGACATTTCACAATACAGATGAAAAAAAAAAAGATCAGATTAAAAACATGCAACTGGAAGGAAACCTGCTGGTTTTTTAAGCTGCATCAAGTGAATGCAGCTTCCAACAAATGTCTTTACGATCTATGCAGCAATATTGTACTATGTATGACTTGACATCACGTAAATATAAAAAGCACTGTCTCAAAACCGCTGTAGGAGACTTTTGGGAGAATTCCTTTGTTTTGGTAAGGAAAGGAAAGGAAGGGAAGCAAACTCATTGTGATTCACACCACTGCACACAACGAAACGTCACCTCTGCATTTAACCCATCACCAAAGTGAACAGTGGGCAGATCTGAGCGCCCGGGGAGCAGTGAGTGGGGACAGTGCCATGCTTACTGGACCTCAGTGGTACCCTGGCAGCTGGTGGATATGAACTTGGAATCCTCCGGACCCCAGTCCGGTTGCTTAACCACTGCCCCATGTCGCGACGTTAAATAAAACCACAGAGGCAGCTATTTTGCGTCACGGTTGTCGTCAATCCTCTTCTCAACTGGTCTAGCATGGTTACGTATCACATTGGCACCACTTTGGAATCACAATCTTACAACGCTTTAAGGAAGCTGTTTTGCATATATGTTGATGCCTCGCAAAAAAACAATGGGTTGTTTTGTTTTGCAAAAAATCTTTGACTGTAAGCTTAAAATTAAAAAAGAAGAAGTGCAGACTGACCAACCTTATATTGCTGATGTAATGTTTTTAAATGTAGACGCCAGAAGGATGCTTAACTCCCCTGTATAAAAAGTGAGCTAAAGCCTAATTATTATTCCTAATTACAGTATTTTATACAAAATGGCCCTGTGAAGATTGCACCTTTGTAGGAATATTAAAAAAAATAAAAAATAGTCCACTGCTGCTAAGCTGTTGCATTGAAGCCAGAGATGTATTAATGGTTGGCTTCAAAAATAGTAGTTTAGAAGATAACCTTGTTTAATATATAGCCTACAGGTATGTTTCATATGGACTGCTACATGTTCTATAAACATGCTTAAATCTCGCCTTGCTGCCCTGGCACTCTGCCTTGGAAGAAGACGTGTGTGTTCCATCAATGCCTAGCTGGCTTTTTGTCAACACAGAGTTTCCAAAGCTTCAACTTCTATTTTATAAGGTATTATAAAAGCCCCTGCCAAGCATACATCAAGCACTAATTCATTTTACGGCCATTTTGCCCCCGGCCCCTGCTAATTTGCGATCTTGCTCTGCCACTGAGCCCTGGTTGGATTTCTTCAGTGTCACAGATATTTTACAGTAGCCATAACTGTGGAAACTAAACGTGTCCCAATTAAACAGATACTAAATCAGTGAAGAAATACAATTTAATTGGAGATTTTGGCTTCATTCTGTCAGTTTACTTTAATTCAGCTGACAACGTTTCCCCTCCTGCTGTTTCAGCAGTAGCCTTGCTGCCAGACCTAGATTTAGGTGTGTACTGCTTTAAGTACACAAGCTATAAAACCAACCATAACACTACTAACACGTGTACATAGTTAGGAGACATTTTCCAGGGGATATTTAAAGATAGACATGAAGCTTTTTTGATCCTTTTGATTTTTTTTCAAGTAACTCTACACTGTGGAACCGCTGAATTTGTAGAAAACATTATTAAGATTCTTTTTCTCTTCTGGCCCAGAGAATCGAGACCAGGACGCGATGCCCAGAACATAATCCTAAGAACAGTTCCCGTGTCAAATTAGATGTCTGGGGCAGCGGTGAAGTTAAATCAATTTATACTGTTAACTGCTATCTTGTTGTTGTAATTATCAAATCATTATGTGTTAATGAGCACACACTAAAATATTGTGTTGTTGTATGTTATGCCATTATCCAAATGATAGTATTAGGGAAATGTATTTTAAATTTAGTCTAAACTGTTATCTTTAAAATAAAAAAATGGGTTAGGCAAGGTAAACCCATGCTCTGCTAGTGAACCAATCATGGACGAAAGAGGGACAAATACAGAAAACACTGATATTAAATACATTTGGCATCAAGGCAGAACTGCAAAATCTGAAATTATATCATTAACCTTTTGACAATATCCGATTCTTCTAAACACTGAATTTTAGGATTCTGATAAATGCAGTTTTTTCCCACCTAACCTGAGGCTAACATAATAGGAAACCTATGTAAGATTCCAGCCCAAAACCCAGGCATATTTTCATCATAGGAAAATAAATCAATTTGGATTTTACTGATATCACATGATTATAATATGTAATTACTGGTAATCAAGACAATATGAATTTGTTACTTAGCTCACACGGGGCAAAATACAACCAGAAATGTCTGTCTGGGATTTCTAATCCAGTCCACCAAACACTGGCACAAAGTAGGGAGAAGACTGATGGTAATGGGAGACAGACATCAAGATGTAATCTTGGACATTTCTTTGTAATATTTTGCCCATCAAACCAACACTTATCCAGCTTAGTTCTGCACAAACCTGAATCTTGTTTTTCTTATTCCTTATTCAGGGGGTTGCCACATTTCTCATCTTGCCCTGTCCTCTGTATCTTTATCTCTGACTCCAACTACCTCCATGTCTTCACTCACTGCATCCATCAATCACCTCTTTGTCTCCTACCTGGTAGCTCCATCTCTAGGATCATTCATCAATAAATGTATCCACTGTCTCTCCTCTGAACCAAACCATCTCAATCTGACTTCTCTAGCTTTTCCTCCAAACCTTCCTGTCCGTGTTGTCCCTCTGATCACCTCAAACGTGTCTTGTATACTAGAACACTTCTTTAATAATATAATGGTAATAAACAAATGTTTCTTCCCTTTTTAATAGATTCCAGAATACTTCATCTCAATATGTGGGGAGTTAAAAATACACATTTAATCAGTCTCTTGGCTGAGAACCTGTCCTCATTAGTGTGGTTTTGGACCACCAGGTGATCTGACCTGTGTCTGTGTCTCCACCTGTCTTACTGTCAGCAACAGCGTGATGATAACCACGGTGAAAACAAGAACCAGGAGCTGATGTGTTCGAACAGGCAGAACTCACAAACCTCCGCTGACAGCAGAGACAAACGCGGTGCCGAACATAGAAATTACTTCACAACTACACGAGACACTGATAGCTTTCAAATTAACTCCAAACAGTCGCACAGTCCGCGTCATTTCCTCCATTAAAACACGCTCTTACCTGACTCTGTCCATCCGACTCGCTGCGCTCGACACAAACCAACTCCAAACATTTCAGCGGATCCAATCACGTGTATCCTTTCCCATAATCCTCCTTGCTGTATCACATTAAACTGCAACTTAATGCAATTCCCGCCGCAGATGTTCTGGTCACTTCTGTCTCCCCTCTCCCTTTCTCTCCCTCTCTATGTGTCTCTTCCTCTCTCATTCGGTTCCTCTCTGTGAGCTGCACATTTTTACCTCTTCACTGGGAGGGAAACAAAAATAGACAGAGTCTGACAAGGACACCCTCTACAGGACTGTGCTTTCACACACACATGTTAACGCCGGTCCAAAACACACTCCTGGTTCTTCTGCAGCTGCATACGTCATCAAAATATGTGTTTTAAAAACGGAAACGTAATTTACCAAATAATATTCCTTTGGCGGAACTTACTGTACGGTAAAATGGCGATATAGTACAATTTAGTCTCATTACGTTCCGTTAAATTAAGTAATTTCAACAAGTAGTTTCTTTTTTTAATTAAAAAAAGTTTTCTGTTTGTTAAATATTGACGAAAGTGTTAGGTTCAAGTGACGTCATACGCTAAGCCATTTAGCCTCTAAGCTAATGCCCGTGAAACTAAGATAAACACAGTTCAAACATTACTTGAAGATAGCCAAATAATATGAATAATAATTGATTAATTAGTTGCTATTTTAATATAAATTGAATAATATAGAGAGATTACGACCTAGAATCCCAATTCTAAAGGCCATATTAAAAAAATACACGCTGAATAAAAAGTAATACTCAAATTAATTAAGATAAATTAGAAAAATATTGGAATTTCTTTCAAGACTTGAATTAATGCCTTTACTAAAAAATGCATTTTATTAAAAAATGAAGAACACACGCATAGTCTTTCAGTACTAGAATACAGATAATAAATTATAACTTTAGCATTCAAATATTGTCCAGGACAAAAAGTGAAAAGATAATTTAAATAAGCAACATGTGATCAACCTTTGTGAAACATGGGTAATTCTATTGGTTATGATTTTGGTTTCATGTGGGTCTAACCCTACAAAGACTTCTTCAAATCTCGATCATTTTACTAAATACTAAAGATATTTTTTTTTAAATTACAAAACAGTGTTGTGAGATAAACAACAGGGTCTACACAATACAACCATCAACCATAGAATAGCTTCAGAGATTTTTAAAAACTCTCTATCCTACCACTGCCTTCAAGCTGTTCCACGTTCCCAGAGTGAGTTCGCAGTGACCTGAGAAATGACCCTTTCACCTCATTAGCTAATTCTTTACATTCTAACAAACAGGGCAATAAATACCAACATCTCTACTTGGTAAATAATGCCTCAAAACCTTGTTTTTGTCAGTAGAGATTAATTTAATCAGTTTATGGAACGTTTACTTATAACATTGTAGTGTTACTATAATTTAGTATTTTTATTTAAGAACATTAAGTTACTGTCTATTCTTGTTCAACTTTTTATGATTCCTCCACAAATAGGTAACATAAGGACATTAATGTAAAACATTTTTATATCCTCATGTGTCCCCAGAAGATGCATTGCAATGTACAGGAGCGCCCTCTACTGGATTTTAATTATAATTACATAATTCCTTACATTTTTATCTGACACTGACAGAGTCCGTGTGGTGGAGAATATTGGGCATGTGTGCAATATTATTGTGTAATGATAAAAATAAGAACTCAAGGCCAAGTCTGTGTAAGAATTAACAATGGCCCACAGGAGCTGCAGATCTAAACATCAGTCTAATAGGAAGAGGTCTCAGAGAATATGACTTGTGTTTGTGTTTGTGTTTGCGTAGGTTTTCAGTCATTCAGGTCATTTAACCGGACATAGTAGGTTTCTTGGAGGTGTTTTACCTCTAATCCAAGAAGCCTCTTCAGTTCTATAAGTATGCATACACAAATAATCTGTTTATTTCTGGTGAAAGTGACGATTAGAGCTGTTATTGGACCTGGCATGGTCAGAAATATTTAAAGCAATATATCCCCCAAGTTGGAGAGTTGGAGAATTGTCCTGGTCTACCTTATATCTTATCCTACAATACTTGTTGCTGTAGATGCAAACAAACCAACAAATAAAAAGTAATTGAGAACAATAAGATGAAAATGTGTATTCCTTTAAACAATAATTCCTTCATCTTCATTCTCTTATCCATTATTGGGTTGCAGGCACAGCAGTCTCCACTAGAGTCTCACATATCACACTGCCCCATACCGTGAGCCTTCCTGTAGGTGGCGACCCCACTGGTCATTATGTGGGCTAGTGATATCATCAGAGCACCAGTGGCAATCTGGCAGCCTTACAGACGCATGTCAACTACTTCCTTTAAATGTTTTAAGTAAAATTCAGATTCCAATAATTGGGAGCTAGTCAAACAAATGTATCATCCGACCTGGGAGGAAAGGACCTTACAGATACTGCAAGAAGTCTATTCCAACAACCAATCAATTCTGTTTAAACATTTTGGATTATGCATGGTCCCTATCTTGGGGACCTTTGTGCTTTCTTCCATCTCTTGTAAAAGCTTGTAAAAAAGAATGCATTTAATTCACATATATTATTGGATACAACTGTATAATATAGTTCTCAAATATAACTCCAGGAAACAATCCTAAACGTTGCAGACTGAACCTTTAATAGTTTTACCCTGATAAACCAGCATTGAACAAACTGCATCACATAAGCTATGGTACACATGCAGTAGACCAAACAGACACTATAGAATCAGATGCTTCTTAGAAGTTGGTGATGATTGAAATGAAGCAAACAGACAGAAGGACAATTAGTTCAGAGTCAAAGATCAGTTTGCAAAAGTGCACACTTGTGTCAAAGCCATAATTTTATCCATGCATATACTGTACCTACTGCAGGAGATTGCATGCTTTGCCTGCATAAAGATGGCATTAAGTAACAGGTGATATTTAACAAAGGAGTGAAGAGTAGTCTTGGATTTATCAGATCCAAACCTAGAGGCATTAACATTATCAAGCATGTGGTTCCTGTGGGAATTGTACCAGAGACTTTTCTGACACGGGTCCAGGTCAGAAGCAGATCTATGGAGCAATAAAGTGAACTAGGATTAATGATGTGTAAAAGTCTTCCAACTTTTTCTACGCTATCTATTGGAGAAATGCATGGATTGCAGGGAAAAGGCAGAAGGTTAAAGATATTGTAAATGCATTGCATAGATTTGTTGGCATGTTTGGCAGGCCGGATTAAAACGCCAAATGGGCTGCATCTAGTCCCCGGGCCTTAGCTTGTCGAGGTCTGCTGCAGAGGCTACCCTTTCACGTTTGGGAAATAGTAATCATTAAATAAGTCATCTGTCTTAATTTAATCCAGTGGAACAGAGTTTGGAGAGCTCTGCCGTTTGTCAGCTGTGGTCGTGGTTAACACATGAATTTGTGCACTAAGCAGAAGCCTTGTTTGTGATGGAAGGAAGCCACAGAGCAAAGTTTCATATGGATTTCAGAAGCAAACAAACCAGTGTCCCTGTTGAACTTGGGCCTTTAAGACTGAATACAGCTGCAGCAGGAGAGGTCTCCAAACATTGACATTTTGTCCTCATTCTGACCTTTTTTGATTTATACTACTAATTATCTACTGAATAAAACTATAAAACAATTACAATTTAGGTTAGGTACAGTTCCTAACACTTTAAGTGCTTTAAAATGCAGCACTAAACCATGACAAAGACTCCCCAAAAATGATTCCATAAATCAGTTTTCTCTCACTTTGTTTAAAATAGTTTATTTTGAAATGTTTAATATGCTCTTGGTATTTTGGAGTCTTAAAAAATCTCAGTGCTTTGTTCAAAACTCCATGTGTTCAAATGATGTTTCTTTATATTTATAGTGGTTTGGATAAATTTGGCTGCTAAATGCAATGCAGTGTGATGTTATACCTGGAATTTGACGGTGCAATGGCAAAATTCCAATCATCGTGCACGACAGCTGATTACTGGGTAGTTCAGGTGCACCGTCAGGACAGTGCACTTTTACTGGTTTACTTGTACTTGGATCTGTACATGATGACACAAGTCTCTGTTAATGTTCACTACATAAATGTTGGACAACATTTATTTTTGAAGATTGCTGAGTACAGCAGTTAACAATCTATTTATTTTCGAGGGTTCAACTGAGTCAGTCACCTCAAACTGGCACCCGATCCAGGGGGAAGATTCCATTTTGATTAATCCTCAGGAGTTTGTAGTATATACTGCAATACTACAAAAATAGAATGTACATCTAAATAGTACTGTTGATGGTTCTTCAGATCATTTTTCTCTGGGGACCCATATTTCAAAAGTCTTGATCCGTCACAACACAAATCAATAGACATTATTTATAAATCAGTGATTATTGAACATCAGTGAGGATATTTTATTGTTTATCTGAACAATTCGTCTTCATCAAGTTTTTAAAGAAACAGAAAACACTAATTGAACAAGCAAAAATGTCCATGAGCGCCTGGGAAATACAACGTGCGACCCACCTGAGGAACACAAACTCAGTCGCTTTACAGCAATTTATATCTTGGCTTTTTTTAAAGTTCTAAACTGGATCCATTTTCTGAAACAGTGTTTTATTTCTAAGTATCTGTAAGTATTGATCTGTTCTGTGTGTCCTCAGTATCTGCTGCTTTGTGTGGGCTGATCAATGGACTTGGGGACCATGGCCCTTAATCCACCAGGACTAAGTAAGGACAGGTGCACATTGGTCCTCCCCCTCATCCACCTCTCTCTCCTCCTCCACGTCCTGCTCTTCACCCAGTGTGACAGGGTCCACCTGAGCCAGATGATAGTATAAAAGGTGGCTGGTCACCACAGCTCAATGGGTATCAGTTCAGCTCCAGGCCTATCCAGTACCAAAGGACGACTCAACATGAAGCGACTCAGTCTAGTCTTGTGTCTCTGCCTTGCCCTCGGCATGGTATTGGCTGATGACGAGAATGACACGCATGACCATGGTGAGATTCAGCTGACAGGTTTTGATGTAAGTGTAACTGCCTAAAAGGAAATGTAACATTAGACGGCTGTGATGGTTTGCAGATCACCCTGATCGTTGCGCTGGCCTTGAGATGGATGCTGTTGCAGTCAACGAAGATGGAGTCCCTTATTTCTTCAAAGGTGAGTTCATCTCAGCCCGGAGGGATTTGAAATCCATAACCATTCCATGCTGTTAAAATTACTTTTTTTTATCTCTCTATTTAAGGCCACCATCTGTTCAAGGGTTTCAGTGGAAAAGCTGAGCTTTCAAACGAGTCCTTTGCTGAAATGGATGACGAACACCACCTCGGCCATGTTGATGCTGCTTTCCGTCTGCACCACGAAGACGGCCATGATCATGATCACATGTTCTTCTTCTTGGTAAATCATCAGACTCATTAACTGATTATCAAACGTTGGTTTGACAATGGTTTGTACTCACCAAAAACAGCGACACTAATCACCAGTCATTTCACCACTAAACTGATTCCCTTTCTTGATGTAGGATGACAAAGTTTTCAGCTACTACAAGCACAAGCTGGAGGAGGGATTCCCCAAGAACATCTCTGAGGCCTTCCCTGGAATCCCTGACCACCTGGATGCTGCTGTAGCTTGTCCCAAACCAGACTGCGAAGAGGACTCTGTTATTTTCTTCAAAGGTTAGCACACATTTCTACCCTTTCTACAGTAATTACATTGGACTTGTGGTTTTACATTAGGCATCCATCCAGATGTATGAGTCCCAGGGCCAGACATAGAGATTTTGTTGCGTCGCTGTTTCATCCCCCACATGGTCCATCCCCCTAAAGCTCAACCCAAGTTCATTGGTTTTTCCACAGAACATGAGATCTACCACTTCTACTACAAAAACAAGACCGTGGAAGATCATGAGTTCAAGACCATGCCAAACTGCACATCCGCTTTCCGTTTTATGGAGCATTACTTCTGCTTCCACGGAGAGCAGTTCTCCAGGTTTGACCCAAAGTCTGGTGAGGTGCACGGCAAATACCCCAAGGTGACGAAGGACTACTTCATGAGGTGTGCCAACTACAGTAAGTCCATTAAAGGTTGTCGGTAATGATTTGTTATATTTACTTTAACCTGAAATTAGTCATTAACCTGCTGTGTTTTGTGTCCAGGTGAGGAAACTGATGAGGTGGAGAGAGAGCGCTGCAGCCATGTTCACCTCGATGCTATCACCTCTGACCATGTTGGGAACATGTTTGCTTTTAGAGGTGAGATCTGACAATTGTCTGTCTGTTATCTGTCCGTTACACATATTTCATTCTGGATCTGTCTAAGCTTTTGCCTCATTTTCTTTTTCTCCAGGCCACCATTACATCCGCAGAGATGAGGGCAATGACACGTTGACAGTTGATGACATTGAGAAGGCCTTCAAGGAGGTGCACAGTGAAGTGGACGCTGTTTTCACTTATGAGGATCATCTTTACTTGATCAAGGTACCCTGGAGAACCAATATGCACTGTTAACACTGCAAAAACTGGGATTTTTTTGACCAACAACAGTCATTACTATTATTTCGTTTTCCATCAGGACGACAAAATCTTTGTTTACCAAAGTGGTGATGACCACACCCTCCTTGAAGGTTACCCCAAGTCTGTGAAGGAAGAGCTTGGCATTGAGGGCCACATTGACGCTGCATACGTCTGCGAGGATCACCACATTGTTCACATTATCAAGGGTGAGTAGCTTGGAGCAGGTTAAAGAAGAGATGAGAAACTTTGTACAAAATCTGATCCATTCCTGCATGTCCTCCAATCCTCTAGATGATCAAATCTACGATATTGAGCTGAAGAACAACCCTCGTGTTCCAGAGGCGGCCAAACCAATGGCCCTCTTTAAGAAGGTTGATGCCGCCAAGTGTGACATGCATGGAGTTAAGGTGATCGTAGGAAACCACTACTACCGATTCGACAGCACTGCAGTGCTTGTGGGCGCCAAGGCCCTGCCTGACCAGCACAGAGTGTCCATGGAGCTGTTTGGCTGCGATCACTGAAAGACGCCGTGTGAGAGGTTTTTAAAGGACAATGTAAATCACCACCATCAACTACCACCACCACGATCATCATGTGAAGAAGGGTCCTGATGAGGAGTCAGCACACGAGCAGCGATGCAGTGTTTGACTCGGTGTCTCTTCATACCTCAAGTATCTCTCCTGTTTTTCATGTCCCTGTCCCAGTGATCACCACTGTAACTTCTAGGCATTACTTATTTTTCTGTGATATAATTTGAACGAAGTACGTGAATAAAGAGAAGCAACAAAAAGCATGTTGTGAGGTGGAGTTTTTCCTTGTCTGTTTTTGCATGGTGGAGTTTTTCAACCACTGTAATTCCACAGTTGGGACCAATAAAGTATATCTATCAATTGTGGTGGATAGAAAAATAAGATCAAAATTATTAATTATTATTAAAATGTATTATTTTCCCAAACCCTCTGGGGATGTTGTACTCAATTTCAAAGTGGCCGACAATTAAAAACTGGCATGAAGTCTAGGGCCGGACTGAACTTTTATTAAAAAATAAACAGTAAATATTCCCCCTTCTCCAGATATTAAATGCAAGGGCAGTGCTAGGGGTGTTCCTAGCAAAATATTACTGGGCCTCCCACCCTATCAGTGCCTGCAAAAAAAATTGACCAGGCCCCCTAAAGGCCAGAGCCCAACGCAACTACATGGCTAACCTGAGCCCCGACCAACCCGGTATGGAAACGGTTTTGCTGATTAGCATATTTACCCAACCGTTTACGCTATGATACTGAAAATTGGAACAGTAAAATAACACTATTTCATTCGAGAAACACCAAAAATACGAAATATATATACTACTTAATGTTATTTTGTTGAATAACAGGGCATTTTAGAGTATTTTGAACGCCCTTTATGTTAGCCCGTTTACAACGTTATATTCCACTGCTGACGCTCTGTTTGTTTATTGATTTGTTAACTCTGGATGAAAACCGTTTTACTGTTATATTATGCATAGTATATTTTCTTTGTCAACCTTAGAACTTGATAATCTCGTTTACGTTTTGCTACTTTAGTAACGGACCGCGTTTTGACTTTTCACCAATAGAGGGCGGCAGAGCTCCACTTCAAGATGCTACACTTTTTAATACTTTTACTCCCTCTAATGTCTTAAAGGGATGTCATATACACGGTTGACGCAATCATTGATTTATTGCAATCTTGAGATGATTATTCCCCATCGACATATTTAGTTCTACAATAAATGTAAAAAAAAAAAGTGCTTATAGACTCTGGACTTACTTTATATTGAATAATTTCTATTTGCTAAGAAGTTTAATTGAAGGACACACACTGGACACGGTAACATTCATTTGGATTCTAGACAGGTTTGGCCTATATGTATATGTAAATAAATGTATTAGAATGCCCAAAAAATCATGTATTGATTCATTTCTATTCATTCACTTATCCGTTATTGTGTCTTAGTGGTAGCAGCCTCCATCACTGCCACCCAAATCACACTGCTCCATACTATGAGCCTTCCTGTGGGTAGTCAGCCCACAAGAAGTTAGTTTGTGGTTTTTAGCTCAGGGCATCCCAGGAGCTGATGCACTTGAACCTGGAGACTTTTATTGTGAAAACTAAACTAAACTAAAGAAAAAAGTAAAAAAAAAAAGAAAGTATATGAGTAAATCTCCACTCAGATTCATCCAAGTATTAACATCATCTTAGGTTTTAATCTGAGGGATAATAATGAGAAGATTTGTTTTAATGCATGAAAATGTGCTCACAAATCCATTCATCTACATTGGCCTATAGCAATACAACATCTTCAAATCAAGGTAAAAGAAAAAAAACTTGCTCCATTTTTAGAGACTTCTGTCCATTTTATCAGCTACAGAAAAGAAGAAACAGGGTGATGTCAGCTTGGAGTTGGATTCTGTGATAACAGCCACCCTTCACTGGTTCACACAATCCCTGACTTCACCCCGCTGCCCTGAGTGATGATGACAAAGAAGGAGGAGCGTGGGACAGTGTGGCTCTTCAATGGACATGATATGATGCCACAGTAACACAGAGGCTGTTGGTCCAGGTCCACAAAATGCTTTTGTGCAGGAGAACATGTCTCCCATCAAGTTGGGAAAAGGGAAAAGTTAGAACTCATCTATCCCTACGACCGTCTGCACACGGGGATTCATCTGAGGTGTCGGAAAAAGTCTGCATATCTACTTGGAGTGAGGCCAAACCATGTGTGTCCGTGTCCCTGCTTCATTAACAGGACAGCGAGCGTTGACGGACATCTGCTCTTCGCCTGTCATTTCAGGGAGCATGACCCCGGTGCACACGCACAGACTTGTCCCTGTATGTGTGTGTGTGTGTGTGTGTGTGTGTGTGCATGTGTTTGTAACAAGCAGGTATGGACAGTGGCCAAGGCAAATCGTTGGATCACGAGTCCAGATGGTGCCAGCTAGAGACTCTGCTGTACGGTGGTGACCGCTAAAAAAAAAAAAAAAAAAAAAAAAACAGTCCCTCAGATGTAACCCTGGTGGCCTGCATCAAACTGTCAGGGAGGAGAGGGGACACATGTGGGGGACACACACATACACACACACAGACACACACACTAACCAAAGATTGTCCAATGTATTTTGGAAACAAAGCCTGTACAAAATACACATATATTGTTAGTTGTTATGTTATTATTATTATTAAAAAATACAACTAAACAGCTAGTAAGTACAACTACTCACTATTTACTGCAGTATTAATCATGAATTTTTACTTGTTGTTGTCTGTTTTATTTCTCCTATTGCCCTTGTCCTTGATTCATTTATTTATATCATTGAATTTGGTTTCAAATTGTTGTTGCTAAGATTAGCTGGTTAACAATTAGCCAGTTAAGTTAATATGTAGTTGGTTAAGATGTAGCTGGTTGGCAATTTCCTGGATAAGTTAACATTTTAGCTGGTTAAAGTTGTAGCTGGTTAACAACGTAGCCGTTTGAGATGTAGCTGCTTAGCAATTTGCTGGTTAACGTTGTAGCTTGTCAAGTTAACATTGTATCTGGTTAATCTACCTTTGAAGCTGTGTGAGCTGTATTTGGTGAACAATGTAATTGGTTAACATGGAAACTGGTTAACAATTAGCTGGTAAACATTGTAGCTAGTCAAGTTAATATTTTAACTGGCTAAACCTAACATTATAGCTGGTTCAAATGTATCTGGTTAACAATGCAGCTGGTTAAGCTAACATCGTAAATTCTTATATGTTTAGTTAATTATATTTTAACAATGTCTTTACGAACTTTAAATGTGTAAATAAAAAGATTAAAGAATTCTGTGTTTGAGTTGATTTGTGAACATAATGTTATGCAGTCGTAGCTGTTATAATAACTATAAGAACAATAATACTTAAAGTCTCTTATTTGTCCTCTTATGCTTTCAGATTGAGTCTCTGTCATCAACTCTAACTGTCTAACTAAGAACCACTACATTTCCTACCATCCCTACATCCTTTTCTTGAGCCTCTCCTCCTTTTCCTTCCTCACCAAGGTGTCTCACAGCCTGGGTTAGGTGGAGCTGTCAGACCCTGGCTGTACCTGCCAAGTGGCGGAGCGCGGTCAGAGGCGAGGCTGCGGGGCAAATGATCTGGGGCATCGTTGTGGGTCCAGTCAACCTCCCTCCACTGAGCAGTGGACCCCCTCAACAGATTGAGCCTCCAGCTGGCCTGCACTGGGCCCACTGTGGCCCCATGCTGAGGGCACACATGCCACACCGCACAAATTCCCATTTGCAGAAACACACACACACATCCAACATGCGTAATGTATGGACACACACACATAGATAGAGACAGGCATCCTTCCATGGAGTAAAACTTCATCAGTTTTTCTATATTAGGGATGTCCGATAATAACTTTTACCCATATCATATTTACCCAATTTTCCAATGTTGTTGAAACACTATACTTTCCAATACCTATACTGACTGATACCAATATATACTGCCAATTGCCCTCAATAAATAAATACTGCATGTATATATATATATATATATATATATATATATATATATACACACATATTTAAATGGGATGTCTGATATTCAATTTTCCTGATATCAGATTTTGCCTATATTGTCAGAACACATAATTTTAAGATACCAATACTAACCAATACCAATATGTGCCGCTTTTTGGCTCCAATTTTTATATATACTGAATAATTACACACACACACACACACACACACACACACACACACACACACACACACACACACACACACACACACGTATATGCATATACTGTATATATATATAACTTTTGCCGATTTTGGCCAGATTTTGCCAATATCATCCAAACACTTCATTTTCCAATATTGATACTATAGATATCATAGATATAAATATTGATGTACATTTTTCTGTTTGCACCAAAAACTGAGTTTGTGTGAATCCAGTTAATTTGATTTGAACTCAGGTACTGTGTTATCAGACTTTCATTATTAGAAGAAAAGCTTACTGAAAATCAAGTGAATATGCTTATATTAAGCCAATATTAAGCCAAAATACATCTATACATATACACATGGGTGTGTGTTATATTGAAAAGCATCTAAGAAGAGCAAAAAGAAAAGAGAGAAGATAATATTAAAAAATGGAGTTAAAAAATCTTTATTTTTGTACTCTCTTTTTGCCTTTTGGAATATGTGTTTATTTGTTGTATGAAATGACTTCAGAACTTAATCTGTAATAAAATACAATTACAATTGGTCAAACCAAAATGGGAGACTAATGTTTTTTTTTTACCTTATTTATCCATATCCAAATATAGGACCAAACTCAAAAAATCTAATGAGAAAAGAGAAACCCTTCAGTGTTTTCTTGTCCACTCAGTCACAGTTCTGACTCCAAATCATAATCAACTCCCAGTTTGACTTTGTTGAGTTCTCTAACTCCTCTCTACTCTCCCTGCCAGGTGAAACTCTTACCCTGTCTTCATTAGTTACTTTTGCACAGGGAGGTTTCCAGTCTGCCTAAGGTCCCCCAGGCTCCCGGGGGCCCTGGCTGAGGTCTCCAGGGGCCAGAGGAGCCAGGTTGCACGCTGTCGGTCTGCAGTCTGTTCTCCAGTTGTGACAGCGAACACATCCTTATGATGACAATTAGTGTCTGTTAGAGAGCGCAGGAAGCAGGAGAGAGAGAGAGAGAGGGAGAAAAAATAAGGGAGGAGGACGAGGAGGAGAAGGAGGTGAAGGGAGGAAGGAGGGCAGGTGGTGCAAAAAGCGGAACACAATTAGCAAACATGGGAAAAAATACTCGCTAATGAGCGCGGGCAAAGCTCGTGGGAGCAGGAGAGGAGAAGGGCCGAGGCTGGGGCGGGGGTGAGGTGTGGTGGGTGGTGGGATTATGACTTTAACTCTACATCGGGGGAACAGGAGGGTGAGAAAGAGGGGGACAGGAGAAGAGCAGGAGTGACTTTGTGACACGTGTACGGCTAAAAGACTTAAAAAGGTCAAACACACTTCTACGGCGCAGGTCTGTCCAGTGAGGCTGAAGTGAGACCAGATCAGGGACTAATTAGTTTAGTAACAGTGTCTTGTAGCAGGTCTCAGGTCTGTGTCTCTGTCACGCCTGAGTGGATCCGATCATTTGTTGCCTCATCATATCACAGGAGGAAACAGAGGTCAGACTTCATGTGAATGTCACGGCAGAAGAAAAGAATAAATGACCACTGCTTTGATTTATTAACAATAAAAAGTGATTCTCAATCGAGAATT
This sequence comes from Paraplagusia blochii, assembly GCA_016785265.1. NCBI lineage: Eukaryota > Metazoa > Chordata > Actinopteri > Pleuronectiformes > Cynoglossidae > Paraplagusia > Paraplagusia blochii. The sequence goes on from JAFBJS010006580.1 coordinate 96,852, forward strand.
GACAAAAGAAAATATGTAGCATTTGTTGACTTTTAATTACAATTTATCTAGGCTAGTGTGTTTTCAACAACTGCATAGTGGTGATTCAGATGAAGTTGAATGTATATTTACAGCAATGTGTAAAAATGTGAGTTGGTTGGTAGGAAAGTGTTTATTATAAATTCTAACATTTCTTTTCATAAATTAGACATAAGTAACATTAGGGTTTGAGTTATGTACATCACAAGATGCCTGCGCCCATCTTTAAGCAGGGTGGGCCACAAAATGAACCCCATTATCGGTTCTTCTCGCTCAGACGTCTGAAGCTCAGTGATATTGTGGCAGAACTATTTTTAAGGGTGTGATATAATGTGGGTTCATGAGAGGTGGTGTGGTTCAACACACGATGGTGCCAGACCAATGGAGAGTCTAACTGATGACAACAGTCGGGCAACCAGGGGCCGCGCTATGGTCTCTTGGGGCTGCAAACAAGATATCACTGGGGCCCCCACTCTGTCAGTGCCACATTGTTATTCGACCAGGGCCCCCTAGTGGCACCTGGCTGGCTTGCCTGTCTTTAAGCACCGCAACTGCCTGGAACATGACTTCCTCGCTGGGCCTGCAGTGTCTACAACTGCCATCAGACTCCACCATACTGTGATCCTTCCTATGGGTGGTGAGTCAACTGGAAGTTATGTTGGTTGGGACGGAGCACCTCAAGGGCAACCTGGCAGCTGGTGGATTCAAACCTGTAACTTTGCAGCAGACCTGGGCAAACTAAGAACCAGGGGCTGAATGCGACCCATTTGGCGTTTTAATCCGGCCCACCAAACTTGTCCAAATTATACTGTTTATTTATATAATCGTTATCCTTCTACCTAATTCCTGCAAAGTCAGCATTTTCTTAATAGATGGTCTCAACAAGGAAAGCATTTTGCCTTAATTTAATACTTATCATTTATCTTCATCCAAATACTCAATCTCTCTGATCCAGAATTGTCACGCAACTCAAATTTTAGTATCACCTGCAGGTCAAAATAATTTCCCTGGCCTGCCTTGCAGACTCTAGTCAATCAATCAATCAATCAATTTTTATTTATATAGCCGCTATGCCACCATTACTGCCCAACACTAAAATGGGAATTTTGTGGTAAAAACTTTAAGGGTCAGCAATTTCACACTTTTTCTTATTCTGACTTATAAGGTTGTCCTTGAAATTATACATAAAATAAATCTATGGACATAGAAAAAATCTGAAGGATATTGAGCAATAATTCACAGTCTTGGCAGAGAGATGAGTTTAAAGAGAACGACCTCTGTACACAACTGTATTTTATGCATTTAACCCTGGAGTCAAAGCAACATTAGTGTCCATGTTAAGTGGTGTGTTGACTGTCCTCCGACTGTTTTGACTGCTCTGTCTAATCAACCTCCTGTATCATTAGGTAATGGGAAGGATGTGTTAATAATACTCTGAACACTGGGCTACATACAGTAAACATGTGCCTTGTTAATGATACTACTGACTGCCTCAGGTCAAAACACAGACAATTAAAGGTTCATTAAAACCTGGGAGCTGTATTCCCATGAGTCATTGCGTGTCGCACCAATGTCTCTTTTCACTACCTATTTATTTTGTGTTTTTCTGATGATTAAATCTTCATACAGCACATGATGATTACAGCAGCTGGGACTGAATGATGTTGTGAAGATGACTTGAGGACTTTGATTCAGATAAATCCTGCGTAAAATGTACAGCAAAAAAAGGTAAAAGTATAGAGAAAGCAGTGATTAGTGATAGAAAATGTTATATTTATCTGGTATTTTTGAAGGTGACATGACTGCTGTTGGCTGTTGTTCTAGAGTGAAGAGTGCGCTGTTGAACATCAAAAGTCTAGGACACAGTGTTAAGCCCAAAATCGAGGATTAAAAACTGGCATAAAGTCCAAACTAATCCAATCCAAACATATTGATTATAATTATTTATATATTGATTACAGTTATTCATAAACGTGAATGTTTTTCCCCTCAATCCAGATAACAAATACTGTTTTTTTATCAACACTTTCACTGCGGGCCAGATTTGGCCCCTGGGCCTTAGTTTGACACCTGTGATATAGGATATAAACATAGAATTGCATCATGTAAGGCCGTGGTCCTCAACACCAGGGCTGCGGACTGGCCATGGGTCAGTTGGTACTGGGCCAAACGGTCCCAAAAAACAAACCCCATGGAAAAGTTTTTTTTGGCTAAAAGAGCCAGGGAGAAGAGCCTTAATCACCAATTCCATTCCAAATCTACTATTAATATGGATTTACTGCGACTTGAATGTTTCCATGCACCGAGCCTGCGCCGCATTATATGTGGAAAACAGCATCCTCATGAGACAATGAAGCCTGGAGAACTGGTTCACCGCTTGGAGACAAGCAATAGATTTGAAGCATAGATCTTATTAAACAAGAATAAAAAATAAAAAAACAATATTCATCAAAAAATGGAAACAAAATATTTTCGCTCATATTAATGGCTATAAATATATGTATAAAAATTAATCAAACCATTTTATTTTAAGAAAAGCATTCATCATGTGGCTTAACCTACTACATTGACCTACAACGCCATTAGAAACTATACTTTTCCCACGACCCACATCCAGTCTGAGCATTTTCACGCACGACATCTATTGTCTGCCCGGCAACAATGCAAGCCTTAATATTATTACTAATGTGTGTCTAACCTAGACAGCCGTAAAACTACAACAACAATAACACACAAAAAAACAACAACAACCCACACAACCCCGTCTCCCTCCTTCCTCCCTCCCTCCAAAGTAAAAAGAAAGAGAGAGTGTGACAATGATGCCATCCAGGCAGCACAAGTCCTCCTTTGTTGGAGGCTGACGGCCGTATTGTGCCTGGCAGACTACATTGCCTCATAGCAGCTGGGATGTGCTGGCAGGGGAAACAGGCCTGTCTGTCATCAGCTGTGGGAGATACAGTGTGATGCAAGCAGCATTACATCACACACGTGTGATCCTCAAGCCGATCGCTGATACACACCGCGCCCTGCCGCTTGAGTCACCCTGAGTGAGGTCCCATCAGTTCATCTGAGGATAGATGATATAAAATAACTAATGATCAATAATATTCTTTTAGCAGTTTTTGCTGTTTGGTTCTTCTTAAGCCAATCTAGTAAATATGGGATATTTAAATACTTTGGGTTTAACATTTAAGAAATGTTGTTTTCATGTTTGAAACTTTTGGGGTAGTGATGGCCCAGTGGCTAAGAAACTTGATTGGGGTCTGCAGGGTTCCAGGTTTCAAATCCACCAACTGCCCTACTTTGTTCTACTACTTTGGCCTGGGCAACTTTTGTCTGACTGGCCATAAAAAGACCAAATAGATTGTGTGCTTGTGTGAACTAAAAAATTACATACATTAAAGTCATGCACAAAGGCTAAAATGCTAAATCAATTTAGGCTTTTTCTACACGATCCACAGAGAAAACATGAACATTGCAGGAAAAAGACAGAAGTGCGATAACAACACAATCCAATTATATAATTTGGACATGTTTGAGGGGCCGGATCGCAAAACTAAAAAGACTGGTCCCTGGGCCTTATTTTGCAGATGCCTGATCTAAGCTAAAACATATTAATCTTACAATAATAATACATTACATTACATTTAGCAGACACTGATTTACAAGACTCAAGTTACAGCGGATCATAGTAAATAAAAACAGAGAAAGAAAAATAAGTAAAAGACATTTGTTTAATCTATATTATAACATAATTGGTTCATTCATTCACTCATCTCCACCCTGTAACTGTTGCTAGTTGCAGGGACAACATTCTCCTCAACTGCAACCCAAATCACACTGCTCCCCCCCGAGTCCGTCCCTGTGCATCACATAAATTGACATGTTTGCCTCACCGAGAAGAAAAAAATCAGCAGAAAACATTAGTTTTTTTGCGTTTTAGAAGCAAAACCACCATTGAAAACTGAGTTAGAAAACAAAAGAAAAACCTGGATTGGCACTCACTAAAAACGTGGAAAACATTTATAGTCTACAAAAATGGCACATATAAATTGCTGTGAGAAAAAAGAGTAAGATGTAATTGAAGAAGGAGAAAAATAAGAAGCTGAATATTAGATTTTAGAGATTTTTTTGGTAATACGTTGTTCTGAGAAAGATATTTTTGTTATCATGCAGCATTATTTTGTTTAAACTTTAGTTTTAGGGTTACGTAAACCTAATTGTTAACTTATTGTGTTATTTCTTTATTTAAAATAACATCTTATGTTGTTTATCTTGACATTTAAGTATATCTTTAGATATTTTAAGGACGCGTTTTTAATAAAACAACGAACATTTTACTCAAAATGAATAAGAAAAAAAAAAACAATAAAAAGGAAAAATAAAAGCTTCATTAACCGGTCTTCGTAGATTTCCAAGTCTGAATTAACATAATATTAATAATGTTTACAAGTCAAAGTGCAATTAGGTAATGTTTGCTCCATTGTTATCTGTTTGCAACAGAATTAGTACCAGGGCAGCTCTGACGGCTAAAATGGTAAACCAACAAAATCACACACACACACACACACACGTTCAGGCAGACACACACACAGATTTCTCTGGCTCCATGTCCTAATTGCCTGTAAATGTCAGTTGTGTGTCGGTGTGCGATTTTGCCACTGTCTTCTTGTAAATGAACTGCTGGGACTGGCACCTCCTCATTAGACAGGAGACACAACACAGTGGTCAGCGGCTGCCTACAGACCTCAACTCCTCTGGGGTTTTATCAAAGATACAAAGAAGTGTGTGTGGGTCTGTGAGTGCGTCTGCGTGTGTCTATGTGTGTGCATATGTCTGTATGTACGTATACATTTTGTATTTGTGTCCTCCTGAGGGAAATTAGCTGTCTCTCCCCTGCTCTGTCTCCAGGTTCAGCCCTGATGTTTTCTCCTCTCCCTCTGCCAGGACACTCCCTCTCCCATTTGGCCACATTGCAGCTAATTGCTAAATAGACTGGCTGTTGTTTCAGATGTTGGCAACAGTCTCTGTAGAAATGACTAATTGGGAGACAGTATCCAGACATGGGTCTCTATAGTTTTACAGCAGCTTCAGAGGATCTGTGATCTGTCGCATACATGCGAGGATGAAGATCAGGACAGTTGTGTCCACACAGTGTCAGAGAGAAGACGCGGAACAGACTGTTTAGGCAGCTGCAGGTAGGTGGTGCTGTGATGACTGTTGCCACCTTTTAGAAATGATAAAAAGTAGAAGTAGAAAAGTCTTTTCAATTTTTTAACATTATTCAGCTGCATCCATGAACATCTTAAGTCCAAAACAGCGGGGTTGGACAATATTTCAGTCTTGTGACAATTAATAAAACTTTATTAATCCCTCAGGAGTGTCTTTCAGGAAATTACAGTATCACTAATCACCAATCAGGCCTGATTTTTGGCTTCAGTCATGCAACTCAAGTCGTGCAATGTACACAGAGTTACGACAACCGATTATCACCTCACGATCGGTATTGTGAAAAACAAACATGTTTGAAATCTTGCTTGCCTATGCCTTTTAAAGTGAACGGTAAAACTTTTTCAGCTTCTGACATCACACTCCACACCGTTGTTTTTTTGTTTTTTTTTACATTCAAGTCGCATTTTTCTGATGTAAATACGCAAACACAGACAAATATCAATAACGACTTGTTTATAAAAATTTGGGTTTAACACTGTAGTACGTAAACCAGAGTAGTGGATATTTGGAAAGTCAAATCGCAAAAAGCGATAAATAACCAAAGCCCAGGAATGAATTAACTACTATGATCTCACCAAAGTTCGACAAACTTTAGCATGGCCTTCGTAGGATTCGTGGAAATAATTTTATCGACTAGTATATTAGAAAGAATATTACTTTCCCGATGCAACCCCCTCTCATTTATCTGGGCTTGGGAGCGGCACTTAAGAAAACAATGCCTTTTGTCCCCTAGTGGCTGGTTTGTGAATTACATAAAAATATGTAAATGTACATACCAGCACTAGACAATACCATACATAGCCACTACTAACGATGGTCCATTTTAATTGAATTTTTAAGTCTAAATATTTGAACTTCTTTTCTTTTACTCGGCTTTCGTCTCGAAGTGGGACTGCAGCCCCCTAGTGGTGTGGTGTGATGGACAACTGGAGGTTAAGTGTCTCCTACAGTGACAACTTAGCAGACAGACGTGACATTATCTTTTATAATATTCTGATTTATGCAGGACGTCTCATTGAGTTTGAGCTCTGAGTTTTGTTTTTAATCTGCTTCTGTTTCCAGTTAGATTTACGTGCGTCTGGAGGCCGTGACACACGCCTGCAGCTGAGAGTGTGTTTTCTGTCATTTCAGTGTAACAAAAAACAAACAAACAGTGAAACAGTTGCAGCTCCTTCAGGCATCAGAGTGTGAGAATAGACGGTCTTCAGGCCCGGGCAGCATGTATGAGCCATCTGTTGGACAGTGAATGTGTCTCTGCTTCCCTCACTGTGACAGCACTCCCTGTGAATTACACTGTTACCGCCAACTGTCTCTCACACACAGAGGACAGGGTCGTCTTTGTGACGCTGTAGGCTGATGGCACCCAGATGATAGTGGTCAGCCTGTCGCTCATACAGCAAGAAAGGGGCAGAAATAAATAAAGAGGGAGAGAAAAGAACCGGACTGAAATAAAGGAAGAAGTGACACCATTCAGACCGCGGCGTCAGGGTCTCCTCTGTGGGCCCGGCTGCAGGTGTGTGTTTGTGCCTTTGTGGGACACGCTGAATAAGTCCAAAAGACACATGTTCTCACAAACAAACGCACCAGACAACCACAGCATTTGTGTTACTGAGAAGAACAAGTGTGAGATTGGACATGAATTGACAGAATTGACAGCACTCATTAGAGGCGATCAGTGAGGAAAGAGGAAGACAGACGTCATATTTGACCACATATTTAGTTAAATAGACGAATGGGTGGATGGATAGTTTTTGCTATATATGTAGATATATTTTTAAATATATATTTGATGATGCAGATTCTGCATCTTTTGTTCAGCTTTGAACAAAGTCTCTGTAAATGTTTGTACCAACAAGGTTGGAAACGGATATTAAGACAGTCAAGAATTTAGATCTTTTACTTTTTCCTGACAATAAATGAACTATAGATAGCTAGATAGAGACACACAGACAGACAGATAGAAATATTATTGATTCCTCAAGAAATCTTCTAGGGAATTTTTTAAAATATTTAGCTGGACAGGACATCTAAAACATTTAGTTGTCCACATCTGAACTTCTTGGTCTTCTTAAAGACATTCCATTTTTCATCTGAGAAATTCTGTCAGTTTCCATTTAATGTCTGAGGGACCACTTGTAGCTAAACACCTCTAGACCAACAACGAAAATCTTCTTCAGATGTGGAATAAACGGTGTGTCAACTTCAAGAGGAAGTCCAGATATTTAACAACTAAACGTTTGGGTTAATATGACCTGGATGAATGGGAATCTGAACAGACGCAGTGACAGAACAATTCACTGTTCCTCCTCTGAATCCATGGTACCAACAAGGTCATTTCATTATGAGACATGAATATTGACAGCACAGCTGAGACACATTGTACCAAACCAGGATCTACAACCTGTGGCTCGTGATCCACACGCAGCTCTTCAGCCTGTCTGTTTCAGGTCCCTGCATTAAGATAAAATTATTACGTCTAAATCAGCCAGTAAACTTAATGGACAGACAGTCATGCTGAACTGTCTGTCCACTCAAACAACAACAAACTGTGACTGTTGTACATACATTTTTTAAGAAATCAGATTCATGACAATTTGTGAAATAAATCTCTCTATATTTTGCATGTATCACACATGTATGAAATTAAATAATTTAAATAACACACAATTATCTAAATTATAAAATTTTACAATAAACCATTTAACCAGTTTTAAATAATCGACATAGAATAATTTATATAAATTCTGCACAACTTCACAAAATAGCTTTTTTGAACTTTGTTTTAACCTAAAAAGACTGGACTCTAATGAAGTTGTCAGTGTGTTGTTATTAGTATATAATACATGTGTGACAGTTCTGTGTTTTCTGGGTGGGGGGGTGTTGATGTGCATGTGAGTGTGTGCGTGCACGTGGGACAATGTTTGTACTGTGGGGGCACGCAGACAGATGGCTGGGACACTTGTACGTCTGTGGTGGAACAGTCTTGCCATTGTGTGTGTCACAGAGACAGTGGATTGTTGCGGCGCTCCGTCGCACTGTAGTGTGTCTGTAAAAACTTCACACGTTCACAGAAGCAGAGAAACAAAACTCGGCGACGCGGCCGTTGAGGCTTTTGGGAACAATCACGTCAAACATTGAGGACAGAAGCTGATAATTTATGTCCAGAACTGTCCTCCTTGGAGGGTTGACAAACTGTTCAGGATCCAGTGTCAAGACATTACTGAGATATCGCCCTATTTATTGTGCATTTGTTTCATTTAATACAAAGGTATTTTCTTTTTCACCCATTTCTTTGTCTGTAAGGTGAATTAACCCTCCCATCTACAGTTTACTGCCCTCAAGGATTGACTTAAACCTTTCGTCCACCCCTGCAGCTGTGATTATTGCAGGATCTTGCATCAGATTCCAAGATGCCTTTGCTCTATCAGCCATCATCCCTTCATATTTGCTACAGGTAAAGCTCCTAAACAGAAAAAAAACAAACAAAAAAAAGTAAAATCACTAAAATGACACAACAGGCACAGAGTCTTTGGGTATCTGTTGTAAATTGTTATTAGTTGTTGCATAATTCTGTTTTTTAACTAAACCAGCAAAAGAATGGCGGTAGAGTCTGAAAGTCAGCGCTGCTGCAGGTGTCTTAACAAATGTTACTATCTTAGATATGTCTTAGAAAACAGGATCAGGAATGGGGTCATTAGAGGGACAACATAGACAAAAAGGTTTGGAGAAAAAGCTAGAGAAGCCAGATTGTGATGGTTTGGACATGTTCAGAGGAGGGACAGTGGATACATTGGTAGAAGAATGATCCTAGAGATGGAGCTACCAGGTAGGAGACAAAGAGGAGATTGACGGATGCAGCGAGGGAGGACATGGAGGTAGCTGGAGTCAGAGTAGAAGATACAGAGGACATGGGGAGATGGAATAGGTGATGATGGACTGTGGCAACCCTTGAAAGACAGAGAAGACGAAAGGAAAAGTGGAAGAAAAAGAAGAAAAAATCACATCATATAACTTTTTGACCAACCTTTGTATTTATGGTGGACATCCGTCCATCTTTATCTGCTTATCTGTAACCAACTCATGGGGCAGCAGTGTCCACAACTACATTGCACCACACTCCACCTTCCTGCAGGTGGCGAGCCCACTGTAAGCATTGTCCCTAAGCGGGATTCAATCTTGTCCAGGGGGCGAAGGTCCCAGGAGTTCCACATAAATGTAAGAGACTTTGACTTTGGACCAAAACAAAGACACTGTATAAAATATCTGGGAAGAAAAAAAGCTTTTCAACGTAATAAACAAGATGAAAACAGATCATCAAAACATTAACTGAAGGCATTCTGAGAACTGGGTTCAGGAAATAAAGGCCTTTATTTTGTTATTTCTTCAAATCCAAACCACAAACCAACTTCTGTCTGTGTGTTTGTGTGTGTGTGTGTGTGTGTGTGTTTGCCCTGACAACAAACAGACCAACATGGTCAAAGTAACGTCCTCACTGTGAAAGTGTACAGATGGGCTCCAACACAAACAAACTTTGGACCAATTATCATATCCTCTCCCTCCTTCCCTCTGTCTCATGATTAAACATAGGAGAGGTAAATCAGACGATTAGCATGCTGTCAGGGAGAAGTCTAACTGCTGTTGTGTTTCACAGTGTGAGGGACAAAGCGCTGGCCTGCGCGCCGACAAGCCTCCCTGGCCAGCTACAGTAAACCGGTAAACACACGTCTGTTTGGCTCAGCGGGGGACGACAAACACCCGCCGAGAGAGAGGGAGGAAGAGGAGAGGGGAGAGACGAGAGAGACGAGAGGAGGCCGTCCTGACTCTTGGCTCTGGTGTCTCCCGGTGCTGAATGTTGAGAAATCTGAGGCCAAACAAGTTGTTCTGAAAGATCCCAGAACTACTGCCAAGAGCAGAGAGGACAGAGACGGGGAGAGACGAGGAGAGTGGTGGGAGTTTAGGTGGTTTAACAACGTACCTACAATTCAGGACCTTCCCTTTGTGTTTGTAGAACCTGAGACAGTATTAAATACTCAGGGTTACTTCAGTCAAGTCTTTTCTACTTGAATATAGTTATTGAAAATCCTTAAAATTCAGCAAAACCTAAAAAAAAAAACCTTTGGATGTTACTTTTTCACTAAAGTATTTTTTCCACAATTCAGTGAACGATGATAGTTTTTTATGGTTCAATTTGTTTTCTGTTTGTAAACAGAAAGACATAAAATTGAGATAAAAACAGTACTGACTGAGTGACTGTCACACTCTAAGACAGTTGGGTCAAAAAGCATTTCGATCAGGAAGGTCAGCTTGTACAAGCGATGGTATAATAGGAGTAAATGTCTTAGCAAGAAAAAAAAAGTTTCAGCTTCTCAGTATTTTCCAGAACTTTTCCAATGTTTTCATATTTTGTCCTGCTTTTTTCTTTCGTCTTGTCTCTTTTTAAGGTGTCCTCACAGCAAATCAAGATTTTCCATCTCCCCCTGTTCTCTATATCTTCTACTCTGACTCCAACCACCTCCATGTCCTCCTTCACTGCATCCATCAACCTCCTCTTTGTCTCCTACCTAGTAGCTCCATCTCTAGGATCATTCTCCTACCAATGTATCCACTGTCCCTCCTCTGAACATGTCCAAACCATCTCAATCTGGCTTCTCTAGCATCATTCCTGATCCTGTCCATCCTTAAGTACATAAACATATTTGTAACTGATTTTAAGATTTGTCCAATTCTCATCTCTAGAAGTATTAACTGTAGGATCACTCCAGGGTTCACACTCCTCTGCTACAAATAAACACTAGTCCTTTTCAGTTTCAGCTTCAGAGTCTCTAGTCCACGGCTGAATACTAAAACACTGTACACTGCAGAAAAAGCCAGAACCCTCTGTCTCTGACGTTTGGAGGTCACTGGTGTTGATGTGTGTCCAGTGAAGGATGTCTCGGAGAAGGTCTCAGGGAAACTGATGGGTCTGGCCATCCTTTCTACCATCCTGTGTTACCACGCCAACAGGACTGGGCCGGGGTCCAGGAAGACAGTCGGCTCTGGAAGCTGTCAGCGGCGTCTCCCTTTGACGGCATGCAAATGTATGCAAATGAAGAGGTCCAACCATGACACCTGTACACAGGAGGACTGGACCGTGCCCTTCCCAGCAGAGGACTCAGGGTGGAGGGTACACTCGCTGGCCAGCACATACACACACACACACACACACACACACATACACACACACATACATTCTGCCTGAAATATTTCTATGATCCAATCTGTTGTATAAAATATAATTCGAACAAAATAAAACTTATTCACCATTTCAACCAATACGAAATATACATATATACATATTTAATGTCATAGAATAAGAATATATAGATTTTTATTATATTTTAGATGCCTTTGAGGTTGCTGCTAATTTTAAGGTTTAGCCAAAAATTGTTTTGACAGATGCATTTAGATTTTTAGAAATATGTAAATACATCTCAGAACTTTTGTTATATATTCAGTGTGTGGAAGACACATGCAGAAATGTATCTGATAAGACAATAAACATCTTTTACATTAGAAAAAAAAATCGTCAAACTCATGGTCCATGGGCCAACTGTGGTCCGCCGAGTGATCCACTTTTGAAGAATTACTAAGAAAATTGAGAGAAAAGCGTGAAATCAAACTGTCCTTTCATCTTTTCTTTGGTCTTTCCTTTAATCTGAACTTACCACAGTCTGTCCTTTGGACTTTATCTTGGACTGTCCTCTACTCTGGCCTTTCTTTTTGTCCTTTGGCCCGTTCTATGGTTTGGCCTCTGTCCTGTAATTTGGTTTGTTTCTTGGTCTGTCCTTTGGTCCAGCCTTTGTTCTGTACATTGGTCTGTTTTTTCTGTCCTCTTTCTTCTTCGTCTGCCACAGTCTGTGTAGTCTGTCCTTTGGACTGTTTTTTGGTATACCCATGGTGCATCCTTTGATCTTTCCCTTGACTTGTCCTTCGATCTGTCCCTTGGTCTGTCCTTTGATTTGTCCTTTGGTCTGCTTGGTCTGTCCTTTGGACTTTTTTTTTATCAGTTTCTTGGACTATTCTTTGGTCTGTCTTTTCGTCCGCAGCATCTTCAGACTGTCTCGTCTTCTAGTCAAAATTGTATTATTTTTCTCCCTCTGCTATTTTTTTTTTTGTTTTCACACCAACTGATGATTTGACTGAGACAAAAATAACTTTTCTTTGTCTGTCCACCAGTGTTGGAGATCACAGAGGTGATTTTCTCCCTCATTACTGACTTACAGGGAAACAGGACACACTCCTTCTTCTGCAGAAGATTTTTTTTTTCATCCTTCTCTCTTTCTCTCTGCTTCTCTCTTCAAAGTGAAGTCATTCCCATTGTTCAATAGGTCAAATTCATGTTCCCGTGTGATCAAAATGCAGAGCGCTGCCCGGCCGTGCCTCGTTTCTCTGAACCGATCTGACTCCTGAGCTGACCCTGCCGGATGGTTTTGGCATTCCAGCAGGCTGGAGGAGAGGGCAGCGGCCTCGCACACACACACACACACACACACAAACACACACACACACACACACATACACACGCACGCACACACACACACACAAACACACGCACGCACACACTGTCCTTGGTTTAAGGTGGTCAGGGTTTCTGCTGGTCAGCAGAAAGAGAACGGCTGTGTGATGGCACGAGTGTGTCTGTATGTGTGTGTTTATGGGGGCGGTAGCTGTCAAAGGTGTGTGTGTGTGTGTGTGTGTGTGTGTGTGTGATTTTAGAGAACAAACAGAGCATCCTTGGGGAGGAAGCTGAAGTCTAGTGGCTTTGGTCCAGACCTTGTACCATGTAACTGACTTCACACTCAACCCGTTAAAAATGCATATTTACAACACACACACACACACACACGTACACATGCACACACACTCCTAAACCTTTGCCCTTGCTTGTCTGATTTGGTGTGTGAGCAGATGGACAGTCCGGTCTTTGGGACAGACTCTTGAGGGAAGACGTGGGGAGACAGTTTCTCCTTCAGTCTATGGCAAACAAACAGAAATGCACAGCATAGAGACAGAGTTGGAGTGGAGACAATTACAGGAACAGACTGCAGCTGATACTATCAAGAGAGAAAAATATCATTTTATATTTATATATGTTTATTTTATAAACCTTTTAACTTTAACTGAAAATAATATAGTTTTTGCTATATATCTAGATATATTTTTAAATATATATTTGATGATGTGTTCAGCTTCTCTGTAATTTGTTGTGCAAACAATATAATATAATATATAATAATAAGATGGTCAAGAATTTAGATCTTTTAGTTTTTCTTGAAGACAATAAATGAAATATATTTATATATAAAGAGAGAGATATAAATATACAGACGGACGGACGGACAGACAGACAGACAGAATTAGTTTGTGTATGCGTTATGCAACAATACTTTTTGAAACAGAAAAAAGATAAAAGATAAGAATTACTGAAATTTTTTAGGGTTTTCAAAAACTTTTTTTCCAACATTATAAGTATATATGTTTGTATATATTTATGGTCTCAAGGTATTAAAAGCTCTTTGTGTTGCATTGCTTGTCTGCCTCTCTCTCTGCCCCTAACATATACAGGATTATATATATTTAACCACAACAAAACTTTGTGTGATTTACCCTGTCCCTCTGTCTTTCTGTCTTCGTCTGTCTCTGTCTGTCTCTCTCTCCTGATGATTGATGACTCTGCACACACTCAGTCAGTGTTTGCCTCTCTCAGGCCACTCTGCTCTCTTCTATAGACTTGATATTTATTGGTTTGCTCAGCACTTAAATCTGAGTCGACCCTGTCTGTGGTTTAAACAACTGTTTTTTTACTGATTAATATTGAAAGTTTCAATACAAATACAAGAAAACAGATAAAGAAGTATTCTGAAGTATTCATCTGAAATATTATACATAGTAATATTGTACAAACAATAATTGATACCAAAATTGTATAAATATATAATTTCTTGTAAAGATGAAAACCATTTATACAGCAATGTGTTTAAAATAGAAATATGTTTTTATTGTTTTGAGTTCTGTATTTTCTAAAATTGTTTTTTGGAACTATTTTATTTATCAATTAAACATGAAATTAATGTAATTGTTCAAGTAAAGTTTCAATTCTGTGACACTGACCTTAGGTTGTTATTCACCTGCAGAACTTAAAGTTATTTTCACCCTAAGTCCTGACGAGCGTCGTGATCAAACTCGCTCCATATCTCACAGATGAAACTCCGACTCCCCCGTCGCCCCCCGCTCCTAATCTGGGCCATGTTCACTCATGCAGCAGTAACAGTGAAAAACTAACCCGTCTCAGGGAGCACAATAACGCTGCCTCCCCCCGCCCCGACCCTCAGACTCCCCACATAGACGTTGGTGTCTGACAAGCCCGCCTGCCAAACAACTCAATTAAGCAGAAAAGGAGGCAAGAAAGAGGAGCCCAAACAGATGAGACGGAGAAAGGAAGGGAAGAAAGAGGACAGGAAAACAGAGGAGGGAGCGGGCCGGTGGCTGTCAGGTCCCGTCCACACCCAGGCCACGTTTGGAGAAGAGCGACAGAAAGACAAAACCAGAAGAAAAGAGAGGAGATCTGTGATGTGTTAACTGGAATTCCTGCTTCCAAGGCCACGGCAGGTTCAGGGGGCAAACAGAGGGCCAGGGGTTCATTACCACAGTGACACTGACACACACTGATGTGCCTGGAGATGCATCAACAGAAAACTCTGGGTTCTCATAGCCGCAGCTGCAGTCGTCCTAATATTTCAACAGCAGCTCCATCATATATAAATACATGTTTACACTACTACTGCAAAATATTTTGGTCACTCTGATTAAAAAGTTTTTTTTTCCAATAAAAATAACGTTAAACCAATGGGGTAAAAGTAATTTCACCAGGGGCCACAACAATAATAGAATTTCCTCAAAAAGCCAGGTGTAAAGGGCAAACGTTTTTACTCACAGGCTACTATTAGTCCTAAAGTTGAAAAAACCTTTTATGATGTCATCTACTGGGGAAATATAGTATTACAGGGAAGAGGCAGAAATTTTATGATCATGTAAATAAATTAATTAATTTGGACAAGGTTGGTGGGTCACAAATCTATAACATATCAATACATGCAGTTACTGCAGTTTATAATTTTTATTTGTGTAACTAATATGGTTCCTTGATGTGTAATAAAACCATTTTTTTATTTATCAGGTCAAGAAACTGCTGCTGCAACGACATTATAAAATGCTTTGTAAATTATGACTTGACCGGCCACATTTGGCCCCTGGGCCTTAGGTTTGACACATGTGACACATGTCCGATCATTGCTCTCATGCAGTCATGCATTGCAGTCATGTCAGAACAGCATACAGCTGGGATGCTTAGTGGGAACTTTGGAAGACAAAAAAAAAAGTCCCAAAATTAGCAGAGAAGAGATTTTGTCCTGTTTTGGACGTTTCCTTTCAATCATAGTCTCTGTGATTTGTACAGTTCATATACAGATTTTTCTGAAATAAAATAGGATTCAAATGTACAATATTTTACATCACTGCTGAAAAGGGCATTTAATAAATCATCAGCCCATCCTGCAGTTCACTTCGATTTCTTGTTTATTTTAATGTCTGGTCCCACTAAAGATACATCTGTGAGGACAAATATAATGAAAACCACATTCTTGACATTTTCTATGGTTTTTTGATAGTATCCAAAATTACTTAAATTCTTACCAGTTCTAGATATTATCAATATCTATGGAATTGTACTGACAAAAACAGTGATTTCAGGGATTTTTATGTGTTCCTGACTGGTACCAGGCTTTAAAATTGACAAGAAATTAAGGAAAACCAGCCTTTAATTTTTTTTTCATAACTTTATATATAAATATATATGTACATAACATATATAACATATATGCATACATATATATGTATATAACGTGTATATATAACATATCTTGATAGTTATTTGCTTTTTTTTCTTCATCCTAATTCCAAATTACAGTAATATTCTATGATTCAACTGCTGATAATATTACATAAAATCCAGATTTTTTGATCAATCCTATCAAACACCTGCAGTGACCACACACCATCGTAGGCCTGGACGGGGGTAATGAGGGGACGGCCGATGGTGGCCTATAAAGTTGTAATGAGGGCCGCGGTGTGAATGGGACACAGGGCCGGAATGGGTGGGAGAGAACACGATGCTTAATGAGCGGGCCGGTGGTTGCAGTCAGCAGTGACGCTGTTGTATGGGACAGAAAGGGGTGAGACACAGGGATCAGGAATTCCAGGGTGGGACAGCACAGGAGGGCCTGATGTTATTTAGAGGTGGGATGAATAAGCAGGGTTAGAAAGTAAATGGGGGTCCTGACCAGCCCCTGTGCTCCGCTCATTGTGGCCATGAAATTTATGGCTCAGGACTTCCTAAGCCAAGGACTCCCCACGTTGACTGGTTAAGTGCTGTGAAACAGTTCGACAAAGGCCGCGGGCAAATAACACTCGGAGATGAGAGGCTGCAGGAGAGGAGGACAGTGGAGGACAATGTGTCCTGTCCACATTAGAGACACATGTTAGGGCACGGAGGCGCTAATTGGACACACAACAATATGTTCGAGTCGAGATCCCGGTGGAAACACAGATGTAAGTCAAACGGACCAACGGCTCCGGGGTCTACCTCTGGACAGATGCAGTCAAACGTGAAGATCTGGACAAGCTCATACGTCTGGCTCAGCGTCGGCTGGTTTTACACTCCTTATATAAATACTGTAAATGTGACTTGACTTGTATCACAGAGGACTAGATCAACACATAAATCCCCCCGACTGATCCACCCCAAAACCTTCTCCCTCATTAAGCCGCTAACGACCTCCCTGCTAACAGCAGTAATAAGTCCTGTGACTAAAGCGGTCGTGACCGTCGATTAGTCTCTCTAACCCTCTGTCTTCTAGAAGACACCAACTTTGTGGGTGCCTCTTGTCAAATTAAACTAATTCCCCCTCGATATCAAATGCTCTTAACGTCTTCTTGCAGATCTCCAGGTTCTGTTCTTGAAGTCTCGTCACTTCTACATAAGCACTGACTTATTGGAAGGAAGGAAAGCAAACTCCTTGTCATTGTGATTCACACCACTGCACACAACCAAATGTGACTTGTACATTTAACCCATCACCAAAGTGAATCTTGGGCAGCTTTGAGCTCCCGGGCGCAGTGATTGGAGACCTCTGCGCCCGGGAGAGGTCTCCAATCAGTAACCTGGCAGCTGGTGGATTCGAACCTGGAACCCTCCCAAGTCCAGTTTCTTAACCACTTGGCCACCATTGGCTTCTTAACTCAATAACAGAGCTTTTTCTGGCCTTTAACCTGACTCGTAATGATGTCATCTTCATCTCTGACATATGTTATGATCTATAATCTACCATTTAACACTGACTGAGGATGTTTCTTCTAGCCTTTCAATTTTGTTGCTGCAACTTCTGTCTCATCGTCTCTCGTTGGAACTCTCAACAGACATGAGACTGAGTCTTATTTTAAAGAAACACCATTTTCAGTTGTGTTAAGTGCAAAGGCAAGAAGGGTTAAAATAGTTACCTGAAAATAAGATACAGTTTGTTAAACCCTTCAGAATCTGTAGGTTGTTTTCAGCATAGATTAAGTGTTTTTCTAGTGTGGTTAGGTAATTTTTATCAACATCATTCATCTGTATATAGTTAATATTTTATTTTATGTAGTTGCTGATAAATAACAACGCTATCTAAATGGGCCTTTGTCAAAAAAAGAGAAAGAATTCGATAAAAATAAATAAATACAAGAAAAGTAAAAAAAAAATGTGTAGCAGGAAAATATAGAAAGAAAATCAGTAGAAGCCAATTAAAAAAATAATCATTATTTTTATTCTTAAAATATAACCCACCTATACAGGAACTTTAGAACAGGATTAAAGACATAACTGGAAAAATAGAAAAACAGGAAAAATAACACATTAAATGTACAAAATATAATCAGTTAAATAAACTATTAAAATAAATATTTAAATATAAGAAGCAAATTTCTTTGTTCTCACTTTCATTTCCTTATATTTTTACTCATCATCATTTTAATGTTTCTATATTATTTTATGTTGATATTTATTACATTTATTATCTCTATGTATGAAACCACAGCATCTCTGACATTTTTATTTTGTTTTTGTGTTAGATGTTCTGAGTTACACAATGTGTGTGTAGCTGGGGATGCAACATGTGTGTGTGTGTATGTGTGTGTGTGTGTGTCCTCATTGTCTTTACAGCTCTCCTGGGCCCATTGAACAACAGTGATGAAATGGAGATGAGTTAAAGTGCTGACACAAAGAGTGAGCAGACCCCTGTGTAGCTGCAACAATGAAACCACCAAACGCAAGAAAGTGAGAGGCTCTTGGAGAAAACAGAGAGAAAGAGCAGAGGAGGAGGAGGAGGACAGGGGAGGGGAGGGGAAAAGGAGGAGGCCCGAACCGTGCGAGAGCAGGAGGAAGAGCAAAAGGTAGCAGAATAGAGGAGAAGCAGGAGAAAATAGCAAGGTAGTTAATCCCACTGCAGACATAAAGCAGCTATATGTAAATGAAAGCTGTGAAGTTTGGACCATCTCACTTTGATCTGATGAACCAGCCTCTCCTGTGCTCCTCTCTGCTCCTTCACTCTCACCCTCTTCTCCTCCCTCCTTTCTCCTTGCAGGAAAATCAAGCCTTATTTGCCTTAATCTCACTTAATGGCATCCAACTCCTCCTTTGTCCTCCCTGATGATAACAGATTCCCTTCCCTTTCACCCACCTCCATTCACAGATACCCTCTGTAATCCTCTTATTCTGGGCTCGGGCAATTATTTGGAGTATTTTTTATCAGCATTATGATTATGATTATTCTCAATCTCATTATTCCGGGTTGGAGCTCCGGCCGCCCGCCGCCCTCTCTTATTCTCACTTCTGGCCAACATGCCAGCTTTCTTCCAGAGGGGTGGCCGCTTCGCCACGGTGAACTCCATTCAGAGCAACACATTTTCTGGGCGTTTGAGCATATTGTGGAGTGAGTGTAATGAGTAGCACCAAATCACCCGTCCTGGAACCCTAACACACAGGAAAACATCAGGAATTTGAGCCGGGAGGAGAAAGCAAGGACGAGGGGGGCGGATAATCAAAAGGCCTCCTTTCTGCAGGGCAGTAATTACACTGGCGGGTTTTGATCTTTTCCTTGTTGGATCAGTGAATAGGAGAAGAGACGAGGACTGTTTCACTGTTTTGGAGGAGGTCTGAAGGAGGGAGGGAGGTCTTTACCGTAGCATCTTGTCGGAGTCTTGAGTATAGGAGGAATTATAGTGAAGAAGAGGTGCTCTGAGCTGTGAACGATCACTTTACTCCGAGCCGTGACACAAGTTGAAGACAAGAAGGTGTAAAATATGATCTGGCATTTTTTAAACACAGATCTTGAAATGTTCTGTGATCTCCTTACAGGGTTTTAACAATAAATATTTGCAGATTATAGTTGTAGACAAATGCGTCCTCTTTGCAAATACACACAGAATGACATCACATGTATAGAGCATCTCCAGGAGGTAGATGATCAATAAAAACATCTGGGATTAATGATATTTAATCATATTTAAAGACGTGGCAGGAGTTTCCAACGTTTGTCACAATGAGGTCTACTTCAGGGACACTCCCCGGACCTGATGGACAATTTAATCATTTCACTGCAATTCAGACGGTGTTTCTTTACTGCTGCTGTGTACAATGTCCACCCCTGGTATGAGTAATACATACATTGTACACTGACTACTTAATCGCTGAATGCACTATGGTTATTTTTTACAGATCATTACTATTTCACTAGTGCAATATCAGGTTAAAACTGTCCATACAGTTTTATGCCATAACTACTATGCTACTTCATCATAGATGGTTTTTATTGTCAAGTTGCATAACGTATGTTTTTTAGTGTTTTTATCTTATTTTTAATCTACTCTATCTGGGGAAATGTACTTTCCCCACAGTGGGACAATAAAAGGTTCTTGGACTTTTTACTGTCACATTCCAATATCATTGCAAGTAACAGTAACTATTTTGACCCCTGTGTTGAGGGCACCTTAGCTGGTCAATAGGTTGGTTTTAATTAAATTCCGTCTTATTCATTTGACCAGTGTCGTCATCTCTTATTTGACTTTCATGATTGGCAGAGAGACAGTAGTTTAAGACCTGTGGCCCAAGACTTTAATGTCTAATTGTTGTGTCCCTGATTTATTGTATTATTTAGAGGATTTAATGATACATTTTAAATCAATTGTAAATTGTATTTCTTCTTCTCCTATTGGTTTGTCCCTTTTTCAGGGGTTGCCACAGTAAATCATCTTTTTCCATCTTTCCCTGTTTGCTCCATCTCTCTAACTCCAACTACCTCCATGTCCTCCCTCACTGCATCCATCAATCTCCTCTTTGTCTCCTACCTGGTAGCTCCATCTCTAGGATCATTCTTCTACCAATGTATCCACTGTCCCTCCTCTGAACATGTCCAAAAGATCTCAATGTAATTATTGTAGATTTTAATTATTTCTGTTTTGGTTTTGGATGGAAATGCAGTAGGTATGTGTATTAAACCAAGATCTATTTCTTAGACAGTTGGTAAAATGCACTGTATTAACGTGCAATAATTTAGAAGGAACAACTGGGTTTTCTTGTATCAAATCACAATAAAGTTCAGACGTACATTAGCAAAACGTAGCAGAAACGTTTTTACGGCATCATATAAATAAAAGGAATCTGAAACATCTGTTTTAACTCTTTATTACTCATCAACATTTATGCCGTTGCACAATTACAGCACAGTCCGTTGCATAAAACATTTACTCCT
>JAFBJS010006580.1:133526-156494 GCA_016785265.1 Paraplagusia blochii
TGTAAATAACTCTGTGACCTGGAATTTAGTTAAAGTTCACTGTAGAGCAGGGGTGTCCAAACTGTTCCACAAAGGGCCGGCCTGGCTGCTGGTTTTTGTTCCAACCAACCAAGAGCACATAGCTTGACCAATCAGGTGTCTGATGACTGTGATCAAGTTGATGAAACCTGTCAACTCAGGTGTGCTGCTGTTTGGTTGGAACAAAAACCTGCAGCCACAGTGGCCCTTGTGGAACAGTTTGGACACCCCTGCTGTAGACTCATGGTGACCCAAAGACAACCATGGCTTTTTGTACAGCATGCAAGGGAATGTGGATAAATGCAACAATTAACTTTGTCTGATGTTGGGGTCAATGAGTCATAAATTTTAAGATTTTTACGATGAAAAATATTGTTGAAGGGATTTTTTAGGGGGGTTTAACACAGTGATGGGTAAATTTGACCCGAGGAAAACAGGAAGGTGAACAGTGAACAGTTATTTTAATATTAACATTACTGTGCATACATTATTTTCTGTAATAAAGTAATTACTCTGTAATCCTTAGTAAAACCAAATTTACTTTTCATACTTGTCATGCATTAATGCTAAATTCTTTTGTAAATACTGAGATCTATTGCTGATAGCTTTTGCATTCGCTTATACCTTATATATTGAAAGATTTTGGTGGGTCACGGCACCAGAAAGGAAGTAGTCGATTCGGATGAAGGAGCGAATGAAGCCGTTGGAAGATCGATTTGTTTTAATAACAAAAAGCAACCAAAAGATACAAGAACTTGGTCTCAACAAAAACAAAGTAAACAGGCAACTGGAGATAGTAAATCGAAAGAAACAACAACGTGAAGGAAATCTCGTTGGTAATTTAAGATTAGACTATCTAAATACAATGTGTAGGTCTGACAACTTTATACCTGCTTGAGGGGGGTGGTTTCTCAACTTCATAGGTGTGTATCACATGTGGAGTCCAATGGGAGTGAGGGGGTTGGGTTTTTTGGTGACCAATCGTATAATTGTCAGTGTATCCATTGTTACCACTGTGTGGCGCTGTTGTATGACATATTCTGGTTGGGGGGGAAGTTTGGAGTCTAAAGGTGTCGGTGCAAGTGGTGTTATTAGAAGGTGAAGGTGAGTCATGTGTATTGTTAGGAACAGCAGGGGTTGTCTTAGGAAGGACAGAGGTGTGGAGAGTGAGCGGCTGAGGTGTGAATGGATTGTTGGAAACAACAGGGGTTGTCTCGTGAAAAGAAGCGGAGCCAAGTCTTTGCAGACGATGGTCGTGTGGTATGGTTGTAGTTGTCTGGGGTAAAAGTAGCAGGTCTTTGAAATGTATGTGCTGCCAACTGTGGGTTATCAATGTGGGGTCCACAAGTCCTGAAGTGAAAAACCACTGAGATCTAACAGCGTTATATAATATCAGTAGTGATATGAGGTTTTGATCCTGGTCATCATATTCCTGGTCGTCCTAGTCCTGGCATCGGCCCATTCACCATCCCAAGGACAAAAATCCAAAGGAAAACCTGAACAATGTGGTCTCTACATACCGAGACGACCACATGAGGACAGGTCTCCACCTTAAAGGAAGGGGACACTCACAAGGACAGGGTCCAACACTCGTTATATACACTATAAATACAATACCAAAGGTTTACAATATCAGTGTATCATAAATGTCTTTACTCGCGTTAAAAGAAAAAAAAACATTGCATTTCGACTGAGAAATGGTAAGGTATTTTTTGGACAGGCCCTGAAGTGGAGGCCCTGTAGGCCCTAATGACGTTAGTTATGTAATCCTGGAGTCTTCTGCTCCTCCTCATCTGAGCCTGCAGTACCAGGCTAATCGTTGAAATTCACACCAAAGAGAGGGCATCAGGAGAGAGTCAGAGGTCTAATTATTTTTGCAACAGGATCCTCAGTAACCCACAGTAACTGTGTTTCGCGCTGACAAATGGGGCTTGAGCGACTCAGGGGAGAAGATAAAGCAGATGTTCCGAGGTGAATAATCTGTCAATTTCTTCCCTAATCTGCCGTCAAAATGTTTTGTTGACTCTGCAAGCAGCTGTGGGTGGAGCCCAGAGGTGACGGAGGTGACAGTGGGCTGCAGATGGAGCATATGCCCAGCTTAAATATTAGATATTCTCAATGTGATTTGTGTAACTCCTTCCTGCTGCTCAAGGTAACCAACGGGTGTTGTTGGTGCAGAAACAGTTGGAATTAATAATAAGAACATTTTAATGTAGTCACTTTATTTGATATGTCAAGACTCAAGATGATTATATTTTCAACAATTGCTGAAATATAATGTGGAGACAATAGAAACAAAGGAAAAGTCTTATATATGTGTCATCAAAATAAAACTCCATAATAATCCATCGGTGGTCAGGCCTGTATTCAGCATTATAGAAATTATAAGGTGGCAAAGTAATTTTTTTCTCTACAGTGTGTATATTATATTCATAAAGCTAAATAAATAATAAATAATAAACATATATTTTACCTGAGAAAATATATATTTCAGAAAATATATATTTGAATATATGAATCTTTATTGAATGTCTACTAAACATAAAGTGAAATGGCCAAAGGAAATGCTTGTTAAAATGCTGAAACATATTATGGAAATTATTCCAAATTATTATTAATTATTATTATTATTAAAAAAATCTGACCTTGTTATGGCAGAGGGAAACATATTTCTGAAATATTAAATATCAATGAATACATATTAAAAAATTTATATTTCATCATTTACAAAAAGAACTCTAGAAAACACAAACAAATATAATAAGAAATAATATTGATATGATAATAATTACTAATAATAATAATATTAATTATTATTATTGATATTATTATTTTCCTTTCAGGCCTATTCATCAGCTGTATCTTTATCATAAAAAAAGAAAACCCAACTAATAAATGAAATTTATCAGAAAATTCACATTTTATATATGAAATATGTTCCCTCTATTTTTGAAAATGGAAATATATAGATTTGAAAAATCTTTAAGTAATGTACATCTACATGATCTGAGAGACATTTTTGTACGTTTTCACCATTTCTGAACTGAAATATATTTGTTTTCAACATCATGATCCTTCACAAACAAACAAAAAAACATTTTGTAATTTTTAAAACTAACTTCTATTCTTTTATTTTGTAGTCCATGTCTTTTATAGTACAGATTTGATGTCATTAAATAAATCTTGCAGTTACATTTCTGCCATCTAATTTGCAGTATTTTGTGTCCTAGTTCTCTGAGAGCAATCTTTATCATTTATTTTTTAATTTCAATGATCTAAACCATGAATTTCCGACCCTGGTAAGTTACATAGCTCTACAGAGACCAGTTGGAAACAAAGTGAAACTTTTATGTTTGACCTTCTCCCACAGTGTGTCTGTCTTCCTGTGCCGTATGTACCTGTGAGTGTTCCCTGTGCTGCACCACCTGACCCTTCCCTCTTTGAAATGTCCTACAAAACACTGGAAGGGACTCTGAATAATTCACTTCCAGTAATGAGGCAGATAAACAAGTGCGTGCATGAATATTCAGAGATCCATTTCTTCTGGTTGTGGCTTTCGGGAGCCTTAGGAAAACAGTGCAACAGAATGAAAACAATCTGCTGCTCAGCAGCTGCTGCCTTCTACTGTGTGGAGGGCTTTCTGCTGACGGGGAGAACTTCACAACTGTCTTCTGGAGGAGTAGATGTCTGTGCTTTGGTTTTACAACAGCTGCTTGTTCTGAAAAATTAGAAAGATTTGAAGAAGTGCAATATGCAAATATGTAAGTAGTTCCAGTCTAACTAAAGGATTCAGGAATTCACTCACGAAACATGAAGAATTAAACACATTCTGGATCGAGGGATGAATTTTTTAAGGCACCGTTTTATTTAAATTGCAATTTATTTTAAGCTGGCGGCGGTGTCTTAGCGGTAAAAGAAGCGGACTTGGGTCAGGAAGGCTCAAGGTTTGATTCCAACTGCTTCCAGGTTGCCAGTGAGGTGCTCTGATCATAGCACCATCTCCACCCACATGACTTGCAGTGGGCTTACCACCCACAGGAAGGCTCACAATATGGGGAAGTGTGATTTGGGTAGCAGTCGTGGAGACTGCTGCCCCTGGATCCTGGTGGATAAGAGGATGAAGATGAAATTAATAATATTATTTTTTTTATTTAGTTATATGAATGAGCAATTTTTTCCTGTTTTTAAAAAAATGCATTTCGTTTAGTTTTATAATCATTATGAACCATATTATTATTATTATTATTATTATTATGATATAAGAAAAATTAAGATAATTAAATATTTTGCCAAAAAAAAACCCAATCACGCCAATTATTATTTAAAATAAATAAAAACTATTAATAACCACAAACCAAAGCCATATTTTCCTTTGTCAATCATTCATCTTTATTTTACATTTCAAACCCCAACGACATAATCAGAGATTTGACTCAAAATGCTGCTGCGAAACAAGTAAATAAATATCATTTTCTTTCAGGGTTTTCTTACATACAAAAAATAAGTTGTTGTCAATGACTGGCAACCCACTGGGCAGAAAACAAGGGAAAAAAGCATCGAATTAGAATAAAGCAGGTGCAACATGGAAGGAGCGAGAAGAGTCCTCGACCCACTTCTTTAACATCACTCTAATATATAATATCTTATCCACTATTATAACAGATTCATCCATCTATATATTTACACTATAGCTGTGGGCTGAGTCCAGTTCGGAGGAGAAGCACCTCATGGAGGAAAAGTGGCTTTAAATAAGCGAAGAAGTTTGTCGGCATCAACAGCCGAGGTTAATAACCAGAAAACACTAAGTTAGTTGCAAAAACCTCAGAGTTCCAGTGAGGAAACCGAAGCACTGGTCTTCAGTCCGACGACAAAGATAAATAAAGACGCACAATAATGAGTAAAAAGTCTGAGAGAACCAGAAAAAGTCTGTGTCCGGCGGGTTCCAGGTCACTTGGAGTCACTGGACAACCGCGGCATCGTGACGCTGCTCATGCTGGACACATGCGGCGGCGGAACCTGGCACATGCTGCACGGACACGGCATCCCTGTGCCCACGCCCCAGTGCTGGAAACTGCTGGCCAGGGGCGCCGCGCCCGCAGCGGGCGCTTTGAGGAGTCCGTGGTGGGGTCTGACGGAGGTGACGGCGGAGATACTGGGCGCAGACAGGGAGGCGGTGGAGACGGCGGCCGGCGGCAGCAGCGGGTGATGCACGGCCGGGTGTGAGGAGTGCGAGGCCACGGGATGACCCGGCACCGGGCCGCCGTGCGTCATAGTCCCACAGGCTGACGGATGGAAGCCGCCGTGGTGTCCGCTGGTGCCGTATATCTCACTGACCAGTCGCTTCATCTCCTCCAGGGAGTTGCTCAGCATCAGGATGTAGTTTCTGGCCAGGAGCAAGGTGGCGATCTTGGAGAGTTTACGCACGGAGGGTCCGTGCGCGTAAGGCATGACTTCCCGCAGTCCGTCCATGGCTACGTTGAGGTCGTGCATCCGTTTGCGCTCGCGGCTGTTGATCTTGAGGCGGATCGCCTGCACCTCGTTCTCCGACATGAGTTTGCGGTCCTTCTTGGCCAAGCGCAGGGCCAGAGAGTCTCCGTCCACCACGGAGAGTCCGCGGAGACCGTGCGCCTCGGACGGGGAGTCGCTCTGCGTGGAGGACACCGCGCCGGAGAAGCCGTGGACGGATTTCTTCAGGGTGGACAGGAAAATGTCGTCGACCTCGGGGGATGAGGGTCTGCTGGAGACGCGGCTCGTGTCAGAATCCATGTTCCTGGTCCAGTTCGGTTCGCTGAGGAGACAACGTCTGGGTTAGAATGACGCGTAAAGTTGACTTACACGAAACGCGACTTTAAACGCTTTGTTTTTACATGTCAACAATAGAGTTTAGGATTTAGGTTCAGATTGTGTTGTTGTTGATGTGAATTATCACTAAAATGTGGATTTTTGTCATAGAAAATCTCAGAATTTCACACAAAAGCGTCAGAGAAGTCATGAACTCTTACCGAGAGTCTTTCCAACAGCCAAAAGTAAACCTTACAAATCCAATGGTTTTACTCCACACTGCACGTGACAGCCCATTTGGCAGGGTGGCGTGTGACCGCGGACTTTTATACTGGCACCCGGGGCCGCACAGACCACATTCACCAGGACAACGCACTTCACGGTCCGGGCTGCCACCGATTGGCCAATCAGAGAAGCCGGAGGAGAGAGGGAGGGGAGGGAGGAGAGAGAGAACCAAAGTCTTCCAACGTAATTACCAACGTTATTCTGTTAAATTAACGTTCACTCGCGTCTACAAGTGGCGGCTACTGGCGACTGGAAAGCGCGTGCGGGGAAGATGACGACGCGCACAAAAAGACGCAGACCAACGCGAAATAGAAAAGACTCTAACTTCTTTACCACAACCCTTCAAGACAAGGATTTTTTCAATTTCTTTTTGAGTAAAAATATTAAAAAATAACATTATAAGTTAACAAATAATATACATAAATTAAACAAAATATTTGGATATATTTAATTTATACAAATACATATAATAATAATAATGAATAAATGAAATATTTTTTAAGTATTTGGATTAGTTTTTTATCCAAATGTATATAATAGAAAAATGTGTAAAATTAATTAATTATCAAACATATTTGGATAAATTTAGTTTATCGAAATATACAAAAAGAAAAATAAGTAAAACAATAATATATTTCAGTAATTTTAGTTTATTCAAATATATAACATGAAATACAAAATAAATTAAAAATAATTAATAAAAAATATATAAATAAATAAAAAGTAAGGTCGGTTATTAAAGAGGGTAAAAAATAAAAATGAATCAAATATATTTGGATACATGGGGGTTCTCATATGTATATATATTTTTAAAAAGTAAAATAAACAAATTAATTAGACATATAAATATGTATGTTTGGATACTTTCAGTAGATTCAAACATACCAAATATGTGTGTTTGTGCTCAATTTTTTCGTAAAAAGAAATATATATGACAAATCTATACGTGATATTTGACATTTTGAATGTATTTTGATGCGGTAAATTTAATAAAACAAACTAATATCAACGAGTTAAAAATTAATATTTTGTAATGATTTTCATTGGGTCCAGACTGACTAGTGTTACAGTCCTAATAACACTTTGTCTCGTCTGTGATCAGCAGCAAAGCAGCTGAGTGTGTTTCCCTGGCAGCAGCTGCCGTTACTGTCCATCTTTAACGTCAATTAATGAAGTGTGCAAAAATTGTTTTTAACGGTTATGATCCGCAGCGGTTTTCAATTAGAGCATGTGTGGCCCGATGCTGCTGCTGCTGCTGCTGCGGGGCCTCTGACTGACAGACGGGGCCCCACCTCCATGATGAAGTGACGCTAACTGACACTGACTGCGCCATTGTGCTGCACTGTGCCGAGGCGCAGGGCGCATTCAGACGCAATCAGCGCTAATTGCCTCAACAAGTTGATGTGATTCCATCAACACAGGTCTGTGAATGGTTATATCACAGGATTCATCTGAATTTATGTCTTTTTTATGAAGAATACAAGTTCATTTAACGTCATGTATTCCATCAAATGAATTCCCTGAAGGATAAGGACAACAGGAATGACAGGAATAGACTTATTACCAATAAGTATAGGAAAAAAAAGGGATTATTTTTATTATTCCTAAGGAAATATGGATTTGGTGATACTTAGAGCTTTCAGTGACTTTCGGGATTTATAAAAATAATCGAATTTTTATACTTAACTTTTATTTTTAGTATGAAAAATGCAATTATATATCTGGTTATATGGTAATGAAATAATATTAAAATGGTTAGATCATTTGATAATGCAATATTAGTATGCATAAATTATTTATGCATAATAACAGCTTCTGAAATTATTATAATAATAATAATGATTATTATTATTAGTAGTAGTAGTAGTAGTATGTTAGATAATAGACTAAAAATACAAGGGACATATGCAATTATTAAAATTATAATTGTATAGTGTATATTAAGAACCTGTAAATTTCACCCCCCATAAAAAGAAAAAAATATATATAGTTAAATAATTTCAAGACGCTATAAAATCGTGTAAAAATGTATGTATTGCAATTTTTTATTAAACGCTGGGCCTTTTTCCCCTTTGTTTGTTATTGCTGGTTGCATTTTCTTCCTCTCTAAATTCCTTCTGTTCTGCTGCAGCTGATTCAAACTCAACAGTGACATCAAATGGTGTGAGTCAGAACTTCCTCAGCTCCAGTGTCAGTCATGTCTGCTTGTATATATGTGAATATATACGGTACATGTCTGTACTCAGGAGTGTTCGTGTGTCAGTTCTGCCGACTACAACAAACGAACAAACGAGATGAATAATTGCGCATGTCTTTTCCACGTGACCCAGGTCTCTTCCGTAAACAACTGACAACATCACGCTGCGACAGGTTCGAATGACGTAATCGGTGACAGGACACCAGCAGTGATTGTTCACAAAAGACATGAATAATCACAGAACTCACTCAACTACATACGTATTGGTCATGAGAAAATTATCACCTCCTTTATATATTTATATATTATATCTTCCTGTTCCTGTCAAATCAACATTTTCCATCTCCCCCTGTCCTCTGTATCCTCAACTCTAACTCCAACTACCTCTTTGTCTCCTACCTGGTAGCTCCATCATTCTCCTACCAATGTATCCACTGTCCCTCCTCTGAACATGTCCAAACCATCTCAATCTGTCTTCTCTAACTTTTTTCTCCAACCTTCCTGTCTGTGTTGCAAAAATCAGCTATAATAATAAAAAACACAAATGAATAAATTAAATAATAAAACATAAGGACATTGCAAATGCATTTAGTATAAGGGGCTTTAAATAAATTAAATTGTAAAACAGTGGAATTTGTATGGGGGTAGTTTTTTCAAGAACAAACCATGATGGAAAGGATTTGACAAATCAGCACCTGTGTATGTAATATTTTGTGATAACAATGAGATTATTCTCCAAAAATTAATTTTAATGGGATGAAAAAGTCAATATTTTTTATTCTGGGTGATTTCAGATGGAGAGATTCCCTGCACATTCATTCCAGATTAATAATATAGGTTTTCTGTGGCTTCCACACTGGTTTTTATTTGTTTCTTTTGTAAGCTAGTGCTATGCATTTCTAAAGATGTTTTGAGTTATTTTTACCATCTCTGCGATTATTGTCAAATTTTTATTGTTTGGCGATATGTTTTTGTATACCGTAAAAGGAATATTACAAAGGTATTGTAGTATCATTCAGTTCCTCCTGATCCTGCAGTAGACTTTTTCATATCTATTTATCATTTTGCATTTTTAAATTTTCAATTACAACCTTGACTCTCACCTCACCACCACACTCTCTGCTCCAGCCCTCTGTGTCCATCCGTCTGGGTGACGTTAGGCCAAGTGTCGTGGTGAATACCAATGGTGAGGAGGAGCATATGTGGGCCATACTTAATCCTGCTAATCTGCCTCCAAAATAAAAAAGAAAGGGAACAAAACAAGAGAAGGGTGGAAAAACAGGAGAAAAGTTCTCTCTCCCTGCGTCTGGGGAGCTGACCAGCCTCGGCCAAATGGAGTGAAAGACATGAATGAGGTCCTGGCTCTCTCCCTACGTCTCTTTCTCTGCCAAATCTTGGAACGAAATGAAGCAAAATTCTCGCTTTTGTGGCAATCTGTAGCAAGGGATGTAACTTTGTTCAATTCCCATGTAAGCCTTCCTCTTTTAACTGTAAATGCAAGGCGGAGAACAAGAATAAAATGAAGTGGATTTCTGGGAAACGCAGAGAGGGCAGGTTTCATTTAGGTGAGATTTTTTTGTATATAAATGTGTAAAACATCAACAATAACCAATCTCAAACCAAGTACAGATCATGGTTTGATAGCCATTGGTTCATGACTACTATCATGACAGATTGTGTCTTGGCAGGACATGAGTCTCTAGACTTCAAATTCTCCCTAGAGTATTAAGAGTGCTGTCCATGTCTGATCTGTGTCATCAGAACTCTGGTTCAAGGCACATTTTGAGTCTTTGACATATTAAAAAAAAAAAAACGCATGAGAAGAACATGTGTACATTTAGCAGATGAGAGATATTTTGACTCCCAATTTCAGACGGTGTCCAGGTCATTGGAGTATTTTATTTAATAAGGACAAATGAAGAATAAAAGTCTATTTGCAAATGCTGATAATATAATTTTGACATGTTTGCCGTGTTGGATTTTAAAGCCCAATGGGCCAAATGTGGCCCCCAAGCCTCAGTTTGTCTAGGTCTGTTCTACAATCCTAAGGTGTCCCCCTATGTTAGGGACAATAACTACAGGATGTATGATAGTGCTGACATCGTGGTTAAGGAACCAGACTTGGATTTCAGGGTTCAGGTTTGAATCCACCAGCTGACAGGTTACCACTGAGCATGGCACCATCCCCACACACTGCACTCCAGGCGCTATTCGCAGAAGTCACATTTTCGTTGTCTGCAGTGGTGTGTATCACAATGTCATTTATTTATGAGGAAGTGTTACAAACGCAGAAGACCAGCAATTATGCATTACAACAGGCATGGACAAACTAAGGCCCGGGGACCAAAGGAGGTCCATTGAGCTTTTTACCTTGCCAACCTTGTCCAGATCAAATAATTTGTTATAATTTTGGGGCAGTGGTGGCCTAGTGGTATACGGAACAGGACTGGGGTCTGGAGGGTTCCAGGTTCGAATCCACCAATTGCCAAGGTACCACTGCTCGGAGCATGGCACCATCCCCACTTTCTGCTCCCCAGCTGCTCAAAGTTGCCCATTGTTCACTTTGGTGATGGGTTAAATACAGAAGCCACATTTTCTGGTGTGGATCACGATGTCAAAATGACAAGGGGTTTTGCCTTCATTCCTACTTTAGACCTCTGCCTTTTCCCTGGAATCCCTGCATTTCTCCAATAGATCCATCTTTCTGGTCTTGACTCAGCTCCGTGTACAATTTTGGGACCCATTGTGGTCGGTGTTTTTAAAAAAAAGTCAGTCCACACCTGCATAAATACCACACCACACCATTTCTAAAAATCTGAAAACCAACCTTCAGTAAGGGGTTTGTTAACCAGCCCTCTGTGTGTCACAGTCCAGTGAGGTTCTTATGTGAATTGGTCCAAAGTCTCAGACTGTGTGCCAGCATGGTCCTATGTAGATCAGTGCAGGTGCCAATGGGGTGAGGGGGTCACTATAATGTAGTCAAGTCATGATCATGATGATGAAGATCAGAGAGGGAGACACTGGGTCTCAAGGCGTCCGTGTCGCTGGGCTGGACGGCGTTAGGTTCTGCTGTCCGAGGGGCTTTATCTCCACAACAGCCATTAGGAGGTAATTAAGTCCTAACACTGCCGAGCCTCCCATGGTTACTATAACATAACTGCAAATGGGAAGCTTACAAGCTCCTTTAGACGGCATGACAAATTGAATGGAACTCATTGGGCTTTAGACCATTATTCCAGCGGCCCCATCTGGCTGGGAAAAGATAAAGGGGATTTGGTGGAGGTTGTAAGGGGTTGAGCCTCCATGCTCGGTGTGTGAGTGTCTGTGTGTGCGAGAGGGATAAGAAACCAGAAGGAGGAGAGGATGGGGGGGGGTACCCTGGTCGGGCCCAGGGAGAGTTTTAAGGGTTCCAGGGGGATTTTTTTTTCCGCCTCCTTTTTGGTCTGGGCTTCTATTCAACAGGCAGCCTGAGATTTGCTTTGGCCAAATGTTACAAATGTTTCGACAACCTGGTCTCTGATCCTCACGGGTCACCCGGGAGGGCACGGGGGTACTACGGCTTTACGCCCAGAGATTTAACAAAGCAGCATGGGGATGAATATATTCACACTTTTATTCACCTTCCGGGGCTCCAGATGCTTGTTTTAGAGAGACGGAGACGAGACTGAGCTGAACCATGCCCAAAACAGGCCAGCTGGCAGTTAGTCCCCAGACTAAAAATGTGGAGACAAAAAAAAGACACATTTATTCAAGTGCTTCCATCATTTGTTCATTGAGAAAATATGGCAAAGGACTGAAGAATTGTAAGGCATTGTGATAAAGAATAAAGAATGTATCCCAAGGCATAAAATAGCTGTCCATTACTTCATTTTTGTGGACAAAGCACAACTGTTAGTATCCATTTTGTGTCTTGTTTATCGAATATTTTTAAATTTATATAGAAATACAGAGGAAAAAAACTGGTGACAAATGCACGAAACAAATATAATGGCCAAATAATGATAGTTACAAGTAACTCCTTAACAATATCCTATGGGTAAACGATGGGAAAATCTGTTCAGTTTCACTCCAACAAAAACAAGTTCCAGAATAGACGTAATAAAAAAGTGACATAGCATATTTTCTGTTTAACAGTTCAAACTAAGGCTCGGGGACCGGATGTGGCCCATTTGGCGATTAAATTCGGCCCATATTATACTTTTAATTTATATTATCAATTATCCCTCTGCCTTTTCCCTGCAAAACCAATATTTCCCTAATATATACTATAGAAGAGGCTGAAAACATTTGAGTGTTTTTGCCTTTATTTACTACTTTAATCATCATTTATCTTAGTTCACGCAAATACTCAATCCCTCTGATCCTCTCGTTGCCTGTGACTCAAATTTTAGTACCACCTGTGGCCTGCAAGTCAAAATAATTGCCCAGGTCTGACCCAACTGTTAAATACAACAATTACAGACACTCAGAGAGCAAAACAAAAATTCTTGGGTGACAATTGAAGCTTCTCCAAAAAAAAATAATCAAGTCAATCTGCTTGGATTTAAAACCAGGCCTTGTTCCATGCTTTAACATACGCGATCACTGCAGGGTTTTGCCGTGACCATGTGCGCTTTGTGCATTTGTACGCCGCGAACAAAAGGAGTGCGATTTATTGCACACATGGTCTCAGTGCTGCTGTAAGTCACCGACGGCCCTACAGTATCTGCGGTGCTGCATCACAATGCCTGTAAAGGGGTCTAATGATGGGGATCTGTTAGGCTTAACAGGCTCTCATTCAGATGGCGATTGTCAGAGGGTTGGTCGACAATGGGCAGAGGAATAACAATGGCGTACACAAGCAGCCCAGGCCATCCCCACTCTGTTGCAATTAGTGTCATATGGAGGGATTGAGAGGCTGAGTTACATTCCTTCACTTTCAACCAGCAGCCTCCTTATCCCATCACATAGTCACGCTCATCAAGCCTAACAAGGGGGCGGACTGCTTTATCTACTTTATTACCAGCCCACTGCTAACCAGCTGTCACTGTCCAAGCACACGCACGCGTACTAACGTGCACATGCACGTGGAAATAGTGAAGGTTAAAGAGCTGGGAGGCTTAGGTCACCTTCTGTTGTCCAAATCTGGAGTGCAACCCTGAAAGAATAGGTTTTGTCTTCGCAAAGATGTGGGGTTGGTTGGTGTTTTATGTTCCTCACATTTAATGTTGACCATCAAACTGGCCAAACTCTTGTTTCTCTGCAAATAGTACTAATCTCTTGCCTTCTGTGGCAATGGTGGCCTAGATGTGAAGGAACTGGACTTGGCTCCAATGGGTTCCAGGTTCTAATCCACTGCTCCCAAGTTAGCCATGTGCATGGCACTTTTCCCACACACTGCTCCCCAGGCACTCAAAGCTGACCACTGTCCACTTTGGTGATGGGTTTAATGCAGAGGACACTTTTTGTTGAGTGAAGTGGTATCACAATGACAAAGTCTTCCTTCATTTAAGCTAGAACTAGATTGTATTTTATATATATATATATATATATATGTGCGGTTTAATGACATGCAACATGTGCAACAGCTGAAGGTGAAGAGGACAAAGAAGAGGAGAACTAAATGCATCAAAACCACATCCTAAGAAACCCCAAGAAAACAAAACAAACAGATGCTAACTCAACATAACTGAGAAACAAATTCACACACAAAGTAACTGGCAGTTCAGTACAGCCAGGTATCAACCAGCAACTACTAGAATCTGGCTTTTTATACTAGGAGGTGTCAGCAATCAGCTCATGTGATCCACCTGCATCAATCATCACACACCTGCAGAGAGAGGTCTGCAGGTGTGATTCATAGAGAATCTAAACCACCGCTCATTTTAATACATCTACATCAATATACGTTTTTGCAATGAATTATTGTTTACTAACATAGCATTGCTGGGTCATTTTTTTTATAAATTATGCATCAGGTAAAAAAATTCACACTTCATTTCATGGGATACATTTGGCCCAAGCATGTTGAGTTTGACACGTACTTTGAAGGGCAAAATAACCCTGTTTTAATGTTTGTTTAATAAAAATATAAATTGTAAATATATTTTTACAAAGATGAACAATTAAAAAAAAGAAAATACAGGTATGGGTGTTCCAAGGTTATTTTAATAGCACATAATATTTACAATAGCAATATAATTCAACCATGCTAATGGAGCATTAGAAATTACAGATACATTTTATGACCACAACTGGTCCTAAAGTTGGACACAGGGTTAGGGTTAAGATTAGAATGAGTGAACTAAGACAATTTAAATGTAAAAGTCTTGCATAACTCCTATAATACCCAAATCTTTTAGCCAATTACAGAAAAAGCGAACATTGCAAGGACAGGCGGAAATATAAACCCAATAAAAACTAATTATCCAATTTGGACACACATGGCGGGCCAGGTTACAGAGGTACATGGATCACATCTGGACCCTAAGAAAGAGAGAAACCAATCAATTTGGTTTTAGCCAGAATGAGTCTGTCAGAACTTTTTGTTAAGGTAAACTTTGATGCCTTTGGTTAACTTAAAATGAGGATTTCACATAAATAAGAGTCAGTTTTTCTTTAAGTCCTTGGGCTTTCCAAATACCATGTGCTCGTAGCTAAATTTTAAACAGATCATCACTTACTCAACAGATCTAAAGACAACCTGTCTTGGTGCCCCAGGATCTTGGATCCAGCTTCTCCACAGATTAGCTGTGTGCTTCAATTCTTTATCAATTATGTCGTCAATGAAGAGGGGAGTGGGAAAGTGGAGTCTAATTAAACCTATACCAGTTCATGGTCCAGCAGGACACTTGAGAAGTCATTCTAAAAAGCGGAAGAACAAAGGTTCCCCTTCGGCTCTTGTGTGGTTCTACGTGTGCATGTGTGAAATTTTAGGATTGTGCGTCTGTGTTGCGTGTGTCCCTTTACTTCCAGTCCATTGAGCGTTGCGACTGTGCCCACTCTCCAGTACCCTGGGTTTGGACCAGAAGAACAGAATATAAGGAGGGAAGGAGAAGGAGGGAGGTGATGGGAGAAAGCCAAAATGAGTTGGTGGTGGTGGAGGAGGCGGGGCATTGCATACAGGGGGGCTGTTTGTCACTGTGAATCGGCTCAGGGTGGTTCACATCATCTGGCCATTGAAGACTGCCCCTCCCCTGTTGTAAAACAAGCTCCTATGGGCCTGCCTGAACACTGGGGGCATTGTGTCCCACCCTCGCAGGAAACATACCACCCAAAGTGCTGCTACCCCCACTGCCATCCACCCTCAGCATCCCAGGTCTTGTTCTGCATCTCATGATGCATCACCATCTTTTCTTTCAAAGAGTTGTTCTCTTAAAGAAAGTAAGAAAAAACACTTTTTTCCGAGTGAGATCCCATGATATCTCCTAAATGTCGCAGGTGGATTCCGGAAGTGCAGGATGGAGGGAGAGCTGTAGTCAGCAGTCAGTTAGGAGGCCGAGGGAGTTGAAGACAGATTTGAAGGGCTGGCGTAAAGGGGGCGTTCCCCGGGGTTTCCGTAATATGGACGGCTAATGGGAAGATTGATGGATTGCGACAGCAAAACAAAACAAGGGGTGGTGATAAAATGTAGAGTGGGGGGACAGAGCAAGCAGGAATCGCACTGAATGGTGACTCGAAGCCGAGATTCCGAGGATGTGTGAGTGTGTGTGTCAGCAGGCCAGGAGAAGGAAGAAATTTACTGCATCTGGGGGCAGGGAGTGGGTGTAACTTGTTCCCTAATTACCAGGGAGGTCTCAGGAGCTTTTGGTACAAGACAAGTGTAAAGGGTGGGAGAATAAGACAGGATACAAGAGGTTAGTGCAGGTCAATGCTGACCACCTAAGATGCCCCTTGCAAAAGGCACCCCCCCAACCCCTATGCTGTCCCATTTCAGTGCTGCCCGAGTGCCTTAGCTGAATGCTATAAATAAATATCGTGTCTTCCCCTCCAAAAGCTGATAATTTACTGCCTGCCCATTCCCTTCTGCCCATCTCTTCTCCATTTCTCAGCCTTGTTGCCAAGTGTTGAATGGAGCCCGTCCTTTGAGTTTTGAGGGCCAGGCCAGTGTTTTCTGGAGGGGCAGCCCTCAAAGTTTGGAGCACCCTGGAGTGGCAACACACACACATGTGCACGCTAATGCTCGTATGTTGAATGCCACATATGCTCCTTTATTAGCCACCCTTACCCACATGGCAGAAATGGGTTAGATTCTTCCGTGACTTCAGGAGGTTCAGAGGAAGAGAAGGACAGGGAACTCTTTTCTAATTTAAGTTGAGAACAGGTGCTTCAGGTTGATGGTTCTCAGCTCTGGGTCAGAGTTGAAGTCCTTCACTAGGATCTTGCCATATTGATTAAAAATGATGATTAGGTGCTCCGCATTAGGTCCATTTTGTTCATCCCATGTTGGACACTTTGCTTTGGTGGAGTCTTAACAATAAGACTCCGTTAAGTTGCTTCCCTTGTGGCTGGCCCACATTTAGGAGCTACAATGAAAACTTTTTCTGCCTCAGATTAAAAGTAAAATTCTACTGATTGGCTTCCACTGTTTTATCATCTACTTAACCCAATAGTCAGAATCATGGACTCCATTGCACATTGGCTAGATGAGTAGATGTTCCTCCTGCTGTCTGTTATGAAATCAAGTTTTGTGACTTGAGATACTAGAAGGATATTGGGAGCTGAACAACTGCACACGGGGAGGATTCCCGCGCGCCGATGGGCTGATAGTACAACCGTACACGATGAGAATTCTGCTCACGTCTCACTAGTAAGTCAGCTGATTTCCCAGGTCACGTGATAAGTTAAAAACTGCGGACTCCGAAGACGAAGAGGTACTGTTATTATTGTTGTTGTTGTTGAATATTATTCAGACAAGGATTGTCTTCCCAAAGATCTACGAATTTGTCTTCTAATATCGTTTTATTCAACAAGTCGCTGCTGGTTGCCATCTTGTTGCATCATTGTAACGCATGCGCACAAATCATTTGTAGTGAGAAAGATGCTCACGTAGCCCGCACACGATGGGACTTTGTTCATTCGCGTCGAGAGAAATCGAGCATGATCGATATTTTGTTCACGGCCTCGAGTGACAAATGGCTCACGTAAATTTACGCGCACACGATGAGAATCTGGCGAGCGCCGAATCCTCCTCGTGCTTTTGTGTGGGGCTTTAGTTGAAGAGTTCTGTTAAGAAACTGAACATGACACAACTCCAGAAAACATCTTGACTCTAGTATCTTCAGAATTTCCCATCCTGATGCCCCACAGAGTTCTTCAACCTTGACGATAACCTGGATGATTGAGGATCTTGATTGAATTGATGTATCTCCGTTTGCAAAAGCAACACAAGTAGTCAAAGGTAGAGTCACATGTTCTGTGATGTAATGACCTGTTTCATTAACTTAAACTTCCCATCATTGGATTCTCCTGTTCATTCTTTTATCAGATATGACATCCTAAACTGTAGATTTAGACCTGTTCATTGCTTCAGAGCTTAGTTTTTCTCTTTCTTCTCTTATTTTGGAGTGATCTGCTCTCCCGGCATCACATCACACCTGAAAGTTAGACACAAACACGGGGGCTGGAGTGTAGACTTCAGAGCCAATGCTACAACTGAACTGTTGGCAGCTTCTGTCTCTCGGTCTCCTCCGGCAGGACATGCTAAAAGACTGTAACAGCAGTAAACACACGGTTGATTGGAGAATTTACAGCAGGTTGAATTCACCTCCTACATCTGTGTTGTTGTGGAGCTGAAGGCTGAGCCATTAGACTGAAGGGTCAGCAGTGGCAGCTGCAGCCAGTTCACCGTCTGCTAACAGAGCTCTGAGCTTTTCTTTTCAACTAGTGAGCGGTGTAGGTGAGAGCAAATGCCAGGATGTAAGATTTCCTTTGGTTAAAAGTGGTATTTTACATCAGGTACTAACAGCAGTACTGCATTTTGTGTGTAATATTTGATTTTTCCATACAATTCTTGAAAATGTTGCTGATTTCTACTTCAATTCTCATGTATATTTTAGGATTGGGATTGATTTATTGCAGGTACTGGCAAACTAAGGCCCGGGGGACCACATGTGGCACATCCAAACATGCCCATTTCATATAATGAAATGAATATATAGTGTACTGTTCTTATACTTCTGCCTTTTCTCTGCAATGTCCATGATTTCTCTACGGATGTCATAGAAAAGGTTAAACCCATGTTAGCAATTTAGTCTTTAAGTATGACATTAACGTGATATTAATCTTAGTTTGCACAAACGCTCAATCTATCGGCCCCTTACCCGACCATTACCTTTAATTTTAGGACCAATTGCGGCCCTCGAGCCAAATGTTTGCCCGGCATAAACCGGTTACACAGTGCCGTATGTGTTTAGTGATAAATAAATTGATAATAAAATATATCATGAGAGAGATAAATGGATGGATGGATGGATGGATGGATCCCTAAATCTGTATGATGCCATTTTTGTTGATGCCACAAACTATAATGAATTGTACTCACGTAATGAACGATGATTTTAATTCAGTGTATTCCACCACTGCACTGTTGACATGTTGACACCTGACTTCCACCGACAGCACCACTGTCCCCCTGTCTCTCTCTCTGTGTGTTTGTGTTTAACAGGCAGGTGGTAATGAGGCGACTGTGCCTCTTGTTAGCTCCTATAATGAGGAGCGAGGCAGCGAGGGACAGGGCGGGAGCCACTAATGGGC
This sequence comes from Paraplagusia blochii, assembly GCA_016785265.1. NCBI lineage: Eukaryota > Metazoa > Chordata > Actinopteri > Pleuronectiformes > Cynoglossidae > Paraplagusia > Paraplagusia blochii. The sequence continues at coordinate 152,542 of JAFBJS010006580.1, forward strand.
CCCTGCAGCCTCTAATAAGGTGATATGTTAGTGTGTGTTTACCAAGTGGCCCCGGCTCGGTTTAAAATAGTCAGCTTCACACGTAGAGCTGGAGTACAGGCAGTCTACTCACTGTCAACACCGAGAAGCCCCGGCTGTACCTGCTGCTGTTGTCACTCGAATAAATTTTGGGGCAGAGAAATCAAAAAACTGTGGCTCTGGTAGTTTGTAGAACTAATAAATCTTGGCTGATATTTTTTTTCTTTATGACTTTGTCTTTTCTTCAGCGTTTCACGTAACTGAGTTGGGATTACAGAAGATAAGTCCATCTCTGGAATTAAATGTAAAATCACACATAAAACATGTTTGTGACGTTATGATTCACACCACAGCGCACAACGAAATTTGGCCTCTGCATTTAACCCATCATCAAAGTGAGCAGTGGGCAGCTAGTGCAGAGCGGCGGGGAGCAGTGAGTGGGGACGATACCATGCTCAGGGCATCTCAGCAGTAACTTGGCGGTAGTGGGATTCGAACCGGGGGCCTTGCAGGGCCCAAGTCCGCGCCCTTAACCACTAGGCCACTAACTGCCCAATGATTGGCTGTTTGGACTAAATTGAAATCAACTATTTCTACACTGACCAAACCAAAGTGCAAAGGTGTTGCATTTATTTGAATAAATACAGATTTACTTTTTCTTTTTCCCTCCTTCCCACATTTTATCCACTGCCTCCACCTCTTATCCCCTCTTATATCACATGTCAAACTCTTAGATTTTGGGATCTTAAAAGCACCTGTCCTATAATAAGGTTCTGAAGTGTGGAAGATTTTTCAACCTAATAGAATATTTTTACTACACAACAATTTTACTTTAATAAAAATAATAATCTTCTTTTCTTTTCCTTTCGGCTTGTGCCTTTTCTTAGGGTTTGCCACAGAGAGTCAACAATTTCCATCTCCACCTGTCCTCTGTATCTTCTACTCTGACTCCAACTACCTCCATGTCCTCCCTCACTGCATCCATCAATCTCCTCTGTCTCCTACCTGGTAGCTCCATCTCTAGGATCATTCTTCTACCAATGTATCCACTGTTCCTTCCTGAACATGTCCAAACCATCTCAATCTGCAGCCTCTTATCTCTAACCTGGTGAATCATAACCCTCTGGTACACAAACACCTCAGCATCTTCATTTCATTCTCCTCCAGCTCAGCTTACAGCTAAAACCATCATTACAGACATTTGTGAGACACTATGGTGCAGTGTTGACCTACAAACCCACTTCCACTCACATTTGTAGTAGGGCCTTTAGACTCATGGCCTTCCCTTTAGATGCACTCTAACCTCCACCCAACCCCTGGCTGACCTTCTGAAGACACTGCTTTCTGAAGAAGCCCCGGGAGCGACCTCATCAATCAGAGCAGCAGCCAGGCTGTTGGTTCACACTCCGGGTGTCTCTGGATTCAGCTTCACCGCTGCTGGGACTATGGCTGAAACTGGATCCCAGGGTGTATAGCAGTCAACATTTCTTTTTCCGTATATGGTCTCGGACTAAAGACGTTCAATATAATACATTTGATACAGATACAACCTGTATCTGATATTCATTTCCAATTCTAATATCAAATGATAGTGTTATATGTAGGCGTTTTCCCTGAAAACTGAGGCAAACATCTCAGAATCCTATTTAATTCCAGAAAAGTCCAGGCCTCGTGTTATTGGATTTTCATTATCAGAGAAAAAAATTTGTTTTTTCTTTTTCTTATTTTTTTCTCACTGAGGTGCTCTGATCAGAGAACTGTCCCGACCCAGATAACACCAACAGAAGAAAGGACCACATTATGGTGCAGTGTGATTTGGGTGGCTGTCGAGGAGACTGCTTACTATAATACAAGCTTCTTAAAAAAAACACCAAATATAGAGCAGGCTTGAGAGAAAGAGGACATAAGACTCGGCCCTAAGAAGTTCTTTCTCTCGGTCTCTGTCTCTGTGTTTTCGGATGTTTTGTTCGATCCGACTCTGGCAGCAGTTCTCTGGTCTTTGCTCTCTTTCAGGGTGGTATTTTCTCCAGCTGTTGGGCCCATCTTTGATGTGGAGATGAACGTGGAGGATAATGTTGGTCCGTTATCTCGCTGTCCTTTCACGTGTGGTGAGAACAGAAAAGCAGCCAAAACCAGGGTCTCTAATCTGGTGCCCATGCTGGGGCAGGGCCACAAGTTCATGCACAGTGGTGGTTCTCTCTCAGTGTGTGGCGTTGTGTGTGCAAGTTATTGTTGAGTTGCCATGTCTTTCATATGTGTATTTTTTTCTATTTTAAAACACTTTTGCAGGATGCAACAGTTAATCAAATTTCACTCTATGCTAGCGGTACCAAAAGGCATGTTTCTCAATTTCTCCATAAAAGTGTGTAGATTCACATCAGAGTTAAGGTTGGCCAAGAGCAACTGAATTGCAGCCCATTTGAAGTGGCCCACTTAAAACAGACAAATGTGTGCATTCTCTGTCAAACATATGGCGCTCCTGAAAACGCGTAATCTGAACATCAGCCTCATAATCCATATTTGGGACGGTTGTATTTTTTAGCCCTCTATAATCTGACCCGTGACAATGCTGTGTCCAGCTTGTGGCCTAGTTTTTTGTCAACGGAGAGTGGGTCAAGTGAAAGTGTTTGGAATGTGTCCCAAAAAGCACGTCTGGAACAGACGCCATTTCAGCAGCCTGGGTTTCCACAGTATTGAATCAGGCTTCTTCTTTAAATCTTCATCAAATACCTTCATTATATATTATATGTGGATTTTATATTTAGTTTTATTGCAATTTATATATCTTTATAAATATATAATTTAATATATAAAACTATATAATTTATATAGAATATTGATAGATTTATCTATCTATCGATAGCTAGCTTGCATGCTATCGATAGATTGATAGATAGATAGATAGATAGATAGATAGATAGATAGATAGATAGATAGATAGATAGATAGATGGTATCTTCTCGGGAAATGATGGCACTGAACAAAGGATAAATACAATAAAATACAAAAAATGTAATATACAGAGGTTAGTCGGTTAGTAGTACTTGATAGGTTAATGTTAGTAGTTTTGGTAAATTAGAAGTTAATAAGCATTGGTGTGTGTGGTGTTGTTGAATAATTGCAATCTTAATATTGTTATATTTCACTATGTCAATATTACAATTTACTATATTACAATATTATTGTCTGATTGCATAGTATTATATAATTATCGATAATAGTGTTTATATATAATCATACACACAAACATATGTACCATATATATATATATATATACATATATAGATATACATAAAGGCACATACATAGACACATACAATATTTTCATACAGTATAACGGTTATCTATAAACATATTGAAAAAGCGCACGTAGCCTAAGTATATCCATGATATATGTATGTACACACACACACACAAACACACACATATACTGTATATATATATATATATATATAGAGAGAGAGAGAGAGCGAGATATCTCTCTCTCTCTCTCTCTCTCTCTCTATATATATATATATATATATATATATACATCCAGTATAAACATATATCATTGACATATATATATCAGTAGCATACACATAGAGTATTGAATGTGCAATAAGACTAGTAGTTACTATTGACCTTTTTTCTATTGAGTGTGTATATAAATCACAGACTGGCAGGAGGTAAAAACTGAAAGTTGTTGGATATTGTTGATATTTTTTTATATTATTCATATTTCACATTGACTCAAGAATAGATGGATAGTTCAGTTTGCAGCACAAATATTCCACCTAGACAATGTCATGTGATGATTATCACTGTATCATCATCGACATGTTATGGCAAGGTTGTCGCCTGGAGTCTCCTAATCTTACCCACATTTGTGTAAATAAAACGACATGTGAGAAGTTATCTCAACGGCCATCGCCGATTTTCCATGACAATGACGA
>JAFBJS010006582.1:15439-22939 GCA_016785265.1 Paraplagusia blochii
ATAGATAGATAGATCTCTCTTTATCTCAACCTAAATGCAATAAAATACAAAAAATATAAGATACAGTCATAAGTAAAGTTTATTGCCATTTTTTTCTTTAAACAAATTTTCTTTATTATTTTTATTGTCTGTTGAACTTATAATTAAACTGGTTCATTTTAGTATTGAAATGACGTCCCTGTGCGTCAGACAAATAAATAATTGCCTGGAAAAATGTGAAATAACTGGTGAAAAGTCCGTCTTAACAAGCTGTTCACATCCTCCAAGATGCAGAGAAACTCTGTTACTGTGAATACGATGTCTGTAGCTTCTAACTAGATCAAGCTCTTTTGTGTGTGCACGCAGGATTCTAAACAGCCCTCACACACGGTCCCTTGTTTTGTAGGTACAGCTTGTATTCTTTGTGGAGCCGGGCTCTGCACAAATACCAAGCAGAGAGTGGCTGTTGAACTTTGCAAATGTCAGCCGCCGCCTCTCCTCACAGGCAGTACTATCAGCTCATTCCTGGCTGTTGTCACAGCCTCGTTCCCTGCAAGTCATAAAACTTTCTCTGTGCTGAGAGTGACCTACTGATATCGTTTGAAGCCGTGCCTCTCGATTGTGGGCAGTGTGAGAGCAGAGGACACGAGTTGCGAGTTCAAACACATGGAGGCATTAAAGAATAACCTTGGTCACGGACACTGCCACAGTATGGAGGGTCGAGGGGGAAGCGGAGTTTGAGTTATGGGATGGAAAAACAAAAGCAAAATCAAGTTAAAACCCAGGAAAAATAGATAAAATGATCTTCTGATTAAGATATTGAGGCCTTGAACAAAGCTGAATCTGAGAGAGCTGTCCATGGTGCTGAAATCTGAGCACAAAACTATGTCTCTTGCAGGTTTAGTGTTGGACCTGTTTGTAAACCCAGCTGCGAACAAAACCATTGTTTCACCGCCAACGTTGGCCTTCAGCTTCCATCTGTGGTTTCCTAAAATCCCCAAGTCAGAGTGACGCGTCTCCTGAGGGTGACACTCATCCGCTTTAAACCGTATGTTATGCACGGCGACCGTGCATGGCGTCGCTTACACGCTGCCGCAGGGTTCACAGAGAGGCAGCAGCCATAAGGCGCGCCTTTGAGAATTTCTTCTTAACAGGAAAGCAGCAATGAACATATGCTTATTCTTCATGACAGTGATGTCAGAGCTTGTTTAACTTGCCCTCTGCTCCTCCAGTGAAACGTAACCGATAATTAAGTTGCATAAAACACGCCGTTCTTGAAGCATTTCCATTTAAGTAGCCATCAATTTGGTTTTATTTATTTCAAATATAAATTAAAGCCAATTTGTCGTGCAACGGTTTTCTAACTGTGGTGGATGCAGGCAGTGAGAAACTAGATCTTCAGATAGGATTGGGCCAAAAAAAGATTTCCTAATGTTACATTCAGCTGAAGACGAGTGTCTAAAGCTAAAGGTGGGCTTGAAATATTAACATGAAGATACAAATTGGCTTCTGATTGAACATTTAACAACGGTGATCACACATATAAGCCACGAAAAGCTTGAATTTCACAGAAAAGTGACAAAAATTCAACGGCTGCTTAAAAATTGAGCGATGTATTTGGTCAATAAGAGAACGAAACACAACCTCCAGCTCAAGGCTCTGAAATCACCACTAAAAATCCAGTTTTTTTACGCTTTCATGTTGTAAAATAATATATTTGAGTGGAATTGTTGCTGGGATATAACCATTTTTCTACCTTCTGAATTCTTATTCTCTTCGCTGAAGTCAGAAGATAAGCCATCAGTCGACTGCAGAGGGGAGAAAAAAAGCCATAATTCGCCCTTTGATGACAATGGCTTCGTCTTCCACATATTGACTCTCAGTAAACCGCAGATGTTGACTCCTGACCCTCCTTCACACGGAGCAGCAACTCAGAATGAAATAATATCACCATCATCAGCCTCCTCTCACTTCCGCTTGCCTTCTTTGCTATTTTAACAGTCTCTGAGGGTAAAAGGAGATTGTGAAGCTCTTTAGTGCCATCATGTGTTCATGTGCTTCTATGTCGTTCTGCTGATGAGAACATATCAGAGATGGGACCAGAAATAATTGCACAATCACACCGTGAGGTCACATTTATGCTGTGGGATAATTTTGGACAAACAAAACACCAGTGCAACTGAATGTCTGCTGTCGCTTGATCCAGATCTCCCTCTGTCTTTGCAGGAAGTCCTCTGAACCTCACCTGCAGAGCCTTCTTTGGCTACAACGGGGACGTCAGCCCTCTCATCTACTGGATGAAGGGGGAGAAGTTCATCGAAGACCTGGATGAAGAGCGAGTCCAGGAGAGCGACATGAAGTAAGCCAACGATAAATCATTTAATTGGTCCCGGTGTTAATGAGGAAATAATAGCAGCCTGTGGGTAAATTCACTGGAAAATATTAAAGGACAAAAAGCGACGTTTTATTTTGCATGTCTTAGTCCATTAACTCCAAATTGCCAACACTAAGCCAAGCATTTGCCACAGATTTATTCACTGCCTTCAATCGTGCAGAGACACGAGGCTCATTTTAGATCATTATTCACTTGTTTTGACATTTTCATTCTTTTGTTTAAATTACATTTTTGTCCTAGGGAAAGCAGGTGCAAAGTGGATAATCTTTTATACATAACAATATCCCTGTTAGTCAGGAAGAGAATGAGTGCAAATTGACTTATTGTTGTTAAACTGTGGGGGAATTATTTTGGCAGACAAACATGACTGTGTAGTTGACTGTGTACCGGCGTCGTTTAAGTGGTTAACACACACTTAGTGTGGTGGACGGCAGCCCTCTGAGGAAGCCTAACAGCTGACATTTGTGCACATCATTACTTCAATGGCAGGGATTCGGTGCTGGCTTGTTTTGCTGCGCTGCTCTGTATATTGATTATTTGTCCCAGGCACCATTGGTTTTAGCAGCTGTGTCCGAAAAAGGTCTTTACACATCAAAAAGCAGCGACAACAGAAACAAACTTCCAAAGAAAATGCACTTATCTCAAGATTAGGGACCATCTGCAAAAAAAAAAAATTCCAATTTTACATTTTCTATTTAAGCGACAGTAAAGAAACTGTAATGATGTGTGAATGTACTGTAGGGTACTAGCTAGTGTGCCTCCAAAATAATAATAATAGTAATAAACAGAAGAGGGTGAAGATTAATGAATAAAAAAAAATATTATTTACTACTATTGTAGTTATTGTCCCATCAAAACAATGGATGTTACATATGGGACCAGAAATGTTATCATGTTATCTAGAATCAACAAGGGTAAACAAAAGCCTTATATAATGAAAATGACACAAAAATGAGGGGAAAAAGGTATCAAAATTACGTATGTAGAAAGATTTATATTAGAAAGATCATTTTTAATTGATCGTAAAACAATGTGTTGGTGAAATAAATTGACCATCTTAAGGGAGCAGAATTGCTAAAAGTTAGCGACAGCAGCTAAATGTTAGCAAACCATACTTAATCAACAGTCAAGTCTTAGAATTAATATATGTAAAATATTATGTAATGTATTGATTAATTAATGTATTATGTTTTCATGGACGGTCTGTTAGTAGCTGTTAAAAGAACTGCTGCTTGCTGCTCACAATAATTTCCTAAAATTCAGTTCATTAAAGTATACTTTTTTATCTTAATATGTTATATAAAGTGATTTAATAAATGTTAAAAAAAAATTAATGTTAATATAAAAACAGCAAAGCACCTTAATATCCCAGATATCTAAGATAAATCTTATTTCCACAAATGACTCAAATGATAGAAATATATTTGGTATTTTTTTAATTTAAATTAACATGCACACATTGGCCAAAAAGTCAAAATAAGGGAATTAAACTTGTTTTCCTTGTAATACGCACAACAAATTATGACCACTGTATTGAACCCATCACCAAAGTGACTGGGGATAGGGCTCAGTGTAATGCACGGATGGACCTGGTAGTTCTTGGATTAGAACTTGAAACCCTTTAGACCCAAATCCAGTTCTTTGACCATCATATCACCACTGTCCGCTGAAAAGAACTGGCAGCAGTAGGATTCAAACCCACGCCCCCAAAGTGACTGGATCCACGTTGCTGGGCCAGAATCAGGTTAAAAACCAGAAAAAAAGAAACTCAGTGGAGAGGGAAAAAAAAAAAAAAAAACACCTGACAGTCCACGCCCTTCTTTCTGCCCACACTCATCTATATCTGCCCCAGACAAATGCATGGAGTGTCATCTCCTACTACAGTCTGATTTTCCAGTTGAACTACACAGACTGCTGGCTGAGCCTCACTCCCCCAGACTCTAACACATTTAAAACAAGCCCATCTCCATGTCTCCCCCCTGTGAGCGCTGTAACACATTTAAAACAAGTCCATTCCCTGGCCCGTGTGCATGTTTCCCATTAGGGCTGTTTGGAGAGGCTGCTGCTCTGGGGAGACAGCCCTGTCAGATGGTTAACAACCGCCATTTTTCACACCGCCGCCACTATTGCTATCTGCTTTGCTGCACTCACCTATAGCAGCATGCAGATGGTCCACAGAGGGAGGGAGGGAGGAGGGAGGGAAGGGAGTGGGAGCAGACAGGGAAGGAGTGGAGAGAGAAACAAATATGGCAAGTCACCAAGAGGGGAAGTAAAGAAGACGCATCGGTGGAAGTCAGTTTGGCTCTGCGCTGATATGAACAGGCAAAGGAAACAAATTTAATTTTAAAACCCTGCTGCTGCTGCTGCTGCTGCTGCTGTTACCACTGCTGCTGCTGCTGCTGCTGCTGTTGCTCACCGTCTTCTCTCTCCAGCTCTGGTCATACGTTATACCCTGACAACAGGACCCCGCCCCTCCTGCTCTCAGGCCAAAGGGGTTATCTTTTCAATAATTCATAACAATATTTCATGCGGCAGGTCAATACTGTATTTGATCATATGCTATATGTTACTGCTGTTGCTGCTGTTGCTGCACTGATGCCCATGTTTATTTGCAGCAAAAACCTCAGTTTGAGTCCCTTATATGTGGAGAGACTGAAACTGTAGACAGAAACAACAGAATGATTGGCAGCGATTCCAAATAATAAATATTTTCTTGAAAAATATAGAGATGGAAAAAACTATTAGACCAGACTTGTTTTTTTATTCTTTTTGATACCTTGTACCACTTAAGGTATGTGAGTTGTGGTATATGGTATATAATGAAGAGTGGTATATAATGAAGACAAAAAAATCACTAGATATCAGCTCTGAAATTAAACTCTTTGAGCTACTTTTGTTGTTATCATTATATTTGCTCCAACAAATCTACCCTTAGGTGGCACCAGGCATAAAAGTGAACAAGAAATAGAAGAAAACAGCAGAGTGGACGTTTGATTTCCTGACACCTCTTTGTTTCCGGCAAGTGGTTAAAAAGATGTATTAAAACTTAGGAAGCAAAAATACTATTTACTTAAGTGACACTAACCTTTCGAGGCCGACATCCTTGTCGTCATGCACATTGAGCAGCAGATTCCCACCCTGTCCTTCAACCACACAGTGAGCTCCTTCTAATTCAGCAGTGCAGATGGTGATAAGAATTGATTCTTCCAAGCCATGATCTGAGAAACGAATGATTTAATTTGACAGTTCACTCACTAAATTCAGCCCACATTGGTGAGCCGTGACCCGTCCTCGCTTTCAAAGACTAAGACCTTCTGAGTAGGCTTCTTTTATGCCTGTTTTCTTTTTGTTCAGCTGGCCTTCCATGATATTACTTTAAAAAAAAAGTTCAAGATACTTTTTCCCGTGTTTTTAGAGTTTTGAAAAACTTAAAGAACAACCAAAACAGATGTGTTTCACAAAGACTTCTCTGCAGAAATGTATTTTTTTCACCCAACTTGAAGCTGTCTATATTGATGTGGGCAGATCACTTCTTTGGCAAGCAACTATGCAACAAATTCTCATTTGAGCCAGAGAGAGTTGAGGCAGCTCGGTTGCGATCGCAGCAAGGATGGCTGGACATTAACTTAGCATGCAGGGATTAATAAATTAGTAAAACAAATGCGTTTCAGCATAATAAAGAGGACAATCGATACGTGCTGACCCACTTCAGTGGTGTTTTGCAGGTGCACATCGAGAAAGGACCAAGTTGGGGAAATCAATCACACACCGAGCCAACGCTGAGGATTTTTGCTAACAACAAAGAAAGAGAAAATTGAACAGGAACAGCTCCTGGAGCGGCGCACTGTCTAATTCTTTCGCACTGACTTCGTATCAATAAAGCAAATCAACCAAAATAAAAGCCCGGAGCTTTACAGATTCACATGAAGTTTTACAAAGCTGACATTCAGTGGCTCTGATCCAAACAAACTTCCAGACCACTGATCTGCTCCAATGTTCTTGTCAGATATTTGCTGGAATGTAAATATTGATTGGGATGTTTCCTGTTTTACACATAATCCTATTTAATACCGTAGGATGATTGTGCCTTTTTTTGCAAACACGCGACAAATGTATTTTCTATAAAAAGTAAATGATAGTTGAGTTGTGATTACCAAGCAAAGATCTCAGACAATAAGGGTAATATATATATAGGAGAACAGTCACAATCACAACTCTCAATGGATAAAACTTTCTGTAGCACGTGAGTCCTTCCTGGACATAATTACACCCACTCTGGTATGCATTCAAAAGTCTTTTTATGCCTCATTTGGACGGACTCTCTGCGCCGCTTAAGTCTGCGTCTTTTGACGTGATCACACTTGTGTGTCCCTCGAGTGTCTCTGCTTGGTTCCTCTTCTCTTCCCTCTCTGGTCCTCACTCCTGCTAATATAAGGAGAGGCATCATTAGCGGAATCGCACTTACCTCCATCACATGCCGCACCTGCGTCACCACCCCGCTGCTGCTGACCACTGACCTCCGCTCCGTCCCCACACTCTCTTTTCTACTTATAAATGTATTCTTTATTCCGTTGTTGTTTTCTTTTCTTCTTTGCTAAATTTATTTTTGACCCGGTGGGTCGTCTTGACCTGACATTCTGTGTCAGGTTTACTGAGTGAGGCACAAAAAAAAAAACTGTCATCTCTGATGCACAATGTTGGGAAGGAGAAAAAAAAAACAAATACCAAGAATACCAAAAAAACAACTATTTTGTGATTGTATTTTCAATATCCAATCAACAAAGAGTTATCTAACCATCATGTGGCCTCATGTTAGGTGACCCACGGTCACATGACTCCTGTATGACATGGCTCGTGCCAATTTTTCATAATATATAATCATACTGAAAATCATCAGTATCATCAAACTTCATTCATTTATCTTTTGTCTCTTACTGGGTCTCCAAGATTTCCAACAAATACCAGTGGGTGGTGAGCCCACTGGAGGTTATGTGGGTCTGGGCACTGCCATGGTCAGTGCACCCAAGTGAGACCTGGCAGCTGGTGGATTAGAACCTGAAACTTTGAGAACCCAAGCCCAACCTTAACCAAGTAATACTTAGGGATGTTAAATATGCAGGTTCTTT
>JAFBJS010006582.1:27939-34007 GCA_016785265.1 Paraplagusia blochii
TTGCTCATTTTACAGGAATCCAACCCAAAAGATAAAATGAGGCAACTCAACATGAGTCAATAACTATGTCAAAGGCTAAAGTGATGGTCCAGGTTTTTTGAAGTGTGGCTAAATGAGTTATTGATACATTACTAACACTGACCTGAAGCAGGGTAACAGTGTTGAGTCCAGACACTGAATGGGATAACATGGCCGCCGATAGACCCTGAGGGGAAAACTGAATTAAGCTACTTAACAAAAGTAAATGAAATCTATATCTGTTTAACTGATCAAGACTTTCACGTCTTCGTGAATCGTCCTAAGCTTCAGCTGGAAGACCACCATCTATATACACTATAAGAAAGCAGAAAACAACTGCCGAGTGGCAGGGGCAGCTTGCACCACCCAAATCACATTGCACCATTTTTGTTAGCCCTCCTGTGGGTGGTGGTCCCCCAGACGTTATGTGGGATGCGATGGTGCAATGGTCAGAGCACCTCAGTGGCAACCTGGCAGCTGGTGGATTCAAACCTGAAGCCTTGAGGACCCAAGTCCGCTCCCTTAACCACTGCGCCACCACTGCTGCCCAGAAATTTTTAATTTATTATTATCATTATAATTATTATTATGCATAATTCCTGTAATCATTTCTGAAATATAAACACATTTTCCAGCTTTAAAACTTTTCGGACTGAAGCAGACTTTATGTATTGAGAAAATAATATCTGCAGATACCACAGATATTAAAGGTCAATCAAATCCTCATCGCTCAGCGTAAACTGCACCGCTGGCCTTTCAGACGCTGTATTGTTTTTTTCTTTTTTATTATTTATTTACGACAAAAATGCCAATGATAAACCCCCAACACATTCACAAAATGTGCCTTTAAAAGTTAAATGAGTGTGTTGACTTTTCGCTAAATGTTATTGCATGTGTGGACTTGTGTGGGAGGATCAATACCGATCCCCCCGTCCCCTCCTGAGCGCTGAGATTGCAGCAACAATAACAGCAGCAACTGCTGCTGAGCTCAGAGTATAAGAGATGAAAGCAGATGTTACTGAGCCTCGAGAAGGAGGAAATAGACACGGGGGTCTTTAATAAGTTTTCAAATTTTGTCAGGGAAAAAGTGATGGTGTAGATTTAATTTATAATGAGTTTATTTTCAATTTATTGTTATTTGTTCAGTCATATTTGTTGTCATGGTATCATTTGTGCTGCCTGTCTTGTTAAATTCACATATTTAAGCAAATGAGTATAAAAATAACAAAATAACAATCATTAGTAGGCAGTGAGTGGCCTAGTGGTTAAGGAAGCAGACTTGAGTCCGCAAGGGACCAGGTTTGAATCCCCCTACCACCAAGTTATTGCTGAGATGCCTTGAGCATGCACACTGCTCCCCGGGTGATGGATCAGCTAGTTGCCCCCTGCTCACTACGGTGATGGGTAAAAAAGGTAAAATGTTTTTATCCTAAAATACATGGGATAAACAACAACATCCTTTATCGTTATATATTGGAAATTCCTGTATTATATTAAACATGAGTAATAAATAAATAGCCTGAAATGAAGACCTTTTTTTGCCTTTTTCTGCCTCGTCTTGTAGATGTGGTCATGGCAACGACATTAAACTTAAAGCAACCATGTGCCAATCAAAAACGAGTGCTACCAATATGGTTGATGGGTTTTTTTTTTCAGGATAAGTGATTTGTACACGCTAGAAATGCCAGAATACTCTTAACCTTAATCGCTGGAATGGATCTATCTAAAGAACAATTCCATAAATAAACTTGGAAAACTACTAAACAATGTCCCAGATGCAAAATGAAGACAAATTGGTACCAGAATCAGACGTAATTTTTTATACATATTTTTATTTGTTATAGAGGGGCAATATACATTAATGATCATACAGGAAAAGGAATAGAAGGAAATAAAACTCCTTGTCATGGTGACATTGTGACCACTGCATTTTAACCTTCACCAGTGGGCAGCTTTGGGGGGCTGGGTAGCATTGAGTGGGGACAGTGATATGATCACCTCAGTTGTAACCTGGATTTGAACATAGTACCCTGTGGACCCAAGTCCAGTTCCTTAACCACTAGACCACAACTGCCCCAAAACCCCCCAAAATTACGAAATGTAAAATGTTAATGTAAAAATTTTAGCCATAAAGAATCATTTCCATTGATATCCCCCCCTGCAAGAAGGAACAGAGCAAGTGGCAAGTAGGAACAGTAGCATGATCAACAAAAATCCATTAATAATAACCCTGAAGTGTTTACAATAGTTTAACTATTAAGTGTAGTACCATGCAGCCAAATGCCCTGTCCTTACAAATTAGGTGCGGCTAAATAATTTGACTCGTGGGCCACATTGGGTTCCAAAATCTGAAATGAGGGGTTAAAGATCAGACAGATGGAGCAGTTGTGTGACCTAGGATTAACGATGTGTAAAACTCTTGACTAAAGGTGAAAATGCTGAAATGATTGTACTTTTTTATTCACTGTTTGTTGGGGGAAATGCAGGCATTGCAGGGGGAAGGCAGAATGATAATGATGATATAAATTAAGAGAATCATTTCAACAAGTTTGGTGGGCCAGATTTAAAAGACCAAAGGGCCACTGCTGGTCCCTGAGCCTTACTTTGCTCGGGTTTGTTATAGATCCTCACACCCGTTGAGGAAAAACCCCCAGTAAGGGAAAAAAGGAAGAAACCTTGAGGTGACAAACAGAGCCGGGGAACCTCACCATGGACAGACAGGCGGGACACTATGTCCTTTTATTCTTTCTTTTCTTTTTCAGCTACTTTATTGCAACTCCTCATTTAACTTTCAGCTTTCTTTGACTATTGGTGACAGAAACACCCATGTCATCATTTCAGCCTCAGGTTAGGGTGGTTTTATTTGGTTACTTGTTTCCCTTTTCCTTTGTTGACATACAATATGAAATCAACTGGAGAGTGAATTCTTCGGTTCTGGGTCTGTGTTCAGTGAAAGCCTGAAGGCTGGTGTTTCCCAAAGACGGTTTGTGGTTACGTCACATTTATTGTTTCCAAACTGAATTTTAATCCCATCCTCTGAGTAGCGTCAAAGTCAAAGTGCAGCGACGGATGTTCTTTAAGCACGTGTTTGTCCAGGACACAAAACATCTGTGATGTTCTAATAATGAAGCTGCTGTTGCCGTGGTAACCGTACAGCGCTCCGGCGCATAGTTTGACAGAGATAAAAGGTGAACCGGTGCTAGATGAGGCGACCAGGTAAACGATGCTTTAATACACGCCATAACTCATCCTTCCCCTCGGCTGCATCTGTGGGTAGATGGAGGAAAGGATAATAGAGTCTAGAGGAAGAGGAGAAGAGAGAGGCGTAAATACCACAAAGGAAGACTTTTGATGGAATCAGGAGCAAAGCGAGATGAATAAACTGGAGTCTCTTGTTTTCAAAATACCTCCATCCGTGTCAAAATACTGTCGCAGGGCCAACTGTGGACCCCAGCCAGTGCTGAAACGCCAAATAAATGAATCCAATTCCTCATGATCCTCTCTCTTTTTTTTTCCTTCCTCCCTGTCTCTCTCTAGACTGCACTGTCTCATATTTCCCAAACTCATTATGAGCGTTGTGCCTCTTCCAAAGTGAAAATTGATGCAGCCGAGCCCTGAAAACAACGGTGACTGTCCAACCTTCAGGCCATCAAAAAACGTGTCTTATAAGTGGCTCATTCTTCTGAGTGTAACAGGGAAAGAACAAATAAAAAAATGAGAAACACCTCTAAAAACACAAGGGATCGATGGCATTTTTCTTTGTGTATTCTGGTCCTACTTCTATTGCTGTAAAGCTGGGTGTAAACTGTGCTATTTGAGCTGATGTTGTCAAAATTATTTAGTCGTGCAACGGTCAACAATCATTAAATTTGAATGAAGCGGTGTATTTTACAATTGATTGTGTGAGAAATCCAGCCGATATACCCACATTTTGTACCTCAACTTACCTCACATACGTGCACATAGATGTGTACAAGAAAACAAGTAAACAACATGACAGACAAGACTGACCACGTTTGCCAAGTGCATTTATGTTGGCTGAGCATCTGGGGCATCTCCCACTTCCAGCTTCTTCTTCCTCAGCTTTATTTACATCACATTATATTACATTTCAATATATTTTGCAGACAATTTTATCCAAGCAGTTATGGCCGCAGCCATTGGACTAGCGTGTATCATGGCACAGTGTGAGCAGTCCAATCACAACTGACCAATGTGAGCTCTCCTGTGATTCACTCTTTCAGTGCGAGCAACAACGGGTGCTGCGATCGGAGCAAATTGCACAGTGTGCGTCTCGCTTTAACGCCTTCCGAAGTGGAGGCGAGATGCGAGGTCACCCTTTACCGCACAGTTACAAGACAGTAGAGTCAAAAATACAGGAATGAAGATGCAACTGCAGCCCCAAAAACATAAGCAAAAATATTGGACATATATAGATATTTTTTGTTGGAATTTTAAAACAATCCAGTCAATGCAGTGTGTGTGTGTGAGTCAGATGAGCTGCACGAGGTGTGCGTTTTTACATAAGTGCATTCGTGAATTCAAGTAACCACCTCTTTATATTAGTAGGACCCACAGGGGAGAAAGAAGACAAGTGCACACGCAAGAAGGCACGATATATACAGAAAAATAAAAGCAATTAACTTTCTTGTCCTATGTTTAGGACACATTGTAGGATGTTAAATTGGGTCAAACTCTCACCAACAGAAGAGAACAAACTTAACAGCAATAACCACAAAGCAAAGTGAACGAGACATTGAGTAGGAGGAGTGTGTCCAATGTTGTGTTCAATGTCATCAACGCAATCAAAGCTACCAGCAATGTATTCCGGTTTATTTTTCCACCCATTCCATTCCTCATACTGTGAGTCTGCAAAAATTGTTGTATAAGAAAAATGATTGAAAATGTGATTTTTCATAATATCCTGCAGTATTTTAAAAACTCTCTCAAGGTTCTCTTCATTCCTTAAACATATCTTGTGTATGTGTGTGTTTCCCTCTCAGCAGAGCTGATGTACACAGTGGAACTTGCAGGAGGCCTCGGAGCGATCCTGCTGCTGCTGATCTTCCTCATCTCCCTCTACAAATGCTACAAGATCGAGCTGATGCTCTTCTACAGGAGACACTTTGGCAGCGAGGACGTGGACGGAGGTAAGGACCGAGGCATCGCTCCTCTCCTCTCCTCCCCTCTCCTCACCTTTCATGTCTCAAGCTGTTATTTTTTTTTTTTTTCTTTCAATCTGGATTCCGTGTGTGTAGGTGTATATTCACTCAGAGCCCTCTATCCATAACACACTCCTGGTTTGACACAGATGTAGTTTCTGGTTCTATCTCAGTCTCGCATTTACTCTTCACTTCACCATTTCTATCTGCTGTCGAAGTCAACATGCACGTGATTTGAGTGTGCACGCGGTAGTGTCTGTGCGCACCGCTGCTGAAGCTGCATTGGAAAGAGAGGAGACAGATTTTCAATTTGTTGCCCATTTAAAAAGAGATCAGTCTCAATATGTCATGGAGTCTTGCCCACCCTCCTCTGCTCTGGGGGGGACTCTATGGGCTCCCTGCTCCTTCTCTCAGTGACAAATGTGAGCGTAAACATCCTGAAATTGGAGGTCAATTTATTTTGGTTGATTTTTGTATTTTCTTTTTTGACTACACAACTACTTTTACCTGTTTTGCAATTTCCTGTTTCATGTCTACCTTTATATATGCTGAGAAGAATTCTAAAGAACAGAACTCATAGTCTTTCAGCTTCCCTTGTGATTCAGATTTGGTCTCCAGGCCTGAGAGTTTGACAGGGATCATGTAGATCAGTGGTCCCCAAACTTTTTGATGTCTGACAATATTTTCACGGCCCGGTGTAGCAGATATAAACAAAATAAAATGATGAGATCGGCGTTGTGTATAAGAGACAGGTTCCCAATATAGAGCTCAATGACTTCATTTTGATGTGACTTTGACATACTGGACATGGACTCCAGACATTTAACTTGGTCCAAAAGTATTTTATCGCAACCAGTACAGAGGTGAGAAAGTAAATGGAATACACAG
>JAFBJS010006582.1:34039-49337 GCA_016785265.1 Paraplagusia blochii
GATGTGTATAAGAGACAGGTGTAGCAGATATGAACAAAATAAAATGATGAGATCACCATTAAAACTGTTGTTTTTTTTCTATAATAATAAAAATTGACTTAAATCCACTGTGTAATCATGTGCAATCTATTAGCGACTTCCCTGCCCCAACACAATGAAACACACTGCGGTCGCTGCGGTAACGTTTAAACTTCTTCTTCTTCTTCTGCTCCTTTTGGCTGCGGTAACGTTTAAACATACCTTCAAAATAAGACACAACACAAAAACAGTGTATGAAAATACTCACGACTCACAGCAGGACAGAATCAACCCTGCTTCACACAGATCCGATGTCGGAAATGGCAACAGGATTTTCAGTGCTGTTGTGGCGATCTCAGGATACTCTGCCATGACTTTAATCCAGAAAAACGTCACAGTTGATGTCTCGAACAGACGTTTAAGGCCCCCGTTATTTGCGGTTGATCTTTTTTTAATTTAGTGGGATGTGTCACGTGACTTATGGTGTCGAGACGGGTGTAACAGAGAGATTCTGGCCACTTTTCAAAATAAAGCATCATTAAGACTCGGACATGAATCAAACAAATTATGTGTATTAGTTTTTCTTTCTATGCGTCCCAGTACCAACTGACCCAAGGG
This sequence comes from Paraplagusia blochii, assembly GCA_016785265.1. Classification (NCBI taxonomy): domain Eukaryota; kingdom Metazoa; phylum Chordata; class Actinopteri; order Pleuronectiformes; family Cynoglossidae; genus Paraplagusia; species Paraplagusia blochii. The sequence continues at coordinate 34,676 of JAFBJS010006582.1, forward strand.
TTTGGGGACCACTGATGTAGATGCTCAACTTATCCTAAAAATGCTGTGCAACATGACACACCACTATATATTTGAGTAGATAGGTTCATTCATTCATCCGTCCTCATCTTCTCATCCATTAGTAGGTCTCAGGAGCAGCAGTCTCCACAACTGCCACCCAAATCACACTGCTCCATACTGTGAGCCTTCCTGTGGGTGGTGAGCCCACTGGAAGTTATGTGGGTCAGGATGGTGCTATGATCAGAGCACCTCAGTGGCAACCTGGCAGCTGGTGGACTAGAACCTGAAGCCTTGCAGACCCAAGTCTGCCTCCTTAACCTGCCACCCATCTATGATAGTTACTGTGTGTCTCTAAATCCAGTTTTTCATTATCTCTGGGCTCATTTTTGTTCTGCTGCAACTTCTCAATAGTCACTTGACTCTTTGCAGGTCATCCAAGTTTTTGGAAAATCTTTTTTTAATTATTCCTTATTTTAACTCAACTTAATTACATTATAGAATCCACATTTGAACCATTTGACACTGTGGCATATCGCATTATTGAATTAGTCAAACCGGGATACCTCTAGAAACTCCTGACGCACTGCATAACTTTGCTCCATTTACGGGTGATAAGAAATATGTTGGGCTGCACAGAGCACTGATCCCAAAACGTTTGGAAGGAACTGAGTCAGACCATATGACTCAGACCATTTGACAAATTCTAGGTCATGCTCCTGTGGCTACACTGGAAAAAAATCCCTACGGACAGATTTCACAGTCTGGTGCAGTTAAGACCTTTAAGGAAACATTTTACTGTAATGTGAGAAATATTGCACAGGTTTTATCCTTCATTTGTTTAAATGTCAGAATAAACAGTCAGTAACAGATGGTTGAATCCCTTCAGGTGAAAAGTTTTTTGGCTCTAAATCATTTCCCACTGGATTTAAACAAACATTATGTTTCATCTGTCAACAGTGTATGTCAGTGGTTCCCAAACTTGTTTGGCTGTGAACCCTCTTCTATTTATCCAAAAAGTGTTGTTACAGTCATACTTTCTTTGAAAGACAGCATGGGAAATGATGCTCAAATGACCAGAACACATATTTACGTAGGACTCTGTAGGTCCAGAGGGTTCCAGGTTCGAAACCTACAGGTGCCAGTTTACCACTAACTGTGGCACACACTGCTCATCAGCTGCTCAAAGCTGCCCACACTTTACTTTGGTGATGGGTTAATAGCGGAGGTCGATTTTGTTGTGTGCAGTGGATCGCAGTGACAATGAGTTTGCTTTCCTTCCTTAACACATGTAGAGTAGGCAGTGGTGGCCTAGTGGTTAAGGAAGCGGACCCGGTAGGTCCCCGGTTCGAATCCCACTACCGCCAAGTTACCACTGAGATGCCCAGAGCATGGTATCGTCCCCACTCACTGCTCCCCGGGCGCTCATTAGCTGCCCACTGCTCACTTTGATGATGGGTTAAATGCAGAGGCCAAATTTCATTGTGCGCTGTGGTGTGAATCACAACGTCACGATGACAAAAAAGGAATTTAATCTCTTAAAAAAAAGTACACAGGTCTGGACACACCTTCTCATTCTATATTTTCCCTTTTTTCATGATGATTCAAATTGTAGATGATTTTTTTCATGACTGTTTACATTGTGGTTTGGGGTGAGCTGGAGCACAGAGTGAAGGAAATAGAGCCTGCAAGTGCTAAGCCATCAAGACTTGTAGCAAAACAATGTAAGGTGACTTCCTCTCGACGCTCATCAAGAGAATGCCAAAATAGTAATCGAAACAAAGGTTAAAAAAAATATAATATAAAGCTTTTTTTCATAGAACTTCATGTGCTCATGCTCATCTATCCATCCATCCATCCATCCATCCATCCCTCCCTCCTTCCCTCCCTACATCCATCTACCTACCTACCTACGACTTTGGAATGCATTGACATAAAATAAACTTATAGTACAGCGCATTGTAGAAAGGTATAACATATCATATAACATATGGTAGCATAACAATGTATAACATATGCCATCAGGGTAATTCCTAAAGGAACTTCACTAAACCTGAAAACTGGGAAATGGGTAATGAATGGGAATAATTCAATTCAGTCTTTGGTTTGTTCAACGTGAATAGGCCTTTTTCATGGTTTTATTCCTGGTCACGGTTTATACCTGATCCCGTCTTTGTTTCTTTTCTCTGCCTCCCTCTTTTTCTGCAGAAAACAAAGACTATGATGCCTACTTGTCCTACACCAAAGTAGACCCGGATCAGTGGAGTCAGGAGACCAGGGAGGAAGAACGCTTTGCCCTGGAGATTCTCCCTGATGTTCTGGAGAAACATTACGGCTACAAACTCTTCATCCCTGACCGAGACCTCATCCCAACAGGCAGTAAGCAGCCGCCGCAGCTGTGTGTGCACATACTGTCAGCCATTCTGTATGTTTTTACAGCATTAAGACAGAGAAACTGACTCAGTTCTGTCCTAGTTTGAATTGTTTGTTATGTGGTGTTTGACGTCAGTTTTGTCACCCACAGTCCCCGTCTTGTGTTGTGTTTCTTTTTCATGCTTGTTGGGAAAGTGTTTAACCTTTTTCTCACACTTTGGAAGCAAAAATAAAAAGCTACCAATTCTCTAAATTAAGGGAAAACTGAGAAAATATGCCCTGAAACTGTCAAGTGAGATATTTGTCTCACATTCTTTCTAACTTTACATTTAAAAGATCACTGTTTTCCTCACTAGCTTCTCCCCTGGCTGTGTTATCAGTACGAGAATGCACGGCTGATGCAGCGACAATATATCGAACAAATGTATCATCCTTCCTGCTTCCTCTTCCTGCTTTAATACACGTGTAAAAATTCTGTCTGAACATTCTCTGATGTGTGCAAACTCTGGCTCAGTAGTGCCAGTCTGTGCCAGTGGTACACACTGTTCTCTACTCAGAACTGATGCCCCGTATTTTTATCCTGTAGTCTTGCTGTAGAACTGATAAAACACAGCTGAGTTGATCCAGACAGAATCAAACATCAGAGGGGAAACTGAAGCAACGGCGTCGAGCCCTGATGACTGCGCCGCATCTTTGCTTTAATCAAAAAAGAAAATTGGTGCCGACATCGGTGCCATAGCAAAATTGTTGCAGGATTAATGTCCAATCAAGGAAACATGGAATGCGAATATTGATGTGTGAGATAAATTGATGAGGAAACGAGCGGCAGGCAATTTCAGGACTGTGTGATTGAATGCTGCTGTGTCTCTGTGCTGTGTCTGTGTCTATGTCTATGTCTGAGTCTGTGTCCCACATTTGACCTGAACTTGAACATATTTATGTTTAGGTCTCTCCACTGAACATTACCAGGATGACACGCGGCTCTTCGGAGGTACTGGTTCTCAGTTTCTTCCTCTGCTCTTGACCGTTTACTATTATTTAGAGGTACAACCCGAGAGATCTGAAAAATTAGGCCAACCAGTAGACATACTTTAATAAGTTTTGGGTTTGACTCAATACATAGAGCACACAATATTTTATTTCACAGATCCTAAAATAAATATCCACATTTAACCTACTGTATATCAAAACTATAAAGAAGTCGGAAGTGTATAAAACAGTGTTAGATAGACCGTAATACTGTCTAAATAGGACTAACTGTCCATCCTGTTTACTTAGGAGTTTCAGAAATAATATGCAATTATTTGAGATATAAGAGAAAAATAAAGTTGCTACTGCTGTACATTAAATTATCTAACCAATTGCATCATAAAACATTTCTATGATCTTTGGGGCATAATCAAAAATAAAAAAAAAATTGAAAATATAAACCCTAGCAGCAGTGGTGGTGGTTAAGGAAGGCTTCAGGTACAAATCCGCCAGGTGCCTGAGCATAGCATTGTCCTGATGCACATAATTTCCAGTGGGCTCACCACCCACAGAAAGGCTAACAGTATAGAGCAGTATGATTTCTGTGCCATTTGTGGAGACTGCTGCCTCTGAGAACAGAAAACAGATAAATGACGATGAATTAATACATTTTTAAAAACTAGCTAAAAACCTAACTCAAACATAATTATAGAATTGATTTATTTTAGGTTTCCTAAAAGAACTATTCATATAACCAGTGGCTTATGCAGAGATGCATAAGCCACTGAGATGCGGCTAAAAAGTTAGAGAAAGTAGAAAAGTTAGAGAAAAAGTTGCATTTTCTCTAACTTTTGCAGTTAGAGAAAATACAAAAGTTTGCATTTTCTCTAACTGCTCGAGCAGAAAAGGTAAGAGTGAGACAGGTGGTGTCGAGGAAGATGCAAGTCACAACCGCCAATAAACACCATAGAAAAAGAAGAAGTATAACGTACAGTAACACATGAATAAAATTAGCATAAACTGACTCTCATCATGGAAAATGCAAAAAGAATGAGGCACATGCAGCTTATAGTCAGGTGCTTCTTATGTATGTACAAAATGTTTTTTCCTTTTAAAAAATGTGTTGGGTGCGCCTTATAGTCTGGAAAATGCATATATATATATATATATATATATATATGACTACAGGCAAAAATAAATAAAAATAAATAATTCTACTGGTGTCAATCCCTTCACTAGTTTTGAGTAAGAAAACATGTGCCTGTGTAGTTGATTGTTCACCAATTAATAGGAGACTTATTTTAAATAGGAGAATTATTTTGACTCCTGGGCCACAGTAGCCACTGAAATCTGACATGGGAGCCAGGTAGGCAGTAGGCGGTAGTAGTAATCCTGCTCAGTACTACACATAACTTACCAATATGCAACATGTCTTTGTCACTGTCTTGTGTTTTTGTGTCTAAGACTCTCTCCTCATCCATCTCTGTTCAGTGTTGTGTATCCACCTCCAGGTAGTTTAATATCTTTGTGTATCTGAAACTTATCCTTACTCTTTTACTCCTGCAGCCTACATTGAAGATGTGGCCCGCTGTGTGGACCAGAGCAAACGCCTCATCATAGTCATGACACCCAACTACGTAGTGAGGCGTGGATGGAGCATATTTGAGCTGGAGACACGACTGCGCAACATGCTGGTGTCTGGCGAGATTAAAGTCATCCTGATCGAGTGCGCCGAGCTGCGCGGCATCATGAACTACCAGGAGGTGGAGGCTCTTAAACACACCATTAAAACCCTCACTGTCATCAAGTGGCACGGCCCTAAGAGCAACAAGCTCAACTCCAAGTTCTGGAAGAAGCTGCAATACGAAATGCCCTTCAGACGCACCGTGCCCATGCTCACCCACGAGCCGGCGCTGGACGTCAGCGAGCAAGGCCCATTCGGAGAGTTACAGACCGTCTCGGCCATCTCCATGGCAGCCGCCACCACCACCGCCATGGCCACCGCCCACCCGGAGCTGCGATCTACTTTCCACAACACCTACCACACCACCATGCGGCAGAAACACTACTACCGCAGCTACGAGTACGACCTACCTCCAGGAGGGACCCTGCCACCCCTGTCCTCCCTGGGGAACCAGCACACCTACTGCAACATCCCGCTAACACTGCTGAACGGACAGAGGCCTCCCGGGAAGAGCCGAGAGCACAGCCTGGAGGAAGCGCACGCTAACAACGCCATGCTCCCTCTGCTGCCGAGAGAAACCAGCATCTCCAGCGTCATCTGGTAAATAAGGGAACATTCTCCTAGTGGAGCTGAAGAAGGAGGATCATTCAGGGTCACACACGACTGGGTTCGATCTGGAAACTGGAAAAAAAAACACACGGTTAATGAAGTAATATGAAGAAATATGATGGAAATCCATTAGTTCCAACTGTTGGGAACTATTTATGGAGATACAGGAGGATTTTTTTTTTGGACAATGCTACTTTTTTTCAAAGACACTCAAATGCATCACAGGGGATGTTTTCTATGTGAAATTACAGGAGATATTAATAACACTGTTTCCTTCCTGAGTGAGACACGGACTCACAGCGACTCTAAGAACAACGCACTATGGCAATTTGTGTACACACACTCAAACACACCTACACACACACACACATACACAGAAACACACACATATGTGCTCACAAATGTGCATACATACAAAAACAAGGAAAACAGGGTCTTGTACATATATTTCAAATTTCTTTGTAGCATCAGTGTTTTCCCCCGTTCCGTTCTCTCATCTGTTCTGTTCGGCCAGGTTTTGCTGCCTTTATCTAACGTAGGACTTTGCTTTAACTTGTTTATGCAAACCACTTTTTTCAGAAGAGATGGTGCACTGAAGAAAAGCAAGACAAACTGAAATCTCTCACCTTTGTGAAGCGCTTAAATGGTGGTCATTCAGGCATCAGAGTGAATAGATCGTTCGGTCTTTTCACTGACTGACTCTGTCGATCAGAAATGTGGAAGAATTCATAGTGCAATAGATGTTTGTGAAGACGGGAAATATTGATTTCATTGTTTCTAAAACGACCTCTAGTGGTCATTTTGACAATTTGGTTTAAAACAAAAATGTAATGATACATTGTTAAAAGAAAGAGGACAGGAGGAGGTTATTTATCTTTCTTCTGTGTATTCCCACTTATCTAATTAACTTGTGTATACACTAGGTTTGGAGCACCATGTTGTTTGGCAAACTCCGACATCTCAGACAGAACTCCACTTGGACAATAGTCAAACTCTTCCTCCTTGCTGCCATCTTCCTCAGTATAAGACACTAAGAAACCAAAATGTCCGCCCCTGGCGTTCCAATGTTAGCAGTCTAAATCAGTCATGGACAAAAATTTTGACTACCACATTATTATGGATCCTAAACTTTGATAGGGGTCTTGGTCACAAGCAGAAAGCATTTGATAAATACTTTGTAAAAGTCATTCAGCACAAGGCTTTTTGTCATACATCGAAAGAGTAAAAGTATAATGATAATATTTATTAACAGTATATTTGGTAAAGAATATTGGGCCAGGTTAAAATACCAAAATGCCCACATATGGTCCTCGGGCCATAGTTTGCAGAGGGCTTTTCTAAATGTTCAAAATGGTAAAATTCACATATATATATATATACGGTATGTGTAAGATTCCAAATAAGGTATCTACCTTCTTTTAGTTTCAGGTTGTATTTGTGTTGCAGCAGCAAACTATGGAGTTCGTTGTTGCTTTTAAGCCAATGTAGTTAAACAGTACCTATGGCTCCAGCATTATGGTTTCTACTGCTATAACCATCATGCCCCAGGGCAATGAAGCGTGATTGTTATGCAAAATCTGCTCTCAGTCCTGACACAATATTATTTCTCCTGACTCTCTAAAAATGTTTTTTACGATATAATTAACAGTAGATGATGAGAGGCTGCAATAATATGGAATCTTGTGCTGAGAAACAGTGTTTTTTAAATTGCCTCGCAGTACTTGGCACAGAGCGTTGAACCATAACCCTTGTGAGCTGAATCAGAGCCTGTTATTGTTCCTTTTCAATCCCAGTTTTGACAGTCAAATCTGTCATCAGTTGGTTCTTACGCTAGTTTGGTGTCACTTACGAAAACAGAGGTTTTCAGGGAAAACATTGTCTCAAACATTGTCTCACTCTGTTGTCTGAATAAGGGCCTCAAAGAGTCGGGGACCAGAGGTTTCAGTTGTCTTTGCATTTCTTTCGCTTTGGTCCACCTTCTTTGAACTGGTGTTTGTATACAGTTATATTTTTTCTTAATTTTTAATTAATTTTCTTTTTTTATGAAAGCCAGTATGTCCCTGCTATAGCACTGTTGATTTTTTGTTATATCTCTGTTTATTTGTGTTCTTTGTTTTGTATTTTTTTATTTTTTTTTATCTCATTTAGATCTAAAGAACATTTTTAACACTTTTGGACATTTCAGGATCTTGGAGGAGCTAAACATCCTTTTTTGTTTTATCTGTAAGAGGTGTATCTAGTTTAAAAAAGAAACTCTTTTAAAAAAAATATTATAGAATATGCAAAAAGGAGGAGGAGCAGGAGGAAGAGGAGGTGGTGGTGGTGATGGTGGTGACAACCCACCATCCAGCGAGTTTGTGGAGCCATGGGGGGGCAGTGCTGGTCCTCTCCAATCAGATTGACAGAAAGACAAGCAGAACTCTCTCTTTCTTTCTCTCTCTCACTCTATCTGTCTCTCTCTTTGTCTCTCTTTCTCTCCCTTTTACTCTTTCTCGCTCTCTCTGTCCAAAAGCTTCGTATTTTCTATTGAAACAAACAGCACTGCTGTTCTAGAGTGTTAGTGAAATGCCTCACCTTGAGAAGAAATCTGTAGATTATTTTAAAAAAGAATTATATTTTTATAAACGAAAAGAGTTTGCTTGAGGACTCATAGTTATTTGCATTTCATCCACCACTGATCTGGGATTTGTGTATAAGTGTAATGCTGGTTTTTTGTATCCTTGCAATGTGATTCCCGGTTTGTTTGGAGATTAAGGTGGCTTATGAGTCCCTCATTGGAAAAAGCCCTCTTCTCTAGATTCAAAAGTTTGAAAAAAAAAAGCATTTTCAATGTTTGTTTTTGGTTGAACATGATATTATTCCCATATTGATTATTAATTTTGTTCACATGGATAGTTCATGTTTAAGGAAAGAAAAAACATGTGTTTTGAAAGACTTTTTAAATATATTTGAAGGTGTGACTTTCTTTTTTTTTGAGTATGCATAGCAAATAGATATGTATTCTATATATAATATAGATATTTATATAAATATATAAACACAATTTTCACTGGAAAAGAAATGTCTATCTTTATAGAAACACAATCATGATCAGTTGCCCTTACTTTCTCACTGCACATTAAAAACATTGATTTCCTTTTGGGGTTATTTACTTTTTTTGTCCAGCTTCGCTCCGCCACTTATTTTCTCTGCAAATGGTGAAAAAGAAAAATCCATCATTTCAGGACTGCTTCATCATCCCTACCACAGGTATTCTCAAATGATGTCGTCTGGGGTTCTGTGGGTTTCTGCAGAGGTATTTTCAAACCACTCACAATACCAGTCTGTTTTAACATTGCTTTTTGTTGAAGGTTGACAAATACAGACAGCAGAACGCAGCAATTCTGTTTGGATTAACTCTGAGAGCGGTATCTTCTTTTTTCGCAGTGTAGCCCAGCTATGGCGTAGCTACTGTGTGCTTTCTTACTTTACATTATCTTTATAACTTTATATTATTACATTAACATTATCAAAAAATATGAATGAAATGAGAAAACATCAACACAGTCCGTGTACCTTCTGTTTCCTAATGACGACGACGACAAAAGCAGATCACGCCTTTGGGCTTTGACAGATCTGCCCAAACTGAGGGAAACAGAATTAACGCCAGTTCTGCGGTCTGTTGGACTTCTCTTTTGGCCTAAAACATTTCCAAACCTATTTTTTCCAACATATTTATCATTAATTATTAGAAATTGTACAGAGTATTTTGCTTAATTAATTTATTTGTGCTTTTGTTTTTTACTGGATATGCCACTTCCGTTGCATCTTCTTATCCAATCATATTTAAGCCTCGTGTGTTGCCAGGCAAAAGGAAATCTGCCACGATGCGTCAGTATGGCAGGTGCTGGGAGCCTAAATTGATTGTTTCTATAGCGAATCAACTTTTGAGTTGATACAGGTTACGCCTTACGTAGGAGTGATTTGATTGGATGGTCAGAAAACAATGTCTTGAATTAACCAAACTGGTCCTAGCAACCTGTAAGCGTGAAAGGGAAGTTTTCTGTATGTACAGTATATAAAACTTACAACGTTTTAGCGATAGACTTAGCCTTGTCTTCTTAGCATTAGAAGTTAAAAAAGACTTGTTGTTAAAAAGTGATAATGTGTTCGACAGAGTAATTCAACTCTTCTTAAGTGAAATAGAGGAACATGGCTTTTATCTTCAACAAATCCGACATCTTGGTGAGTACAATGTATTTGTCTTATTATTATATGGAATTGTGTCATGCTGCAGAAATATTTTGGTAAACCGTATGTGTGTACATACATTTCGTTTCGTAGGTCTGTTGCTTTAGTTACAGAGTTATTAAGACTACATGACTTATCTAGGAAATAACAACTCGTTATGCTGCATTTCTGCACATTGTGGATGGTGTATATGGACGTAATGACGTCATTGAGATACTAATTTATTACGTCAGGATGATTGCCTGGTGGCCTACATGGGAAATGCACAGTAAGCCACTGTTAAACACTGGGTCATGTTGCACTTTCAAATAGTGAATTATTCGACAGTACATAATAATCACAATGATACTAATTATTATTGTTCTATAGTGAATCATATAATATATACTATGCTTTTATGTAAAAGTATACATGATACAATACCATGAAATATATATAAAACACATTAAATGAATAATTTATCTGAAAGAAATACCAAATTAAAGCATTTTTAGTGTTGGTAAATTTTGGTCACCACTGTACCACCACCATGATTTTTTATGGAGAGTTTACGTTTATGGATGCACAGTTTATAGAGAAAATATTTATCATCTGGGTATTAGAGCAATGATGAGTGGGCTCACTGGAAGTATTGCAATATGACTAATTTGACACATTAATTCCTAATTAGTTTAAATAGTTTCTGCCATGGTTCAAGTGGTTTCTGATTAAAACTGACTTAATTTTGTCCGATTTTTGAAAGACTCACTTGCAAGATGCAGGGAAAGGATGGAAATCTGCAAAAGTATTTTTTCTTTTGTATGCATTCTTATTCTGTCAAAAGAAATCACATTACAGTGAAATACCATGCTTAGCAAAGCATGTCTTCTTGCAGATCTGGACAAAACAAGTGTTATTTTCATTGTTAATTCCTGCACTGTGCCAAATGTACTGTATTACTGCCACCCAGTTGTTGGGACCACCACCCACCATTAAAGAAACTCGGTTCTTCCACATATGCCCAACAAAACAAATAATATTTTTAATTTGGCGATGTCTGTAGGGATCATATGCAGCTGCTGTATCTAATGACAGAGAGAGTTTTATTTTGATTTAAATCTCTCAACGTACTGGTTTCTTTTTTCCTCTTCCTCCTTTGTGGATCAGCACATGCCATCTCTATCTATTCTCAACTACATGTACCGTAACATCAACCATTACCACATACCTACTGTACTCCATAAATGAAACCTGCCTCCATTCTGTCAGCTCCATAAGCAACATCCAGGAACACTAGGTTTAGCACCATTTGTCTTTTTAATCTTTACCTCCGCCATCTTTAGTCATCTTAGAGTCACCACTTAAATCCTCCGTCCTTGCATATTCCCTTTCCTACTGAACTCCTACATTAATCTTTATTTTCTCAAGGCACCTCACCAATCTCAACACATTCCGATATCCACAATTCATGAGTACATTGTCATTATACTTCTACACCCACTATACTGCAGAATTGGCATCGTGTCTACAGTACTTAGAGTATGCAGGTTGTCCAAGAGCTCAAGACAAATTTCAAATGGAATATCTACTGTATAAACTCATATCCTCCCATTTGAGAGGATATGAGTCCAAAATACTCCAAAATACTTCAAGATTTGACACTATGGGAATTCCTTCTGGTGGATGTTTTTCACTGCAGCTGCTTATCAAGTGAGTTCATGTGAGGTAGACTGTTGAGCACATGTTTGATTATATAATTTTATTTTGATATCACAAAAATATGTAGAGGATGCCGTAAAGTTTTAAAGCATTGTGTTGGGATCAGCCTCTAAGGATGCAAAATTAAGTTTAACACACTGTCACTTTAAGATGTACACAGGGTAATTTTCTCAGTATTCTTTCCATAAAAACACACACTAGACTGTAAAACAATAATGGCTAGAACTGTGTCTTATGGAAGATAAAAGGTGAGGTTTATGTGACCTGACAGTAGGACGGAGTACGGATTCCCAGGAGTGTAGATAAAGGCAACATTACTTTTTATGGTTAACCTTTATGTTGTTTGACAGTTGACATCAATAATGTTGAGTTATCTGGCTTATTATCTGACTTATTTCTTCTTTTACCTTTACTAAACAAATGTGTCAGTGTAGCCCACGCTTGGAATCTGTGGGATTAAACTGTGGATATAAAACGTGTTTTACTTCTATCCCAGACATGATAAAACAGAAACAAAAGAAATATTCTCTGACCAGAGTTCCTCCATCCTCGTATGAACTCTGAAGTTCAGACATTATTCCTAGTAGGATTTTATTTGCAAAATTGTAAGTTGTGTGACACTTTTGATTTTAAAAACTAACAAATATAAAGACTATACCAGTACTAACCTAGCATAGATCCTGACTTCTATTTATGGCCGACTTTTTAAAAATCGATGCAATTGCTTTTCTGTGTTTGTTGCAAAACACTGCCATCTCCTGGGAATATGTTGCACATACAAGTGGTTGATTAAAATTCTGAAAGTAGTTTTCTTTTTTTTTGTGCACTTCAAGGAGATAACAGGGAAAAGGTAAAACTGGGACAGAGGGAAAAACACACACACACACACACACAATATAACACTGGCGAGGTAAAGACACAGCAAAGTAAAGTGACAAAAAAGAAAAAAGAGCTTCGGCATTTTTCTTTGGTGCTTTGATGCACAGAGGGAGCTGCAAATTGAGCCACAACTACTAGAATATATTTTGGCAGTTTCTTTAAATAACAGATGCCAACAGTTGGAGGCCGACACACACACGCGTGTACGCCCCAGCGCAGGCATACACAACATGTCCACCGTAGTGAAGCTGGTGACTGTTGCATGTTGGCAGCCCCCTAGCAGACAGCTGGAGTTTTATTGTCAGACACAGGATTAATAGAGTCTTTATTTCCCACAGCAATCACGGACTTAATTGGAGAGAAAATAGGTCCCAGTGAGAGGGACCATGTAGAGGATGCTGATGATGATAATGAGACTATCTTCTTTTTTTTATACTTCCAAACAGTGTCCACAGTGGCATGGGTGCTGCTGTGTTTTTCTTGTGTGTGTTCGGCTTAATATTTCCTTAATACTTTACTGCAGTGTTTTAATTCATAGTTTACCAAAACTATGGGTAAAAAATATTTTGCCACGATGGATGTCGATAATCGGTGTACCGATAATATAGGCCCGATATAAGCCAAAGTTTTCATAGTGGAACGAATTGGTATAGGTTTTTCCACCGATATTTAAAATCCGATAATCCGTCATCAAACCGCCCCTGAAAGCACAAAAAGGCGTCTTTATGCAGCAAAGTAATGCGAAACAACTAGGAATGGACTCTCAAAGAGTCAAAGTTAAGTAAAGAACAGTAAAGAACAGCCAAGAGCAAAAGAGATCAGATAAAAACCACAGAGTTCATCTTCCTGGAGAACCAGCTGATCTCTACCATTAAAGACGCTGGATTCACTATACAGGTGGAGCCGTGCTATGTCATGTCTAATGGAATTTGGAAGTATTTCTCAGAGATTTGCCAGTGAACCACTGTTCGGTGCTGTTTTTCATCATTGATGAGAAGAGGAATCATTTACATTTTGACAATGCTAAAATGTTTGTATGCACTTTAAAGAGGGCTGTTGACCTTTTTTAACTGAAGCTATTTCTGACTGTGTACTTATTTATGTGCCCATTGTTTTGAGGGCTGAATGAGTCGAGTTTACAATGCTTATCATTGTTTCTGAAAAGATATTGTGTCCGACACTGGACGTTATTTGTCTAAATACTGCCAAAAGAGACATAAAACTGTTTCAGGCAATATATTAAAAAAATATGATATTTTCTCTAACTTATGTTTTACTCAAACTGTTGAGTATACAATGCCTTTAGTTTGTTATGACAATGATTCAGGCTAAATCACCTGCATACAGTATGTTAGTATCAGAAATTAAATGTTGGCAATATTGGATATCATCACCTCCATACTGCATGTCTCAAGTCACCCACCTGAAAGTTGCATTTTTTGGGGGGATTGTCTCACATCAGGTTTGTCAGGAGTACACAGTCATTTTGCTGGGTTAATTAATCTTTTATTGATTAAAACCTGTGTTAATATTAAATGTAATATATATATAATATATAATATTAAATGATCACATAAATTAAATCACATACAAAATCCTTCTGCTCACATTCAAAGTTATCCTTAACCTTGCACCTCCATATTTATCAGATCTCCTCCATGTTCCTTCTGGTTCACTCAGATCATCCTCCTCCGTCCACCTGACTGTCCCCACCTTCCGTCTCACCACCATGGGGAGTAGAGCCCACCATTGGAAACATAGATACTCTCTCACAATTTAAAGGTTCTCAAAAAATCCATCTGTTTAACACCGCATTTTCATTGTAACAATCTATATTCCTTAATTTTCTATATTCACCCTCTGTTTTTATTCCACTGTTTCTTTGTTATGTACTGTACGGTGTCCTTGGGTGACAGAAAGGCGCCTAAAATAAAATCTATTATTATTATTATTATTATTATTATTATTATTATTATTATTAAATGTCCAGGTTTAGGGTTGGACCTCAGCAGGAATCTTTGGGAAAATATATTGCTGCACAAAACAACCAGATTTATTGCAAGTACACCCCTCAATCACATGCAGGCAGTGATATTGAGCACAAGACTATTGACACCACACAGTTGATCCTGTTGATTCTATAAAGATAAGCCAAAAAAAAAAATCTAGTGACAAAAACATAAAAGTAATATACAAATATTTCAAATTTGCAATATTTTCATA
>JAFBJS010006582.1:49582-92138 GCA_016785265.1 Paraplagusia blochii
CACAAAACTATTGACACCACACAGTTGATCCTGATTCTATAAAGATAAGCCAAAAAAAAAAAATCTAGTGACAAAAACATAAAAATAATATACAAATATTTCAAATTTGCAATATTTTGATAACCGTATAATTGTTAACATTATTAACAATAACAACAATACATTATTTTTTTCTAAATGTTGGATTTGAAGGACCATGAATCCTTTAATTATTATTGCCTTTATTTTTGAAAGAATGAATTGTAAATACTTGGCACGTAATCTGTTTAATCTGGCAAAGAAACTGAGTAAACTGAGAAAAGAGTTGCTCATGTACTGTATATGTTTGCACTGTAGGGGGTATTTGTCTTTTACATTTATTGTTTCAATAGGCAATTTAAGGGTTAAAATGTAAGTTCAGGCCTTGTAGTAATTTATTAAGAAGTTAAACAAAAGAGAGGGGGTTGATGCCAGCAAAAAAGACCTAAAATCTCTTCTAAATGTCTTGTTTATTGTTTTTAATGTTTGTGCTTAAAAACTTTAAGCCTTTCTGCTTATATGCATCATATTTTACCTCTTTTCGTGGATCCTGACATAAAAAATGTGTTTAGACCTGCGTCTGCTGACAAGAAAAAAGTAAACATGATATATTTTTGTATAGTAGGAATAACTTGCCTCCCTAAAGCTAAGTAGAAATTCCAATTACAGTATGAAAAAAAGCTTCTATATCAACTCCACTTCACAGCAGTGAACTGTCCTTCTGTCCTCAGCAGCTCAGTATGTCTTAGACTCGGCCCACTTGTACATTTACTTTACTGATTGTTAAACAGTGTGTGATTCATTCGCCCTCAGGAGTTTGTTAAAATGCAGCCTCACTGCAACTGAAGAGTTGATTCTTCCCAGATCCCTGAGTGTCACTGAGTACAGCTGTAATCTGCATTTACTGTAGACAATGACTCAGGACATTTCCAAGGGATAGTTCAGAACAAGTTTGTTTCTTTGCTCTTCTTGCTCCCATCTTTATGTGGCAGCAGCATGTATAGAGCATTTTATTTCACCCTTGCTGCCCATACCTGGGAAAGTCCATATATATCTAGTGAATGGCCCACATGAACTTCAGTGGTTGGGCTCCTGCTCTCTCCAAACAATAGAATCTTTTAGATTCTCCATCATTTGGACTGAACTCAGTCTCAAACATACAGTCTACTTATGGTACACCATTGTAGAGCCATTCATAACCACTCTGCAGGTGTTGATGTCTAAAGAAGCCATTTCATGGCCCAGTGCTGCTGTAAGTATCCTCTCAGCGGAGAAGATGTATATTTCTGTCTCTCTTTCCTTTCGCTCTCGTTCTTTTTTTTTTTCCATATAACCACAGCACAGTTGTTAAGTACTCAAATACTGAGGCAAGTGTCTCTGTACTTCACCGATTCTACTTGTGCTCCATTACTCTTCGGAGAATGTGTGATAACAAGTTACTGTGCAGATACCTATATAAATGATCTGTGAAACATTATTATAATGTATGGCAGGACACAATCTACTCAGCTGTCTAACCCAGTTTCTTAAAAGATTGTACGCTTCCTACATTTAACTTCACACTTTTCATAGTAATTGTTGCTGTTTTCAGACCTAAGAAACAGATGGATTTTAACTTATTACTACTGTATTAAAAACCTAATCACAGACCATGTTGGGGTAGAGTTGAATTAACAGTTTTAATGCATTGATGAATTTAAATAGAATTTACTTTGATTTATTCCAGTGGTTTAAACTATTTAGTTTTTTCAGGTGGTGCAGTTATAGAGGATTTTTCATTTAGTGATGTCAGTTTAATTTCTATAGTAATTTATGTCAGTGTACTTGTGAAAATAAAATAAAATGTTTTCACGCCCCAAAATAAACTGTATCAGTGGAAAAGTCTAATCTAAATAGTTTCTATCAAGCCATTGTTATCCAAAAAAATGGGGTTATACGTCTTCTTAGGTGGCATAGATAAACTGCCGGTTATTTACCACATTTTGTTTTATTCACCGTAATTTCTGGATTATAAGCTGCACCCGACTATAAGCTGCACCCAAAAATTCTTTAAAGGAAAAAACATTTTGTGCATACTGCACATAACCCGTACCTCACGATAAGCCACATATGCTGCATTCTTTTTGCATTTTCCATGTTGAGGGTCAGTTTATGCTAATTTCATTCATGTACAAAGCGCCTTACCGTACGTTAAATTTCATCTTCCTTTATGGTGTTTATTGGCGGTTGTGACTTGCGTCTTCCTCAACACCACCTGTCTCACTCTTACTTTGACAAAAGTTGCGGCTCATAGTCCGGAAATTACGGTATATTTTGATGCAGTGGTGGCCTATAGTGGTTAAGGAACTGGACAGGGGTCCACAGGGCTCCAAGTTTGAATCCACCAACTGTTATGACTGAGCACTTCACTGAGCATGGCACCGTCCCCACTCACAGCTCCCTGAGCTCTTATGATTGTGATATTGTGATTCACACCACTGCACACAATGAAATGTGACCTCTGTGTTAAGCCCATCACCAAAGTGAACAGTGGGCAGCTTAGAGTACCAGTGAGTAGGGACGGTGCCATGCTCAATGATAACCTGGCAGTTGGTGGATTATAACCTGAAACCCTCAGTCTGGTTCCTTAGCTACAAGGCCACCACTGTCCAAACCACTTGAATAGTCAACCTCTGCCCTATCCTCATGGTTTCTTCTGCCACACCACCATGTGGTTCTTGTGAGATGCAATAATTATTTGGTAGGAACATTTATAAGAATTGTTCTTGAATTGTTAAAGATGTGTTCTTTAAATAATGAAAATATTACAACAATGTCTGTTTTTTTTCTGGTCTGATCAAATGACATGTGACCTTAAAGTAATTTTGGGGATAAACAGTTGTATATTGTAGTATTAGTCACCAGATGGCAGCACTGCTGATCATTTCAATGATATTCTTTAATATTTATGGGAGTGTATGCAGTACAGATATACAATAGCCAGACCTAAGTGTAGTTTTCTTACTTCCACATATGAGATACTGGAGAATGCTCTGGTTCCTTGGAGACTCTGAGCAGGGCACTCCTAAATGAACAGTAGTAATTCTCCGGTCATTTTATTCTGTCAGCATGAATCCAAATACAGCCACAGGGAGCCAACAGGTCCAGACCATATGGCTTCTGAACAGTGACTAACTATAATAGCTGCCAGAAGCCGGAATTATGTTGAGGGATGTGTATTTATGATAACATTTGGAATGGAGTGAATGCATTGTAACAGCAGGAGGTCAGTGACCGAGGTGAACATTCATGTTGCACCTTGTTCAGTCAAATAGGTCTCTATTGAATTAATGGAAGCCATAATGCGTCAGGATGAGGCCATAATCATAACATAGCTGCTGCTGCTGCCTCCATGCACAGTCTCCAGATGAGTTTCCTCAGCAGGGTTTAGATTGGGTTTTCTTTTCTCCAGAGCTCCCCTGAAGATGTTTTACCCCAGAAGCACTTTGGTCTAAATCCACAAAATTCAGCACAGTAATGACCAGAGTTGGGACAGGTAGAAAATTACCCGAGGCATTTCCACTGCACCGTCTCTGCATCCCTGCGCCTACGCGTGTACAAAAGAGAGACGAGGGGAAAGTGCGCGGACAGTGCATTGAATGAATGCAGTGCACTGTTGCACTCTAGTGGTCTGACCAGGTATTGATGTTTCATCTAAAAAGACAAAATCTACTGTGTAAAAAAAGCCAAAGAGGGGGTGGAAAGAATTAAAAACAAGTGCGAGTTAGCTTAGGAACAGTTCAAATGATGCCAAATTAGGAAAATTACCAAACATTAGTTTCTTTTCATGACCAAAGGTGAGAGTAGGAACGTAGATTGACCGGTAAATTGAGAGCTTTGCCTTTTGGCATAGCTCTTTCTTCACCACCACGGATGGTCATGAACTTTGGGTCATGACCGAAAGAACGCTTTCTTCACGGGATGGCAGGGCGCTCCCTTAGAGATAAGGTGAGGAGCTCTGTCACCCGGGAGGAGCTCGGAGTAGAGCCGTTGCTCCTCCACCTCAAAAGGAGTCAGTTGAGGTGGTTTGGGCATCTACATCTGATGCCCCCTGGACGCCTCCCACGGGAGGTGTTTGGGTCATGTCCCACAGGGAAGAGACCCAGAGGAAAACCTAGGACACGCTGGAGCGACTATGTTGCCCTGCTGGCCTGGGAACGCCTTGGGATCCCCCCAGATGAGCTGGAGGAAGTGTCTAGGGAGAGGGAATTTTGGGTATACCTCCTCCAAATGTTGCCCCCGCGACCTGGCTCCAGATAAGCGGATAAAGATGGATGGATGGAACATTATAACAAAATTAAATATAGCTAAGAATTACTCAGAAGACAATGCAATGATTTTTTTTTTAGCTCAGCAGACTAACTTCAAGTATATCAGTCAAATTTAAAAACCGTTAAATTAATAGTTAGTAGTTTGACGATATCCTATAATAAGCTTATCAAAACAATGAATAGGAAATAACATTCACTGGCCCTGCTTCTCATTGTGACATGTTTGATCTGAAAGAACCCCACCATTGTGCAGGACTTATGGTGACGATGCTGTAAACACTGATGGACAAGGATAATTCATATCAAATTCTGTAAACAGCTTTTCAAGTGAATCATTTGATACAAAGTTTTTCAAGGTGATACGTATCAGTATTTGTATCTTTAGTATTTTATGCTGTTTTCATCACATTATTCTTTTTCCATATTAACTACAATAAGATGAAACTAAAGAACTGATCCCAGGAACACGGTCATGGCCAAAGTCTGACGCTGGTCTCCTTTTGGTGGAGGTGGGGGGTGGAAACAATTAAAAGTTTTTTTTTTTTTAAAGCAAGCCTAGTTTTTTTATCTTTTACAGACTTAACTATGGCAGGGGTCCTAAACACGTGGTCGGTGGGCCATTTGCAGCCCATAGAGCGATATTTTGTAGCCCCCACCTTGATGTGAATGATGCATTAGTGGGCCCCACAAGATTTATAGAAGGATTCTACTGGAAGTCAATGCTAAAAAAAAAATAGTTGGTTGCACTCAATGGTAGAGTGGGAAACTGATTTTTTTTTCTTCTTGTGTATGAAACATTAATTGCTAATATGGCCCTTTGGTAGAATGACAGTGGGGGCAGTGGTCCTCAACTTATTTGAGTTTGAGACAGCTGGTTTATGGGTTTTATATATGATTATAATTATTTACTCCATTGTTCACCACAAGTGTGTCTTCTTTATCCTTTTAAAAATTTAAGGATAAAAGTAACCTGTGTTAACTAAAATAACTTACTGATGTGTATTACAACTGTATGGTTGTCTGGTCTAACCTTCATTTATATCTTGGCTAAATATTTCCTAAACTACTCACCTTCCATGTATATTCTTGTGACATTAAGAACTTTTCCTGTCTCAACATATTAGGGCCATTGCTCCACAAATGTAACTTTATCTATAATTTTACATTTAGACATGAAACAGTCTATATCTTTATTTAATTTAGCTTTGTTTTTTTAAGCTCTGCGCTGCCATAGGTTTTATTTATTTTATTTTTAGAACTTTATTATTAGCCCTCTGGAGTATTCTTCAGGAAATTATGCTTCTGCATTTTAACCCATCACCGTAGTGAGCCGTGGGCAGCTGGCTGAGCCAGCGGCCAGGAGCAACGTGTGGGGACGATACCATGCTCAGGGCACCTGAGGATTCAAACTCGGGGCCTTGCAGATCCAAGTCTGTTACCTTAACCCCTAGGCTACTAACTGCCCAGGTTAATTGAGTTGATTTAAGGTAAATTGTCATTGACATCCCTATAGTTTGTTAAACTTTGAAGTACATCTTATATAGTTTAGGTCACCTTGTTTTAAGCATTTTGAAAAATAGTTTAGATAAATCACTGTTTGAGAAAAAATGATCCCACATTTCTCATGTGCTCCATTTCTCTGGTCTGACATTTTGCGACTTGTCTGCTTACATCTTCATGTAGTTTCTCAATGGAGAACAGAAACAGAAACAAGGGACATTTACGTTTTAACGTTACCAAAATAACTGTAAAATATGTGTATGGAATTTCACTAAGTGAAAGCTGGTGGAGGTTTTTTTTGGCATCCCTGAATGCCTTAGTGTTGTTGTATGATAGTAGAAGTAAAGTCAAACAAAGCAGTTCTGAGACTTACTTTTATTATAGAAAAATAAGATTTTTTATAAAAACAAATAAATTATGAATTCCAGCTGCTGCCTTGTAAATTTTCTCTTAAGCCATAACAAACTTGCTCTCATTCTCACATATTCACATACGCACATAATCTCATTCCTGTGTGGGTCATTTATACAGTTTTTGAAGATGTCCCACACACTGTTGTGAAGTTCTTCCGTCCCCTTATTCCTGATACTTGTCTCCTGAGTCCCCTAGGCAGCCGAACTTGACTTTTCATGGACTGTCTCTGTGCTACTTCCCGTAGAACATTTCCATGAGCACCTCTTCTATGTTGACAGTGCCGATGACGGGTCTGAAGAAGAGCTGGGCTACCACCAGAGGGCTGATGGACCTCAGCATGGACAGGGCAATGAGAAGCTTGGCGAAGCGCGTCGTGTCCTCGCGGTGAATCAGCCGGATGTGTTCTTTCAGAGCCTGGTGAGCCTCGCGACGCAGTGACTGGATGTAGTGCAGACAGCGGAGCCCCTCCAGATCTGACTCAACGGCAGGAGGAGGAGGAGGAGCACAAGGAGAAAGAAAGAAAGAAAGAGATGATAAATTAAGAAGGGTGAGACATTGAATCAGGTTTTCATTCAGCTAAAAGTTAGATGGATGAGAATGAAAATAACAGTATCTCTTAAGCTGTAATAGATCACTGCTCTACTACTGCAATATAAATCCATGAATCAGTCACAACAAAACTCATTAACTGAGTTTTTGGCCATTTTTTATTGTCGAATTTATGTGAAATTTCCCAATACTTATTTTATGTGTTTTGATAAAATTGCGCAAATACAGAGGTATTCTGGTATCCTAGGTGTTTTGGACCTCTTATATGGTGAACTAAATTACTGACCAATTAACCTATAAAAAAATAATAAAAATGCATCAATGGTGTAAGGATAGTATTATTTCTAGTAATTTAAATAGGCAATATAATCTTGATGTTTTATTTAATCATTAATATATTTATAATATTTTTCTAAAAGGTTTCTTGGTGTATAAATGATTTCTGTGGCTTTTTGCAATTGTTGGTTTACATGAAACATTTTTAACATTAATACCAGTAAAGAATATGAATTTAATCCAACACATTTGGTGAGTTGTATAAATCAATCTCTTTGTTTTAAGGTTCCTAAAACAGATGTTTCCTGAAGTTGGACCAGAAATTAAAACTTTTGTGAGACACTCAAGTTGAGTGCAGCCCAAATCTGTGCAGTCATAACTGTGTTTATTTAAAGTTATTTTTTTATTATTATTATTATTATATTGTAGTTAGCCATTTCCTGTGATAAAGTCTACATGAATCTCTGGTTGATCAGTCGCGAGTCACCTGAGCCACTAACTTTTGTTTCACTCATGACCCACCTGGGTTAAACAGTACCGCTCCTTTCAAGTACGCGTACTCCTTGGTACTAATATCCACACTCCAGCACTTCTTCAGGAACGCTTTGATTGCCTCGATATCCACCACGGACACCCCGATCGCCCCCTGGCCGTGACCGGCTACGGGCTCACTGTGGCGCTCGGGCAACCCGGTGAGGATCCGCTGCAGCATGCTGGGCTCCACGGTCTCTGTGGTCTCAAAGTCCACCCGGTCCTGCGCCAGCCCCAGCACCAGCAGCGGGGCCCATCCGCTCCGGATCAGCACCAGCTGATCGTCCTCGGGAAGCTCCCGAAAACAGGGCACGTTCTTCATGAAGCGCAGTGTTTTGACCAGAACCGCCGACGCGGCTTTACAGGTGACCTGCGGGGAACGGAGGACGCCTCGGCGGCGGGTGGAGCCGCAAGAACAGGGCTGCTGCCTGAGCTCCTGCACGGAGGATGGAGCGAGGCATGTGGAGGAGGAGGTGGAGGAAGGAGAAGAGGAGGACTTTTGGAGCAAGTGTTGCACTGTTAGTTGTTGCTGTAGTTGAGAGTGATGGTTGTGATGATGATGATGATGGTGATGATCCTCATCTCCAGTCACCAGGGTGTCACTCTTTAAGATGCTGTAGAGGATGCTGTTGTTGTTCCGACAGCGGCAGCTCTCCAGCGTGGCCATGGCCGCTGACAGAGGCCGCAGCTCCGCGGTCTGTCTGTCTCTCTCTCCCTGTGAAGCTCCGGAGGTCAGTGACTCAGGTAGCGCTGTTTTCTTATCCTCTGATAGCCCCGCCAGTGAAGGGCAGCTCGTTTATATTAGCTCCCGTCTGTCCCACAGCTGCGAGAGTCTCTGCGCATGTTCCTCCTCCTCCACCTCCTCCACTTCCCCCGTCTGAAGCACCTCCTCCTTCCACACCGCCTCCTCTCTGCTGTCTGCTGTCCTAGCACCTTCAAAACACATCTACCAGTGTCCTCACCTACCTGGCCTTGCTCAGGCTGCGGGACGTCATCTGGTTTGTTTTTTAAAGAGTCTGGACAGCAGAAATAAAAAAATAAATCAAGACAAAATAAGTTTTGATCTTCATTCAGAGGTGAATCAAATACAAAAACACGAACTGCTTAATTAGTTAATATGATTAATAAATATGATTTAAACTGAAATCTGTAATTTAGTGCTGCATTTTATCTACAAACATGACAAAGACTTTATTTCCTGTCATAATCACAGTCACAATATCATAACTTTTTGTTCTTTACATTAATAAAATTCCCCTACTGAGGTTTACATCTTATTTTTCAGGGCTTCAAACCATTAACTCAGTGGTTGGAAATGCTCTTGTTGCACAAGACATTTCAAGAAGGAGATAATTCTGGACTGCAGGCAGGCCAGGTAAGCACACACACACACATCCACAAAGGAAAAAAAAACTATATGCTCTGTACATTTCACCCTTTTCTTGAGGATGAATAGGACTATCTGTTTAGAAAGGAGGATGCATGAGTGAATACTGTCTGTAATTGATAGCTGCATCATCAAAAAGAGTGCGTCTGTGTTCAACACACCTGAAAGACTGAATCACATCCCATTATCACATTGTTTCCTTGTCTTTAGATGTGATTTCTTGGCATTTATGTCCAGTATGATGTAGGTTAGAGGCCAGTCAAGGTATACCTGTATGCCATACCGGTAATCCAGTTTTCTTTATGGCATTGAGCAATCCAAGACGGGTAGTGACATCTGATAGTCCTGGGTAATTAAACCGATACACTCATTAATTTCGAGAGTGAAGGGAAAAGGTAGCGGCACAAACAGACATGGAATCAAAGCCTCGTTCTATTCTCAGCATTACCTTGACTCTACAGCGGAGTTGTTTATCAGGCGGGAGCTGGGAAAAAAAATATAGGCCAGCGACAGATCTGAAGGCTTAATTATTTTAGGGGAAATTTATATGATTTTCTATGAGGGTGGAAAAAAAAGTCGGAAGAGCAGAGCTGTGAAGGCCGGCGTGCAACCTTGACTCGGACACACTGATATTGATTTAACCGTGAAAACAGGAGCTGGTGAATTATGATGTCATGACTCAATGCTCTCCTTGCTTCTGTCACTGAAGGAGGATGGGGGGCAGCTGGAGGAGAAGGGGAAGCGGGGTGGGGAGGTTTAAAAGAAGGAGAATGCTGGAGGTCAGGGAATAAGGGAGTGGGGAAAAAGAGAGTCTTTGGTAAAGCAGATGAATTAGAGGTTTCTCTTAATTGCTCCCAAGAGGGATCACAGGTTAGAGCTGTCCGCTACCTCAGAGACAGGCGAGGAGGCAGAGGATTCTGAGGAAAATCACGAGTGATTTTATCCAGGGAGGAACTGAGCAGAGAGGAAATCTGTGTTAAAAAAAAAACCCGGTTCCTGACTTGAAGTGCAAAGATTCTGACAGAACCGATGAGGCCACCTAGCAAAATACAGTCCCAGCATCAGGCAGAGGTCATCGGGGAGATGGTTTTCTTTGGTGTGAAGAGAAGTTGACATTGAGTGCATGACAGTGTTAATGAAATAGCAGTGAGCAGGACATCAGCGCCCCCTGTTCTGCCTGGCTGAAGGACGCAGCTTTGAATGGAGGAAGGATGAAAAACTTTTTGCGCTAGTGAAACAACATTGTTCAGAGGCCAAATGTCTTTGCATCGATTTAGCTGAGAGAAGAAAAAAAAAAAAAAAATGGAGAGATTTTTCACATGTTTATATCAAGGACACCACGGGATAAACAGCCTTCGCTCAGCCTGTCTCTTCTGCTCAAGGCCCAGCCAGTGCAGGTTATAACAAGCCCTCCGTCTCAAGGAGAGATTGCATTATGTCTTGTTGCAAAAGCAGAGAGTTTAAAAAGACGGCCACACAGCTCCCTGTCACACTTTTTTCTTGTTTGCAGGTCCCATTTTTTCCTTTGTTTCCCAAATCTACCCAAGGTAACTTACTTCTCTGCCCTTTCTCTTAATCTGATGGATGACACAGAATGTCTTGGGATAATTTATTGTTTTTTGGTTTTTTTTTTAACCTAAAACCTCACTGCGTTGTGCAGGTGCAGTTAAACCTAAAACAGGACATGATATGGACAGATCCAAGGGAATAAAGTCTGGAGAAATTACTTTAAAAAAGACTGAATTTCACCAACCTGAGGATGTTTAAAGTATTTTTTATTTACTGTGTTTATTTAATTAGTTTATTTGAAAATACTATATCAAATAGACCTTCAGAAAAATGAAGAGATAAACATGCTCCTACAAGTGGAAAGGGAACTTAATGGAACAAAACCTTATAGATTGAATTTCAACTGGCCTTACACTGATGAGCCAACCCTTCAAGAGCCAATCTAAAAAGATTTTTGATGAGATTGATTGTGTGTTCCTAAGAGTTGAAGCATTGGGCTCAGGAATTAAAGCATGCCCTTGCTGAAACCGGCTTTAACAGTCAGGTTTGTTGTTAATGTACCTTGATATGCAGCAGACGGTTCCCTTGGTCCGGTGCCTGCTGGATTCAGGCCCATTTTAATAACATGTCCCAGTCCAATGAAATAAATTTAAAGACATGCGCAAAATACAGCATCTTGGGAACAGTTGTGTTTGTCTAGACTGCTGGTCTTCAAATGAATAAGTTCTGGACGCTTACATCACCCGATAATGATCCATTCCTTACTGACTCTGTGTGGACATCTGTGGCCAATGTCAGCCAAGTTGTCCTCATTTTTCAGTTTCAGAGCAATTGAGTCCAAGCTCCAATCCATGTCACAAGAGGGATGTTTAAGCCAAGTCTGGGTAGAGTTTCTATAAGTCATAGTGAATATACTGATGTCCAAAATTTTAAGGTTTGAATCAAGTCGAGAAAATCTTGGTCCAGTTTTTTCCATAAAAACTTTGAATTACATGGATTTAAAATCTATCAAAAACAGAATTGTGTCTCGGTTACTTTAAAAATGAAAACAAAAA
The DNA here is from genome assembly GCA_016785265.1 of Paraplagusia blochii. Taxonomy (NCBI): domain Eukaryota; kingdom Metazoa; phylum Chordata; class Actinopteri; order Pleuronectiformes; family Cynoglossidae; genus Paraplagusia; species Paraplagusia blochii. Next base: position 61,132 of record JAFBJS010006582.1, read on the forward strand.
AAAAGGTACCTGACCGACCTGATAATTTCCACATCCATATTGACACCCATAAAGTTTTTATTGCACATTTCCCTCAATACATTAGTGTAAGCAGTTTGTCACAATACTGTGTTACCACTTGTTCCAGCATATGTATAAACCACTGTTTAGAATCTATTTGGTTCAGTGTAGACTGTTGGAAAAGTTCCTGTGTATCAATAACGTTGAGTAATACCATGGAGGCAGCCATTTTCATGAACTGTTGTCATCAATCCTGTGTGGAACCATGCCACGATTAAAAAACCAAAGTCTGATTTTGCCCCGAAATGTGTTCTGTGTGAAATGCTTGGCCATAAAGAACGGGCAGGATTTTATTGCCATAAGCTTAGGCTTGTGTCGTTTGAATGTTTGAATACATAGTAGCGAGTGAAAGCGATAATAGTTTTTATCTTATGACCCACCTTGCATAATATGGCGCAGCCATCTTGCCCTGAACATATCTTGAACTTTCACATTATTCACGTTTAATTAAAGAAAGATAAAAATGTTCCGACCAATTAATTGACCATATATTATTTTTTTATGGTAACAGAACACTACTACCTGAGCAGGCATGGAAAACTATGGCCCAGGGGCCGAATGTGGCCCACCAACCTTATCCTAATTAAAGTATTTATATTTTCTTTATACTTCTGCCTTTTCCCAGCATTTGGCCAGTAGATAAACGTCATAAAGGGTATTAGAAATGTGGGATTTTGGGTTTTATGCATGACTTTTACATGTAATTTATCTTAGTTCAACAAATGACCCTTCTCACAGCTCTGGGCTCGGCCCAAGAGGCCAATTTTAGGACCAATGGTGGCCCGCGAGTCCATAAGTCTGCCCATGGCTGACATAAAGTGTAGTTTTCATTCACAAATTTCACAAATTTTTACACCTACCGACAATCTAACCTCATACATCCAGTTTTGCAAATTACAACATTAATATCTGGCAGAATGAGTTTTCAGTTAATTCCTTGAAAAAAAAATGGAGAAAGGAGTCACTTGACATCTGGACAAAAATATCAGCCCAGATATTTTTTTGTTTCAGTATTTAAGACAAACTGCTGATGTTTCAGGCAGTCTGAGTCAGAGCGCTTTGATCGAGCTGCAGCCTTATGTGCTGAAAGCAGAACTTTAGTTCAAGGTCAGAACCAGTGAAGGTCCTGAGAAAGTGCGAGCAGGATAAAAAGAGGGAAGAAAAAAAAACTCCACTGTTCTAACAATCCCTGGAAGGTGACATGTTTATTGTTTCTCTCCACCTTTAAACCTTTAAAGACTTGAAGGAGAGGAGATGTTTTTGTGAGTGTCGCCCAAGTCAAACAAACACAAGGTGTGTTTTCAGAATAGAAGATATTGTTGTTGAAGCAGCATATGTTTCCTGGAGGCTGATCACACACAAATGAAACTCTGAAGTTGCCATGACCCAAGAAGACAGCTCTTTGGCAAATTCAGCTGGAGACCTTGGGAGACAAGTGTGGAGAAAAACAAAAGGATTTCTTTCCCTTTTTTCTTCACCCAACACTTGGGGCCACAGACACTCCAAGGCAGGTCTCAGAAACTTAAGAGGACAACTTTGTATGATTCAAGGCTTTGCATTAAATGGCTTCTCTGGAAAAAGTCTTGTAGCGCATTGTTTGTTGATTTGTTGGGCGCTCTCCTGGCGGTTGCCATAGCAACTGCCTCCATTTTCTCTCTGTGGCTGCTCACATAAAAGGACAGCGTCCTTGTCTCCTTAATAGTTACAAATTGAATACTGCACTTTCCAAGGACTTGTGTTGCCAACTTACAGCAGAGTGAAAGTGTGTGCGTGAGACAGAGAGAGGACGCGCCACAAGTGTGTTTCACTTATTATGACAATGAATTGTCAAAGCTTTCATGTTCAGAACATCTTTGGCTCAATGGTGTCAATTTTAGAAACATCTTGGTTTTAGGGACGAGGTGAGAACTGAGTTGTTCTTACATTTGCTAAAAGACAGACATTTGTGTAACGTATGGATTTACTCTTTAGTTACCTGTGTTTGTCCTTCAAGATGACTTAGACAAAACAATAATGATTATGTCTCAGTGTGCATCATGTAAGCAGGTTTACACTAGATGTCCTTGCTGCAGATGGTTTGATGTGACAGGAAATGATGGAACAAAGATGACAGACTTTTTCCATGCATCATTTATTCCTTCACTTTATAACATTGGAGTCCCTTTCACTGTAGCCACTAAGAAAGACCAAAAACATTATGGGAGTCTCAAACAACTGGCCCAGGGTCGTCCTCAAGCACATAAGGCCTCATCATGTGGCCATTACTAGATGGAAATATTAATAAGATTTTCTTTTATACTATTGTTTAATTTTTTTCACCTTCGTTATACTTTGGTTGGTCATTTATGTAATAAAATTATATATTCTGTACTTCTTGTTTGGACTTTATCTTATGAGGGGACATTTTGTAAATCCAAACTACTTTTTTCTAAAATAACATGATTTTTTTTCTAGTTTGTTTTTATTTACCTGTGAAGTCAGGGTTAGTCACAGTTTATGGGAGTAAGGCATTAAAATGATGACTGTATGGACATTTGGTCATTTCTTTTGTGAAGTTGGAGGATATTTGATTAAATAATATTGAATAAATTAAAAAAAATAATATTTTTTAAATAAAATAATTAATGAAACTGTCCATACAAAACTGTACATACCTTCTACACACTGTAGAACTTAAAATTTAATTTAAAAATCATCTTAATGTGAATTCATGTCAGGTTTTTGAGTCATTTCAAATCATCAGACCCAGATTTTGAGAATTGTTTAAAATCCATTCTGGTTTGGGATGCACATATTCCCAAAACTTGAATAAAATAGTATTTGTACCAAGAAGTGTTTTTTTTAACCTGACAACATTAAGTTTTACTACATAAGTATTGGAAATTTTTATTTTGGAGAAAAATCTACAAAAATTTAAGGCAAATCCAGATATTTCAAGGATTTTTATTTGGAGAGGCTGTTGATTTAGAAACTTTTATGTGATTAAAATTCTCTATATTAAATTTATAATGAATGGTAGACCAAGCTGAGAAAAGCTGACTGTAAATAGAAGCTAGTGTGTCAAAAAGAAAAAAAAAATTCTGCAAATTAAAAACACAGTTAATTAAAATAAAAACAAACAAATGTTTCATTTATTCATTTTTAAAAGAAAGACTCCAGTAGTTAAAGGCAGAATTATCTGATCCGAGCACATCACACGATTCAGTCTTTTTTTTTTAACATAACCTTCACATATGTGTGGTTATCAACTTTTAATAAATAGTGTTTGTCAATATGACAAACTTCATGGTAAAAGTTGAAGTTTTGGCAGGAAATAATGATTTTTACAGAAAGATAAACTCAACTTTGTGCATTGTTAATTCAAACAATTCACATTTTTTGGGGGAAAGTAAATTAATTCCGTAGTAGTGATGAAAGGCAGGATGGAAAGCAAACTCCTCGTCATTGTGACTAAAAACCACTGCCTTGTAGCTGGTTTACCCCTGGTCTAGACTAGATTATATAAAAGATGTCTTTCTGTAAATGAAGCTGCAAATCAGACGGACCTAAGGACTAACAACTTTAGCAATTAGAATAATAATCAAAAGCCCTGAGAATGAAGTTCGTCAAAACAGAGTTCAAATGTGTTTTTGTTTAAAAGTTATGAGGAAAACAAACCTGCCTCCAGACTACATCATACATTGTTATTACAAATAATGACAATAGTCAGTAATAACAGAGATATTTCATTTAATTTTAGGGTTAATTAAAAGAATCGACAACTTTACAGTTACAGTAGTTAATAAAGCAAAAACAGACCAGAGATATGGAGCGGCTTTTTCTGAACAACATTGTTTACTTCAGCTGTGAACGCCACACTGGATGTGGCCCAACACACACACACGCACGCACACGCACGCACACACGCGCACACACACGCACACACACACACACACACACACACACACACACAGATGTGATATAATGGTCCACTGTCATTATGTTGTTCAAGGTTGTTGCTCATGGTTTTTAAATACAAGGTAACTTGTTAAAAAACAAACAAAGCTTCAGAACATGCAAATCATGTTTTGATGATTCCAGAGTTTTTTTTGGCTTTAAATAGGATTTAACATATGCTATTGAATTGTTGCATTCTTTTTTTTTTTCCCACAGTGATAACGGTGGCTTTCCTACAGCATTATCCCTGGAACAAACTTGTTAAAGATAGTTGTTCCTATCTTTGTTATTGGTTTTTAATCAAATTTGTCTGCGTCATCCATCAAACAGAGAACAGGCCTTCGACCTCCTTGTTGTAGAACAAACAAGTACAAAAGTATAACTAAGAACATTCTCTACACACAGTGCAGACATTCACATACCTATTTTTTTAAACCAGAATATTACCACAACTGAATTTGATGTCGTTACCTCTGATACCAATCTCTCTCTATTTGGCTTAAAGGTTTAAACCACAAACAGTCATGTAATTTCTTTTTCATTAAATGCATGGTACCACTGAAGGTATATAACCTGAAGAACACAATGAACATGGACTGCCTAAAAGCACTGTTTTTGTCAGTACGGTGCCATAGCTATTGATGTAAGACCTGAAGTAATATAGTTATTATCAAGAAAACCATGAAGAATGGCTAGATCCCATTGTCATCATTTTATTATTCCATACAAATATACCATTAGTGGTAACGGCTTAAAATGAACAAGAGAAAACAGTTGGCTGGTGAATTAATGTCGACTGCACATCTGATTTCAAAGAGGACGTTACCTTGTGTTTCCTAAGGTAACACTGTGAGCTCTTCCCTAGTTCAGAACAAACTCTTCTGTATATCGAATTATACATATTGATACAGTAGTGCAGTTTCATGGTCTGGAGAGAAAAAAAGATAACGTCCATATGAGCCATATCTCTATCTTCTGTTGTTCAAAGGCATTTTAGAAGTTGGAACTGCTGAAATGGTGATGGTGAGGTTTGGATAGATGTTTGGAGTGAAGAGCCAGAGTGACCAGATCTAGGGCATGATGCCCTTCAAGCTACAGAACCAGGCCACACTCCAGCAGAGGGGAGTGTAGGGAGTGAGGCACCAACACAAAACACCTGTGAGTTAACAGTGTTTATCACAAAGTGTTTTCTTTTTTGTTTTGTTTTTGCAATTATCCTCAAGTGATGGTTAACAGCATGGGTAGTTGCTACGGGACAGATTTGGATGAACATTTGGGAGAAACGGGGTGAGAGCTTAAGAAAGAAATTTGACTGGTGATGTTGATGTTTATTTCACAAAAACAATGTTTCAGCCTTGACAGAGATGGGAGTGAGCGGAGGCTGTGGGAAACGGCACAGCCTTGGTGGAGGGTTGTGTTCACGTAGTTCTATCTTTTGTTTGATGGTTTGGGCATGTGATACATAACAAATGTACTTGTCCACATTTGGCGCATCCTATGGAAACAGACATAAGCAGCCTAACGTTGGTGCACATAAGATATGACTTCATATGTACTACAACAGCTCTCTATGAAGTTTAGTTTTTTTTTTTTCTTTTTTATGGACCAATAGCAACTCAAGTCCAGATATCCAAAAAGGGTTTAATTGTAAGCAACTGGACTTCTTCTTGAAGTCTTCTTTTAACTCCAAGAAGGTGTAGATGCTCAAAATATTCCCAAAAGTGCAACATGAGACAGCAACTTACATTGGAGTCTGCTCCAAATTAGTAAACAGGTTTTTCATCCTCTTATCAGGTCCCAGGTGGCAGCGGCAGCAGTCTCCACGACTGCCACCCAAATCACAATCTGCACCTCACTGACAACCTGGCAGCTGGAGGATTCAAACCCGGAAGCCTTGCGAAAGCGAAGTCTGCTTCCTTAACCACTAGGCCACCACCTCCGCCCAGTGAACAGGTTGGACAAATTAAAATGTATTTGCACCAATAAATAGCTGTTTATCTAGAAGCAAGAATCATAAACACTCCTTAAATTTCCTGTAGGAGCCAGTATTGAGCTGCATCAGGTCAATGGCACTACAGTAGAACAGCAAAAAGGAGGGATGCATACAGAAACAGAGCATTAAAGTGACCCAATAATATAACTAATGCATATCTTTGGTATGTAAATATACAGACATACACAGTGGATAATAATGTCGTTATGTTGAGGCGGTGAGTGGCGGCGTGTAGAGGCGGGAAGCTGCAGTTGTAATGTCCTTGTTGCGGGTAAATTGTGTGTTGAACATATGCCACTGGGACATGAAATAATTAACCAAGGTTGAGAGGGACCCTGGGGGGCGTGGGTGTGTGGAGCGAAGAGCGCAGGGTGGGGTAGCAGAAGAAGACGAAGGAGAAGCTGCCAAGGTCGAACCCACGGGTGTGTGTGCGTGTGTGTGTGTGAGCGTTGGCAAATGTATCCATTAGATCAAATGGGTTTCACTTCATCCGGTCTCATCAGTATTTAAACCAATGTCACTGTGATTTCACCGACAGTCACAGGATGTGACCGGACGCATAAAACACCCTTCAGACGTAGCGGCCATTAAAATGCAGATTGTATCACCTGACCCATCGATGAAAACCTAATTTATGCGCCTTTATTATCATTTTTTTACCTCCATTGTCCTACGCTTCTGTCTACTACTTAACTTATGTTCCTCTGAACTGAGCATAAGTCAAACGATGACGACGTGCAGGCACCATTGTGTGTGTGTGTGTGTGTGGGAGAAGACCAATGTAAAATACCGTGAGAGTTATTTACGTCCCTCTTATCTCCTCCTTTATTGGTCTCACAGTGACTACAGTATGAATAAATACAGTAAGGAAAAATAACCAGCACATGGAGGACAGGGTCATGTTTGCATAAGGAAGTAAATTATGGGACCAGTAACAAGCCTGGCACGGCAGCAGGGAGATGAGGAGAAGGTGAGGAAGGGATGGAAAACACAAACTGGATTAAAAAGGATATTGATGTCATTTTCTTTCCAAAATGGAAATAAAGGATTGGTACATCTGGAGGATATTTTAGTTTATATTATTCCTAGTTCCATAATCCAATCAGATAATCATCTTCTTCAGTTTCAGTTTATTTGAGACCTTGTGTCGGCAAAAAAAAAAATATGATGTTCGGAAGACGGTAGATAGCTTTTATTTTTTCGTCAGTGAGTCATGCTGTCTGGCTTTGCTTTTTGCGTCAGTGACACTTAAGTGATTTAAGATGTGTATTACCTTGAAAATTCAATGTTTTTGATATTTCTTTGCAATAATTGCTTGGTTGTGATGTAGGCACACATGTTCCTGCTTCCATCAAGTGCTTTTGGAAATTGTCTATGGTCATCAAAAACATTATTTGTTACATTAGAGATTGTCTTACGAGATTTATCTTAATTACAAATGTGATATTTGTGAGACAGAAAGTTTCTCATTACTAATAGAAGTGGAAAGAGTTCTCACGATAAAGCTAAAAAAAAATGTAGCTTTTTTCCCCAGTATTAATGGTATTTTTTTATTTTATCTCAGCACATTAACTGAGGTGGTGTTTGTCATTAACGTGTACAGTCAAAGACACAGGTAGAAAAAGAAGAAACTAACAGGCATTGAGATTTGTTTGCCTGTTATCGATTAACTGCTTAAATTGATAGTTAAAAACACTATAACTCCATTTCAATACACTACAGTGAACATAATCGTTTTAAACTCGAGGCCCATGGGCCAAACATGAACCACCAAATAATCTTGTAGGGCCCATGGGGGGTTGCCTAGAAGTGTTGAAAACCTGAAGTGCTGCAGAATAATTTTGTTTTATAGCACAGAACAATGTAACTTCAATAAATAATAAGCTAAAAAAAATAATAATCCTGTGTTTCCAGTTATGCGCAAAAAATAATACATGGTCTTTCAGCCAAAAAAGGTTTTCTTTTCTTATTTTTTTTACTCATATTAACCTTATGTATGCAAGATTTCAAGTTATGTTTCCCCCTATGTTTATGAAGTAAAGGCTGTAAGGCAGGGGTTTGAAACTTCATTTCCCAGTGGGCTAGAACTGAAAACTGGCATGAATTTCAAGGCCCATTTCCGTGCATGTTTTCCCTTTTCTCCGGATATGGAATATTGTTTTTTCGTGTGGATTGGTATTTGGTATTTGCTATTGGTATTTGTTTCTTATTCTGTCTCTTTGTTGTCTTTTCGGTGTAATTTTCAATGTAATTCTTTCTTTACAGAACAAAATGTATGTGCTATAACAAAAAGCATGGATTATTAATATAACAAATTCTTGGAGTATGTAAGGTCTACATACTGGTTGGCCAACTATAATACACATTTAATTTTATCTTGTGGGGCAAAAATAATTAAACTGTGGGCCAAATTTGGCCCCTGAGCCAGAGTTTAACACCTGTGTTGTAACGTGAAGCGCATTATCATTTTATCTTGTCTCCATTACACAATATTACATTTGTAAAAAAAAAAAATACAGTTTGCATAACTAGCTTTTTCAGGATGTCACAAGATTTTTGTTTGTGGCTTGGTTCAACAAAACCATTGATGACAGTCCAGCAAAATGGCTGCCTCCGTGGTTTAACTTAAAGTTACAGATATAGAAGAACTCTCCCAAAAATCATCTACAGTGGGTCAAATGCATTCTAAAGTGTACAAAGTAAATTATCAGTTTTTTTTAAGTAAATTAGTAGTTCCATCCCTAAAGTATTTCAGTTACAACTGGCCCAATGGTGACAATGATTTTGACAACCCTGCTCCAGCGATTCATTCACATGAGAAGAGAAGGCTTGATGTCAAATGTTTTGGCAAACAAAATGATAACCCTTGGGATGGCAGGATATTTCAGTTTTATTCTGAATGACAGGAAGTTGTCAGTAAATAATGAAAGGCACAGAGCTGAAGGTTGGTGTGACAGAACTGTGACAACGCCACAATAGTAGACCGGAGTAATAAATAATGCAGCCTATTCACACAGATCAAGGATGATTCTAACTGAAACAAAGAGAGTTGCAGTACTGCGTGTATATTGCTGTAGGAGAAGTGATGAAAGTTCATCTCTCAGCTGGAGCATTGGCTTTGAACACCATCGTGTTTCCTCCTGTTTTTCAATCAAATTCTTTTCTTTCTTTTTTTAACTCTCTTCTTTTGTGAGACCTTTTCAAGTCCATCCACTGGCCTTGCTTAACTGGATACATTGCGGCCGCATACCATTCTGCCCGCCTGTCTGTCATTTTATTTGTACCAGTGTAATTTCCCTTCTCCTTTCACACTGTGACTCTATATACATGTTTGCTCCACCAAGGCCGCAGCCTCAGCTAAATGCCAACATGGCTTGTTGAACTTGGGAGCAGATCTGTGGATGAGATGCCTTCACTGGCTCCTGAAGACGTATGTGTTCCTTTACATATCACACTATTAACTCCCACCCCATCAGATGGTCAGTCTACTTCAGAGGGTCAGGGTGAAGAGGATGTGAACTCACTTCCTCTATCATTTCCAAGAAGGGGGAAGAGGTTGTTAACCCTGCTAAAAGTGTCCCCATTTAGAAACTCTGATTTATTTTTCCCAAATTGTCAAACTCAGGCCCGGGGGCCAAATCTGGCCCACAATGTGATCATATTTGGGCCGCAAGATCATATCAAATATGTACTAAAGTTTGCCCACCAGTATATAGCCCTTACATATTGGCCGGATTTGAAGTATTAGAGATGCATGGTCTTTGTTATAATGCAGACATTTTTTTTGGAGGTTTGTGAAAAAACATGGAGGCCCGGTCCAATTTTTTTCTTTTCTGCAGGCACTGATAGGTTGGGGGCCCCAAACATATTTTGCTAGGAGCCCAAAAAGACCAAAGCACCGGCCGTGCATTTAATATATAGTGAATCCATACCAGTCCTTATAATATAAAAGAAAAACTTTACACAAAAACATGAATTAACTAATTTTTACTTTTCAAACTCTTTATTTATATTTATTTTTTTTTTTCACTTACTTTGTTTTCTCTCTCTTTTCTATGGCTTTCATTTTAACCATTTCCACCTCCTTTCTCTTCGTAAACATTATGCCTTTTGTTTCTATTTTTCCGCTCTCGTTTGCCCTACCATCTCTGCTCTATCTTATTCTGCCCTATTACTTTTTTAAAAATCATATTTTACCTCTGCCTTTTTTGTCTTTTTTGACTATTTAGATATTTATTTAATTTGCCTTTCTGATTTGTTCTTTCATAAAAGTTGCCCTTTGATTTATTTGTTTTTGTTTTTTTAAAGTTATTACATTTTTCGCATCTCTTTTGTTGCATTAGAACACCTCATGCTCTTATGGTGGCTCATTGAATTTTCATAAGCCACATAAAACTGTGGCGCTAGTATGGTGGATCGGACCAGAGATAAACTTGTAATAGACTTTGAAAATATTAGTTAAAGGAAAAAATATTTTATCACACAGGTCTAGAAAATCTCTGTATTTCTTTTTCTCCACACATTTAATCACCACACATCATGGCGATTTCACTGACATGTCAAAATGTCATTTCTTTTCTCTTTTCTATGACAGACCATCACTTTGAACAGTCAGTCCATTGATCTCCATTTTCTTTTGAGGACATGAAATGTTTTCACCTTTGCAAACCTCTAACAGAAAACCTCTGACAGCTAACATGACAAGGGATATTGTAGGGAGGTTGAAATGTTGTTTCATCAAGGTTGAGATGTGTGAAATCCAAAGCAAACGCTTTAGGATTTTTGATTGGATGTGATTTAGAAACAAAATACATATACACACATAACTCTTATTTGTATATGTTAATATATATTGATATTGATATTGTATCATACAACATTGAAAAAAAAGTAATAATAAAGGAAAGTACAAAACGTTTAACAATTATTTAAATACAATCTAAAACAGCAAAATTACATTTTTTAATTGACGTCGACTTGTGAGGACAGGGTTGAGGCATCTGTGGTCCAATGGTGGCCCAGGAACTGTGGGTTTAAGGATAGCACTAGAAGTGTGAATGCTTTACCACTTTGATAATAATGAAGGTGGTTTTTATTAGATTTTTAATAAAGAAAATTACAATATAGTTGGAACTAGGCATCAGCAAGGATTAGAGTCAAATTATCAAACAGAGATGGCTCCACGAGGCTTCAGGCTTGTGGACCCTGAGATCCTGGTAATGGATGAGAGGATGAAGATAAATGAAGGATTTTTAGTCCTCAGTCATTGATTGTTTAAATAGCATTGAACTTGTGCATTCCACACTGCTGCATTGGTGGCTTGGTGGATAAGGAAGCAGACCTGGGTCCGAAGGATTTCAGGATTCAATCCTCCATCTGCCAGCTTACCACTGTGCCGCTCTGAGCATGGCACCGTCCCCACTCACTGCTGCCCGGGCGTTCAAAGCTGCCTACTGTTCAGTTTGTTGATGACAGGGAGTTTGCTTTCCCATCCTGTTCTTACTGTCCCTCGGGTCTTAAGACCAGACCTGAAGTTAGTCAAACGATTTACAGATGTTTATGGCATGGACATACTAAAAATTTTTTAAATCAGTTTTTAAAAAAGTTTTAATTCAGTCCAGCAAGTCCAAAAAAAGCTGTGAAATAAAAAGGCAGATCACTTTAATATTAATATACAGTATAAACTTTAATATTAGATTGTTATTATGAAATGTTAGTAAATTGTTATAATAGGATAACTCCATTTCTTTCCAAATATTTTCTAAATTATTGGTCACTAGTGTCAAACACCAGACCAACTCACATTACCACATTTATTCAGTCTGTGATATGTTTAAATGTAAATTATACTTTTTCTGTTACTTATTTACATATAATTGCATCTGCTAAATTAAAAATAATCCTACATAAAAATGAGTTTAAAAAAAACATGGTTAAATTCACAATGTGCGTTTATGTACATCAATTCTAGCCAATTTGATCTGTTTCTTCCCAGATGGTCATCATACTTATTCACTCTGCTTGCAGCAATATATAGTTTCCACATTACGTTCCCCCAGCTCTGCCCCTCTCTGCCTCTCAAGGTCTTTCTCAGTCTGCTCCGGCTTTGCCAAGGTCAGCTGCTGTGCTGCAGGCCCTCAGCAACCTTGAGTGGCTAACTGACCGGGAAATGTGTGTTCTCCCGTTCCACCACCAACGGTACACATCTCCGTGTCAATCAACCACAAGCTGGGAGTAAGGGAGGGAGGCGGTACTGCCAACAGTGTTCCAGCTCTATGGCATTTGGACGTTGGGTCATTTCAGTGAAACTAAAAAATATATTTTTGGTCAAAGACGCCGAGGGATGTGCCAAGGATAACTGTAGTTTCGGTGACTTTTAAGATTAGAAGTAGGGTCTGATTATATGTGATTGATGTTGCTAAATAGACATTGGTCTCATTAAGACAAAGCATAAGTTATGGTTTCACTGACATTGTGGGAATTGCATTAGCTGAAAGTGAGATAAAGAATCAACAATATTGCATCTCAGTTTCTTTTCTCATATCAGTAGCTCTGTGACTTTTATTCCCAAATAAAACAACATTTGTGTTTAGCACAAATGTTAGCAAACATTTTAGTTTAGCAACGTTTAGCTTTTATTCTTTTTATGAAAAAAAGGTGATACCATATCAGTTTGCCATTATTTAGTTTATGTACACTTTGTGACACTTTTGTAAAAAATGTAATATGTCAGATTTTAACATCAAATCTTGCTTTATATATACTGCATATATATATATATATATATATGCAGTATATATAAAGCAAGATTAGATGTGTATAAGAGACAGGTTTTTACAATGTATAGTTTTTGTCCTTTTTCTTTAAAAGAAAATTGCACCTGGACATAGCAACGTCCTAAACCACAAAACGTTATAGCTATATGGTGCAATGTGATTTCGGTGGCACCAGCTGAAGAAATGAATGAATTAATAAAATTTTGGGGTTTTTTTTTTCCTTTTTTCTAATTAGTAATATTTGGGGTATTTTTTTATTACTGTGTTTTTCACATTATTTTAGCATCCAGCTGATGCATTGTCCCTCCCCTCATGTTGCTTTGTACTTGTAATTGTATTTTGTGCAATCACTTGAATCAGGCTGCAGTTGCAAAAAGTTTTTTTGAAGTCCACCTCGGAAGTTTAACTGGTTGTTGCCTGCACCACATACTGTATATTGTTTTTGTTTTTCTCGCTGTACTTGGTGACCTTGAAAACCAACACCATGTGTGGTAAACAGTTTGACCTCTCCTTTACGATGCGTACAAAGTGCCAAGAAATCCATTATGTCCACATTACCTGGTCACTGTTCACTGGAATCTCATCAGATAAGAGTTCATAGGTTAAAAGTGACAGGCTAAAAATGTGCGCACTCTATGTTTACGTTTGCCTGTCAAAGCCATAAAGGGCTCAAAAGATCTTGGCTCTGAAGAGTCCTTGACAGGCTGTGATAGGGAGCATTAACTCCCACGGTCACAAAGCAAAGAAAAATTCTAAGTAAACAGTATATGACTCTACCAATTAACAAGGTTATGTGCAAAATTTCTTCTAAAAGAAAGGCAAGTCTCCGAGTTCTACATAGCATTAAAGCCACAATAGAGAGAGTGTATCTGGGACCTTGGCTTTGATATGAAATCTTGTGGCCTTGCCTCTGCCGCCCTCCATGTTAAAAGCTCTTTGTGACGAGGAAATTACTTTATGAACCTCTGAAAAACACTCCAACACTTCACCGTCTCTCTGTTAGTTTTATTGCTAGACTGTGAAAAGTATTTTTTTTTTATTTCTTTCTCTTTTCTTTTTCTAAATCACTGCAGTCTGCTTGTTCTCAGCTTTCATTCAACGACCTGTCCATCGGTATTTAATGTTGGTCTCCCTTGTGTTTCACAGAAAACTGAGTTATTGACTCACAAAGTAGAGACAACTAACAGCATACTCCAGGGTAACATTTCATGGTACCTATGTACAGTATGCATGTTTTCCTTCCTATATTACTGTTTGTCGATTGCAATTTATGCCAAAATGTATTATTTGTAAGCATAAAACTAACTGGCAGCAATAAGGTTTCTTCACGACTGCCACCAAAATCACACGGCACCTTACTGTGAGCCTTCCTCTGGGCTTTCTGTTCTTAGATCTTAAGTAATAACAAGACAGACAGGAAAGTTTGGAGAAAAAGATAAAGAAGCCACATTGAGATGGGAGAGACAAGGATGGACAGGATAAGGAGTGAGGTGATTACAAGGACAACACAGACAGGAAGGTTTGGAGAAAAAGTTTGGAGAAGCCAGATTGAGATGGTTTGGACATGTTCAAAAGGAGGGACAGTGGATACATTGGTAGAAGAATGATCCTAGAGATGGAGCTACCAGGTAGGAGACAAAGAGGAGATTGATGGATGCAGTGAGGGAGGACATGGAGGTAGTTGGAGTTAGAGTAGAAGATACAGAGGACAGGGGGAGATGGAAAATATTGACTCGCTGTGGCAACCCCTGAAAAAGGGACAGACAAAGGAGAAGACGATCTAAAGTATCAATCAACTTGTCTATTGTCTATTCTGATGGTTCTGGCCTTCAGTTGTTTCATTGCAAAGTTTTAGGCATTTAACAATATATTTCTGGTACTTTGTACCTGACAACCCTTTAACAAGAGTAGTTAAGAGTACTCTTGAATATATTTAAGAGTAGTTGTGGTTTAATGTTACAATATAAGTAGTGAACATTATAATCTATTTCTACACTTTCATTTGACTATTTGTGTTTTTTGCTATTTCTTTTGTGGTTGATTACCACATTAAACATTAATTAAACATTGGGTGGAATGCTTGGACATTGCATAAAGTTTTGCAATAAAAAAATAACTTTGAAGCTTTTTTTTATTTCTAACCTATATAGAGAGAAAAAGTTTCTCATTCTCGGTGATGTAAATTTCCTTTTCTCTGGACCTTTGCACAATGCTGAAAAAGGAGGTCTGTTTTTCTTCTGTTTTTTATTCTTCCAAGGTCTGTGGCTAGTTGGTTTTGAATACACTCCCACAGCTTGGCATTGAGCTAATGGTATTTATATATGAGTCTGTGTGTGTGTGGGTTTTTTTATGTCTGAAGGACCCAGTCTCTTTAACATGTACCTGGACTCTGTGAAAATCTGACACAGGCAGAAATACCAAACATGTGTCTAAACGGCCTTGAAGAGTTTACAGGGCTTCAATCTCAGTAAACAACTTTTTTTTTTTTTCCTCCTGCGTCTCCGAGTGGACAGGAAGTAGGAGAGAGAGCTGATCAAACCCTGGCCTGCAGAAGGCCACGGCTGCGTTGAGTTGGAATAGGGATGAGGGACTTTTAGCGCACTTCATAAATAAGAAGAAATCTAGGAAAGAAAGAAAAAAGCGTCTGCTGGTGCCTGTGGCTCATGTATGATGGGAATGCTTGAGTGGAATACATCACGCTGGGTAGATAACATTATATCACAACTTAGAAATTTGTTTACTAAAGCCGAGGAAACACTATCACAAGCACAAAGTCAAATTCATGGCTGATTCCCCAGAGCCTGCGAGCGACAGATTTACAGCACATCTTTAATGACATCATAGATTAATAGCAGCAGGACGCAGGTGATATGAAGTATTAGCTGAAAGGGACAGATGGGGAGTGGGAGGAGGAGGAGGAGGACAAGGAGAAAGAGAAGACAAGAGATGTAAGACATGCACGTCAAAGTCATCAGGGTTAATCTTACGGGGAGGTTGCTACCCCCTTGTGACTATTTATTGAACTGCAGAAATGATCATCGATACCTTATCTCATATGAGATATAAAGTGGGTATTGTTGACTATGTAGCCAGGATCAATACATGAAAATGAAATAGTGGTCTTTCTATCTGTCCATCTGTCTGTCTCTATCTTTTTAGTCCCTCGGTTTATTTCTTTACCGTGACACCAGAATCTTAACATCAGTCAGTTTATTTTTCGCAGCCAGTAACCAACAAATGCGACCATTAAGAAATCTCTGATTAACAGACCCAACATGGATTGACTTCACAGCCTTCGAATTTTCTGCAGGTCTTTGTCCACGGTTCAGGAGTTTAACCCGCGGATACGACGCCGGCATCTCTCTTATTAAAATTAATTGAACCCTGTGATCAGGGTGCCGGTGCACATACTGTACTTACACAAGTGAACTTTGTATTTAAGGTGAGCAGAAAGGAGAAAAAAAAATATCTAGGAAATAAATAAAAAATACCTGGTGTCAAACTCTGCACTTCCATCATTCAAGACAGTGAAGGTCAAACAATCTGAGTGAAAAGAGGAATTTAAACACGTCAAACAACTTTCTTTTATTGAATACATTTTAAACCTAGTCTTTATATTTCTGAATATAAATGACAGAGTTCACCTGCGCCGAACAACAAAGAGATATTTTACAGCAGTAGTCAAATGATAATCACATGTATAAAACTTAGGCCTCGACCCAGACAACGGTGTTTTGAAAGATGTCTGTGAGAATTGAATGTGCTTTGAAAACGGGAGAAAGTTCTTCGTTTCTGTCTTGGAACGTCCTTGAGGGGGAGAAAAACAACAGATAATTAAAGCACAGCACTCATCACTTCTTATCTGCGGCGCTGATGTCAAAACGAGCAGATGATTTGATCCATGATTGAGGAGTTACTCCTCTTGTCTCTGCGGGATCTGCTCCGCGCATGACTCATTAGAAATTTGAAGGAATGGCGTGCTGATCTCGCTGGACTGCATGTCTTCTGCAACCCGCAGAAGACAACTGCGGACCTTGTCCTTGGTCAAACCGGCCTCCAGATTTCCCTCCCGACTCAGCTTCACACTGGTAAGAACTACCTCTGACCCCAGCAGAGGACAGATGGGGCCTTGATCTAAATGTTCTCTCGCCATGTTTTCCATCATGTACTGCTGGTACAGATCCAGGAGCTTCTGCTCCAGATAGTGGTTGAGAAGGGAGTTGGAGAACGGACCCTCCCTGCCCTGGAATAAGAAGCTCCTGTCACGAGTGCTGCCTTGTCTCCAACGGCTAGAAGTTCCCCTGAGATGGTTCAGAAGAGCATCATGGGACGTACGCTCCAAGAGAGAGTCGTCCACATCTGAGGGAACATCACAGGACTGGAGGAAGGGACCGAGAGGTTGGGCCTCAGCGGTGGTCCTCAGCTCTGCGTCATTGGCTGATAGAGGAAGAACCTGGTCTCCTCCTATGTGGAGGTCACTGTAATTTTTACAGATGCTCTGGCAAAAGGAGGGAACCAAGAAAGGAACGTCTCCTCCTGTAGATGAAGCCTGGGCTGGAATCTCGATTTCTGGAGAGATATTTCTGCTTGCGTGAGATCTGAGGGGAAACGCCTCCAGATGAGACGTGCAAACCTGCTGCGCTCTCCTGTTGTCCTGGCTGCCAATTCGCTCAGGGGAAGTACGAACGGTACGACCATGTCCAGCAGAGACAGACATGAGTGGGACAGTGGGTGTCTGGAGTCCCTTGTTGCTCTCAAGAGGCTTTTGACGACCAAAGTCGTTTAGTTCCTCACCAAACGCCATGCTGAACAGTCTGCCTTCACACAGCATCCTAGGAAATATATATATATATACAGTATAATCAGTATTGTAGGAAAGACAATAAATATGTCCGCAGTTAGAACCTCTGCCTCTGCATGTGGATACACTTCAACAGAACCTCGTCCCCGAAAATGCCTGTGCAGCTGTTTTAGTAAAAGAGGAAAATACAGAATGGACTGATGCCACAAACCACAGCTCTCAGGTCGGGCACTGATGCCAGTAACTCAGAGATTGTTGGATTTGAGCTTTTATTTTGACCAAAACGTAGTTTCCAGGGTGTTTTACCAGCAATATGATATTTCCTTCAAACGAAACCCAAACCAGATAGTTGGCCTTACCATAAACAGTCAAAGAAAAATGATTAGACCACCCTTGTTTTCTTCAATTTCTTCATTTTAATGCCTGATAACATTAACGGTAAATTACCTGAAGAATACAATGAACAGGAAAATATGGAATCCCTAAAAGCACTGTTTTTGTCAGTACATTGCCGTAGCTACTGATTGGAAACTGAACTGAAGTTGGTTTCTGTCAGGAAGTTACTGTATGTAAAATGGCTAGATATCAGCTCTGAAATTAAATTCTCATTAACTTTTTTTCGTTGTTATCCTTATATTTGTCCAAACAGATGTATCTTTAGAGGCACCAGGCACTAAAGGGAACAAGAAATGAACAATAACATTGTTCAAGTCTCAGTTTTCCTTCTTTTTTCTTCTTATCTTCGCAAAAAGATTTCTAACCTGTCTGTAAAGTATCAGAAATGACGCAGCACACCTACAGACAACTTTTCAGTAATATACAGTATACTGTACATCTGGCTGTTCCTTTTCAGGGTTCACCACATCAGGTCTCCATTTCCACCTCTCCTTTGAAACTTTTGTCTCCGAACTCCTCCGCTATTTCTCCATGCTGGTCACTCAGAGAAAATCTCAGCGTCTTCATTTCCTTTGACTGAGCTCTTTGTCTTTCAAACAGAGACAGTGTCTCTGAACCATACATCATCTCATTACTAACTGCTGCCTTGTAAACCCATCAATTCATTCTATATTGTTTAATCAACCACCCATGTCCAAACCAAGTTTTACTCGAGCAATATGGTCCCTAAAACTGAAAAATATACAGAAAATACTTATAAATATAAATAAACAAAGCCTTTATATCATTGCATCATACAGCGTTCATCCTACCTTGAGCTGAGTTGAGTTCTACAGCAGCAGTTATGAACCTGAAGCCGTTGTGAACGAGGCGACCAGAAACAGCTTGTATTGTAGTTCTAGAAGAGGAAGTAGAAATGTTAAGGTTTCTATTTTCTATTTTCTGTATACAGTGGCGACAGTTGTCTCTGAAGACCACACCAGCATTTCCTCATAAACCGAATGCCCCCTTTAGGTGGCGCTACAATAGCTGTAGATGTCGGCTGACCTTGTCCTTGGCTTTTGTTCCACCAGCCTTTAGGTGTCTCACTGTGTCTAGTAATGTTCTCAGAACCTTTCGTTCGCCTCTCATCGCTCTGTCTTCACTCTCTGAACAACCTTGATCTGATTTTGTTTTGTTCCTACACATTTATATTTATTCTCATTAACATCAGGTCTATTCATCAGTGAACTGACAGCTTACAGGTGAACATACAGTAAAGCTACATTTCTTTAGGAAAAAACAGGTGTTTGCCAGGGTTTCTTTGTGTAGTTGCGTTTCTCTGTAAAAAAGTAACAGGTGTCTGAGAGTGATGTGTAGGAAAGCAGAACAGAAAATCATTGAAATTCTGAGTAAAAAAAAAAAAAAATTGGCGATTTTTGTTTGTCAGAATTTTTTGTTTGCCGAATGTCAGGTGATGTCCTTCGCCAACCATGGTTAGTCTCTGCTGTCTGGGGTTTAGATGCATGTCTTTCTGAAGAGGTTATTCCGTGTCCTTGCAGCTCTAACAGAAGTTTGACTTCACACTTGGTTGCATAACTATGACTCACCGGTTCCTCTTTTGAAACTAAACACTGGTATAGATACAGAACCACGGCTTGTCTTCATTAGATCTCACAGTAATGTTTTCATTGAATTTGATCTCCACAGGAAACCCTATTAATAAGTGATCAAGTGAAAGTAGTTAAAAATACTTATTGATATTCACAGCTGGGAATTGTCACCGAGGAAAGAACCTCTTCAGAGTTCAGGGTTGAGCTGCTTCTGATTTTTTTTTTATGTTAGTCGTTTGTTTCCACCAGGGAAGCCCATTAATACAAGCAATTGAAATAGGAGAGAAGCCTGATGTATAATTGATAAAGACAGGAGGGATGCTAACAGCTCCCCCCTGTTTTATATGAGCGGCCAAAGAGATGGTCAGGAATGACTCACAGAATCAGTGTATGTAACCAGGAAGTACACAGTATCAGAGAAAAGAAACAACACTGATGTTAAAAGAAAGAAAACAGTCACTTTAATGTTCGTTAATTCCAGGCAGATCCTTTTTTTCCCATATTTTCTTGAAGGATACACATGGGGGATTGATATAGTTCTCTATCTCTATCCATCAGTCTATCTTTGATTATTTTCTTTTTTTGTTGTTGTTTATTTATAAAAATGTGTTTTCCTGAAGTTATATAGAATTATTTAAGTCAGGATAGCACCGCCCCAACACACATAACTGCCAATGGGTTCAACAACAACCCACTCACAGTTTGGAGTGTGATTTGTGCGGCAGTTGTGGAGACTGCTGCCAGTAACAGATAAGAGGATGAAGATAAATTAATTATTTATGTCTTATTTATTACTTTTTATGTTCATGTTTCCAACTGAAAAATGTAACTATAGCTTATATGAACTTAAAATCAGTTCAAGGAATGAAAATGAAAAACCTTTGGCAATTTGCTTAGAACAAAAACAAAACTAGGACGTTTAGTGAAAAATAATCCCTAATCCATTTATCCTGTTACTACTAGTTGTATTTAGTTCTTTTAAAAATCCTGTGTAGCCTACAGACATAGTCTCCTAAAAAGCTCAAAGAATAACAATTTTCTTTTAACTGGTGAAGGAACATTACCCTCATGGTGGAACCCAAAACAAGAAATGTTAAAATGTTGGTTTTGATCCAAACTGATTGGCAAAAAAAATTTGGATCAAATCCCTGGCTTCCATACACTTTTTTAGGAGTCAGATGACTCTGATTATGGGCTTTACAGGATTTTTAACCTCCTCAGGCTTAGTGGCCACATACGTGGACAGCACTCTCTAACTTTTGTGTCCACAAGCGTGTGCACTGTGGAATTGTTTGATCCTAGAAGAGAAATTGTATTCCTATTTATTCATTTTACCGTGAAGGAAATGATCGCAGTTATCGCAAGAAATTAAAAAATGCATGTAAAGAAACAGCTTGGGCCTGAGGAGGTTAAGGAACCAGATAAAACCGGTATGAAACAGTTACCATTATTTTTAAATACCCATTTCTGTTTCTGTTTTTCATTGTTTAACACTTGAAAAATACTATTTTTTGTTGTTTAATTATTCAGATATCACTCTGTCAACAGTAAAATATTCTCATTAATGTTCCATAAGGTCAGTGCTTTAATAGAAATTGAAATAGGTCCACAAAATGGGTCTTAAAATTTGGATGGAATAAACTTGGAATACAATGGTCTAGAACAGTGGTTCTCAACTGGTCTCACTCTGGGACACACATTTTCCTGTGGTCATTAAGTCGCGTCCCATTTATAGAATTCAGACCAAGCTAATTCATCTTCTAAAAGAAAAAACATTTTAAAAAATCACTTCTTTTAACATGCTCATTGTATTCAGCAGAGTGTAAGACATGATTAATTAAACTACAACAGTGAGAGGTTTTGCTTATATTTATCTATGAAATCTGAAGACATTAAGACAAACATGAAGACCATGCAACAGCTTTATTTTGCTGATTTTTGACCAGCTGTTCGCGACCCATTCAGAGGGGGTCCACGACCCACTTTTTGGGTCAGGTCCCACCAGTTGAGAACTACTGGTCTAGAACGCTGACTTAGACATGACCAGATGTCTTCACCTGATGGCATCTCCCAGTGAGAAAGAGGCAGATGTAAGGAATGTAGAGCAGTACGGTGGCCTAGTGGAGGTGCTCTGATCATAGCACCGCCCCACATAACTTCCAGTGGGCTCACCACCCACAGGAAGGATGACAGTATGGAGCAGTGGGATTAGGATGGTGGTCATGGGGGCTGCAGCCACCTGGTAAAGGGTAAGGCGATGATGATGATGAATGATTAAATGTGAGGAATTTACACTCTTGTCCAACAATAAGTCCATTAATATACTTGGTGTTTTCTGTGTTCTCTTCAACAGCATGTTTTCTCAGACTGTTGTGTGGCCCACCATGAGTCAGGATACTGTATCCGCCACAGGACGGAGATAATGGCATCACCCAGTCTCAGGTTACAGACTGGTTGCTACAGCAGAGTTGCTGTGCGGCATCCAATAACATTCAAAGACATGTTGAGAGCAGGTTGGAAGGCAGTAACAGTGACGGGATGAATTCAGCACCGTGGACAGCGTCTAGGACCAGTCACTGGTTGCTGGTTTACCTGGTTGCTTGAAACTTTTTCAAAATCGAAATACTTGTTGATGGATGAAGAGGTTGACTAGGGATGGACACCTCACCAGCTCTAAGGAATCTGAGGTCAAGTCTGTCAACCTGAAAGACTCCATTTGAAGGAATGTTCAGGAAAATCAACAATGCCTTCCGTCCCAACCATCACGGACATAGAGGGTGGGACGGTAGCGGCGGTGGCGGGATTCGCTCTGAGCACGATTACCATAACGCCTGCACCGTCCGCCTGGTTCGCAGTACTTCCATGCTCGTGGTGGGCGAGAGGACTCAGACAGCAGTCAGGGAGTCCACTTTAAAGCGCAGCAAAAGTACAGTTAGCATTGAATCCACCTTGTACTACTATCAGAGGCAGGAGGACCAGATATGGCTCTACTCTCATCAGCAGAACTGCCTGGAGTACCTGGAGGCTCTGGTGGCGCTGAGGAGACGCTACACCAAGAGTGTGAGCGATTTGAAAAGTGCAGACGCCAAGGCCACAGTGTTCTACAAGAAGAAACCTGCACCTCCAGCTCCCAGCAAGGAGGACAAGGTAAGAGATGTCACAGCGTTCAGTAGGAGCAACTCCTCAATGGGCTATTCTTCAAGAAACTGTTGTTTAGGTTCATGTCTAGTTATTGTTTGGTTCCTTAGTGTAGTGGTTAGCACACCTGCCTCCAAAACAGAGAGAGAAGAGAGTTCAGTGTTCGATTCCAAGAGGAACCACAGGATTGGCACTTGTCACCGGCAGCCTGTAGGTCAGCAGTGGCGGCCTTGTGGTTAAGGAAGTGGACTTGGGTCCGCAGGGCTTCAGGTTCAAATCCACCAGCTGCCAGGTTGCCACTCAGGTGCTCTGAGCACAGCACTGCTCCGACCCACATAGCTTCTTGTGGGCTCACCTCCCACAGGAAGGCTCACAATATAGTGCAATATGATTTGGGTGGCGTCAGCTGTCCCTGCGACCCGCAAACGGACAAGCAGAAGAAAATGACTGAATGACTAGTTGACTAGTTAGCATAATTGGTTGTGTTAGCAATCAATCCATACATTAAGCACACCTAAAGCTCACAACAAATTTCTTTATATAATAGGGCAGTGGTGGGCTAATGGTTAAGGAAACAGACTTGGGTCCAGTGGGTTGCAGGTTCTTAAATGGTCCACAGTGTAGTTATATTTAGCCAACAAGATCATGTATACTAGAGTAAGTCCACCAGTATATAGTCCTAATATACTGACAGGATTTACAATATTAGCCGTGTATGCACTTTACTACAGCAAATATGTTATGGGGTTTTTTATTATTATTTTATTTCTCGTGTTCTTAGTGTTGTTGGCACCAGTTTTAATGTTAATGCAAAACATTTAACAATTTCTTTATTAGATACAGTATCTGGAATTAATGGAAAAATATGCACAATTGCCGTTATACTATTAAGTTTGTAAATTTTAGGTTGACACCCCTGCTATAACTGAAGATTGAATAAAATAGGGACAAATTTCCTACGTTCTCTTGAAGTTTTTAAATTTGATTTGAAAGTGGGTTTGTGTGGAGAACAAAAACATGTATATTTTAATGTAGAATTATAACATTTTATAAAATATGTAATTTAATTTGAAAAACTATTAACAAATATTGGACTTCCAACACTAAAATTTCATTCATGTTCTTTTTTTGGGGGAATTCCAGGTTTGTTTAGTGTAACTGGTGACTCTCACTGTTCTTGTTATTTACTCTCAGAACCAGAGAACCAAACCTTCTGCTCCTCCTGTCCCCACTGAAGAAGACACACTGCAGTTTTTTGATGCCGTCATTGCCAGCTGTGACAACGAACCCCTGCGAAAACCCTACATTGACGATGGACACGCTGATGTAGATTTCATAGGTCAGTTTTAAAAAATAGTTATTCTGCTATTGATTATGAAGACTTTTCATATTATACTTCTGACAATACCACTATATTCTAATTTATGATTATATCCTTGGTGAGTTTTTAAGACTTCGTCTCTGACTTTCTCTTCTACTCAGTGGCCTCCAGTTCAGCTGAACATGATCTCCACTCTAACTGGATGCTACGGGTTCCTCGGGTGGAAGATGAGTCAAACCAGACACCCGTTCACCACTGTGCCAACGAAAAAGTCACAAAGAAGAAGAACAATAGTGGATCCACCAGCAGCAGACTACGGCTTCAGAGGAACCCGATCCACCTGCCCAAAGTAGTGGAGAGTGCGTTCCAGACGCTGCGCTTCAAGCCCAGAATTAAAAAAGCGGCGAAGCCTAAAAAGGATATATGAAACCAGCAGCACTGCCCCCACCTGGACAAACACTGGGACAGTCTTCTGTCCAGACAATTACTCAACTGACATTGAGCTCCAGCACATCATTTAATAAAACAGAGAAATAGAAGTGTCAATTCCTCAGGGTTTAAGAGTGACCACAGCTCTCACACTGTTTTCTTTATGTACGTTTTCCTATTCATAGTAAATGAATAATTGTTTTATAATTACCTTTTTATAGCAGATACATCTTTGCTGTTTTTTGTGTGTGTGTTTTACTCTTTCATTTTAAACTTCTTGCCATTACTATGCTGCTAACATCTTTTGGTAAAAGTTTTCTTTAATGGTTGATTGTTTACCTTTCTGGTTGACTGGAAAACATTATGCTAAATGTTTTGATACAATTTATGGTTGGATAGTTGCTAGGTGTGTGTTTTTTTTATTATTATTATTTAGTAATATTTGAGATAAATCTACATTGGTATGATGTCTGTTTTTTTTTTTACTATGGTAACTTTTGTTTTTACTATAGCTAACTTTAACTATTCTACTTTCTTTAAAAAAATGTCCATGAAAGCATTTCTTTAACTAGTTACTTTAGCTAAATTATATATTATTATTAGATTCTTAATAGATGTGGCTGTCAACTTTTAACCTATAATTACAATTTCTAAATGTTATGACAATATCTTTACTTTCTGGCAGCTACCATTAGTTGACTATTACTATTAGCTGGGTGTACATCTTCTAAACTTCTTTTTTTTGTACCATAATTGTCTCTCCAATCTTCAATCCAAAGTTTTTCTTGGATTTAAAGCCGATATAAAGCTTTCTAAGATAGGACCTGAGCATAACAAATGGAAGTCAGCCAGTCATCTTCCTATTGGCAGCTCTACAGAAGGGTATCATCCACTAACATTTCTTAGATTTTATCAAAAAGGCAAATTTCCTTTCCTTCATTATGCAAGTGGACATGATGTGTTTATTTAAACTTGCAATTTAAGTTAAATGTGACTTTTTGTGTCTTTATTATAAATGCGTTATGTCAAACTATACAATAATCACTTGTTTTCTGCCTTGGCCTTAGGGCTGAAGAAAGATGACATGGTCTTCATGCCGGTCCTGTCCACCTTGGCCAGACTTTTCTGAGCTGCCGTCATCTTCTTCGGCGGCTGCAACAAGACGATGTGAAGGTAAAATAAAAATCAATAAGATAAAAAGGAGGCCTTGCACGCTGACAGAAGGGAACGGATTACATTTCTTGAGCAAAGACTCAAGGAGAGAGAAACACATTTGTACACAGTAAAACCCACAGAGATGTGAGACATATGAAGTCTGCAAAAGAAAGCTGGAGGACAGGGGACCATGAGCAGAAACAAACACTGGAGCTTTGTTTAGTATAAGAACAAGAATTTCAGAGGGACCATTTGGTAGAAACTCACTTTCCGTGCAAAGTCTGAGCTGTTGAATTTGGTGTAGTCCTCTCCAGCCTCCACTGGTCTGTCAGAAAGTTTTCGTTTCTGCCGAAAGAGGAAGCAAGAAAAGCGTGTCGATTCACCGCCAAATCATATGCCACTGATTTACTTGTGGGTAGATGGTATTTCAACTTGGCAGCAACAAAGTCGAATATGTGGGGCAAAAACTGTATCAAGGATAACGTACTTTAAGGCCTTTTCGACACCACCTACTGGGGAAATGCTGGCATTGCAGAAAGACGGCAGAATGATAACAATAATGTAAATAACTAGGATAATTTTGGTGCGCCACATTAAAATGTCAAACAGGCCTTAGTTTGCCCAGGTTTGTTATAGATAAAAAGCTAGGTTAACCTTCGCGGAAGGATGGACACATACCTTGGAGGGAGGTTCTGTCTCTTTGGGACTTGTGAGCTCTGGTAATCTGTGAAGAAGGTAAAAAAAAGCTGGGATTACATTATGAACATTATCTATTTCTCCTTCTTTGGCATAATCCTGTATAGTATGGCTCCTACAATGTTCACTATCTTTTTACAGCTCAATCAGGATAAATTCTTAGCTTTTCCTTCCTGAATGTTACCCCTTTTTTGATGCATGCTTTCATATCCAGTCATGATCATATTAACATTAATAAAAGACTTCTGAACATTGTGACAGAAGAGTGTCACCAAAGGTGAAGGAAAAGGTTTGCAGGGTAGTTGTGAGACCATGATGGGTGGATTAGAGACACTAGGAATAGGTAGAAGACAGGAGGCAGTGCTGGAGGTGGAGGAGTTAAAGATGCTGAGGTTCTCTGTAGGAGAGACAAGGATGGACAGGATCAGGAATGAGGTGATTAGAGGGACAACACAGACAGGAAGGTTTGGAGAAAAAGCTAGAGAAGCCAGTTTGAGATGGTTTGGACATGTTCAGAGGAGGGACAGTGGTAGAAGATTAATCCTAGAGATGGAGTTACCAGGTAGAGGATAGAGGAGATTGATGGATGCAGTGAGGGAAGACATGGAGGTAGTTGGAGTTAGAGTAGAAGATACAGAGGACAGGGGGAGATGGAAATTTTTGACTCTATGTGGCAACCCCTGAAAAAGGGACAATTCAAAAGGAGAACAAGAAGAAAAAACTTCTGAACATACTGTAGATGTTTTAGAAGGGCTTTGCTCAGGTCTTCACTGATGTACTCTGATATCAGGCCGTGGGCATAACGGAGATAGTCCTCTGTGTCAGGGAGAAGGAAGAATAAAACACTCTTATTAAAAAAAAAGAACATAATTTATATTTTATATATCTAATGGCTACAGTGGCAGGACATTGTGATGTAGACAGTTGGGCCAACAGACAGTTGTCTACACAATAGACCCACAATGTACGTTAGCACTGCCATCTAGTGGTCAGAATAGGTTACACACAGCACAAGACCTAGGGGTTGATTGAAAAAGTTGGCTCACCCTCCTGATAGTCTGACTCTAACTTCACTCTGACGTATGTTGCGGACTTGACGCCATCACCCACTGAAATGGTTTTACTTTTGAGGGCGACAATCGTTCTCTCTACCTGTAACAAGAAAAGACTCCACTGTGTAAAACTAAAATAGTTTTCAAACAGTATGTGTAGATTCTCAGTCATCCAGGTCATCCAATCCAAAATTAGTTACTTTGAGTGCAACTGGAACTAGTAGGTTTCTTCAAGACGTTTCACCTCTAATCCAAGAGGCTTCTTCAGTTCTAACCGAATACAGGGGAGAACAGTAGAGAACAGGGGAGTTCACCCACTGACTACAAGGATGAAGAGGTGAAACGTCTTCAAGACATCTACTATGTCCAGTTGCCCTCGAAGTAACTCATTTTGGGTTTTCAAACACAGGTGACATTAAGAAAACTAAAGACCTTTTTCTGTAACCAGATCATCGTCTTCTCCTGACTGTAGCGATGGAACTTTAAATCCCCAACCTCTGCAAAAACAAAGAGAGGCTTGAGTAAGAAACATGAGCACAATAGACAATAAATCATTATCATCATCATCAGTAAACATTACCCTTTACTTCTGCGATGTGGTGCAGCGACACCTGGGTCCGTCTGCAGGTCAGCAGCCTGGGGCATGCTGGGAAGTCTTCGTCCATAAGAATCTGATCCACCGGCTGGAACTTTCCCTGAGGTTGACAAAATAAAGGGAAAAAAATGTTTAAAAAAGGTTGTGGAGGCTGTTAGAATGTTCTGGTTAGAAGGTAATAAAAAACATACCTCTTTTCCAGATTTACTCAAATAAGGTAAAATGAGAAAAAGAGGATCCATCGGTGTCACAAACAGGAGTCTACCATCTGTGTAAGAATAAAACCATTAATCACAGTGTTAAAATTATGGTGCAGTAACAACTGTTTAAAGTTTTCTTAAAAAATAAAAAGTAAGGAAGAGCAGATTCATGTTAAAATGCTCAAAACTGTATTTAAGAAAAAATATGAAGCGGATTTGTTTCTGTTTATTTTAACAGTACATTCATGTTTTTCTACACTGATGTGTGAAGTTTTCTGTTTGTAATGGGGACCAACCTCTCTGGACAGTCTGACCAACAAACCAGGAGTGGAAAT
This sequence comes from Paraplagusia blochii, assembly GCA_016785265.1. NCBI lineage: Eukaryota > Metazoa > Chordata > Actinopteri > Pleuronectiformes > Cynoglossidae > Paraplagusia > Paraplagusia blochii. Next base: position 89,607 of record JAFBJS010006582.1, read on the forward strand.
CTTCCTCAAAGGCTTTGACCTCATACAGCGCTTCGTCTCCAGCACTCAACATGTACAGTGACGCTGCATCTGTGAGAGAGAGAGAGAAAAAACATGTTCAATAAGATCACTTATTCCCCAACATGCAGTTCACGTTTGTTGACATCCTAAACTAATCCATTAGTTGATATTACAAGGTTTAGGAATACCAAATACATAAGGCAGCAAAATGTACATTTGTCTACTCCCTAATTTGACATATTTACAATGTTGCTTAAAAGCAGATATTTTGTTTAGCACACCGAGAACTTACATTATGTATAAATTTTTCAACTTTAGACAACTTAAGCTTCACTTCATACTTGATCCTGTCCATCCTTGTCTCTCCTTAAGAAAATCTCAGCATCTTCAACTCCTCTGCCTCCTTTCTTCTACCTATCTCTAGTGTCTCTAATCCATACATCATGGCTGATCCTGCAAATCTTAGCCAACACTCTTGATCACAGATCACTCCTGACACGTCCTCCAGTTGTTTGTGATGCACTGTTGCTTTTTGTTGTTGATGTTATTCATGTTTTTTTCTATCTTTTGTAAACTTTTGACTGGAGATTTGATCCACAGTCTCCAATACAAGTTTTACTGCAGAAATATACAGTGGTGTGAAATATTAATGACCTGTCGATGGATTTCTTAATTTGATCAACGTTGATTCACTGTCAGAGACCTGTGTGTTGATGGCGCAGTCTGTGAACAGGAAGACAAGTGTTAGGGTGACAACGACTCAAAAAAGCGTCAACTCTGAAAGCAACAATACTCTTTGCACACGTTCGCGTCACACTAAGAACAAATGTAAGTAACTTTATCATTATTAATGACTATTAAATCAGTTTGTAACTTGCATGCTACTATTATTTAAGCTAGCCCTCGCTGATGTTTAACAACAGACCTGCAGCGACGACAACCCAGCTGTCATTGTCTACGACAGGCGTTCGCTTCTTCTTGGCTGTCATTTTGTATGTTTTCCACAAAACACTAAGTGTTATTTTTAACAGTTTTATTTGTTAAAAAAAATAAAATGTGTGCTACTTCTGCCAGGCAACAACGGAGAACTCAGAAAACCCGCGTCTTAACCCCGGTGTTTTTCTTACAGGGGGAACAAAAAGGAAACGTACATTGTATTATCACTCTGTTGTACTATATGTTTGGTGTTTACCGATAAATACTTTTCAAACTTACTCATTGAGGTAAAGTTTGAATATCCCAACAATAAATAATCACACATTGTCTTAAAAACGGAGCAGTCACGTGTTTAGTGTCAACCCTCTTTACTTTACAGTGGTACGGTCCTAGTGCAGCGGAGTCCGTGTTGTTGAAGTTAGGCTGTGAAACCACAAGATGGCGACCAAGAATTGTGAGTAACTTAATGTTGGGGAACCGTTTGAATTATTGTTGTGCTTATTTTATAGTCAGAAAGAAAAGTAAAATGCCGTTTCTTCATGTTTTTAACCAAAAACTCGGATAAACAGTAAAAACAAAAACATAAAGAAATCGACCAAATCTTCGGAATACAGTTTTTAGGCTCAACATATAACCGTTGTTCTTAGATTGATAATTCCGCTTAACTTTATCTTAAATGTTTTTTTTAAATAACTGTAAAGTAACGTAAGTCCACTCATTAAGCGGTCTATGTGGTCATACAAAAATATTTTAATTTAAGGTGAATTTGTGTTTAATATCACGACACTTGACGATGTTCTTTTAGTTCGTGACAATTAAAACACTGGGGCACACAGGTAAGAAGGTTTTCGAAGAGTCAAACTTTCTCTGGTCTCCTCACCACCGACATACACTATGGCCCCTCTACTCATTGACTTTCTTTTTTTTTTTTTTTTTTTTTCCTGTAAAGACTGTACTTTGATGCTGTAAATGTTCTCTGTTCAAGCACATTGAGCTACATGCCTGTATGAAATGTGCTCTATAAATAAATAAACTTAAACTTAAACTTAAACATGTTCACAAACCAGTAGCCAGGGGTTTATTTTGTTTTTCTGGCTGATGTATATGTGTGAATGAGTGTGGGTCCATTGTGTTAATTGAGTTTCTAAAGGTTATCATTTATCAAAATTTAGTCTATGTGGTCATACAAAAATATTTTAATTTAATGTGAATTTGTGTTTAATATCACGACACTTGACGATGTTCTTTTAGTTCGTGACAATTAAAACACTGGGGCACACAGGTAAGAAGGTTTTCGAAGAGTCAAACTTTCTCTGGTCTCCTCACCACCGACAAACCAGTAGCCCATTGGCAAACGTTAAAAGAACAGATTGGGAAATCCATCTGTCCCTCTCTCTCTCCATCTATCTCTTCCTCTCATTCTCTATCTCTCTCTATCTCTGCCTCATCTCTATCACAGGATGTGACACTGTGGGTCCCAGTTGGTTTTTGGTGACTCACTTGTTTTTGTCCCTCCTTTCATCCTCCCTGCTGCACTGTTTGCCTGTGTGTGTGTGTGTGTGTGTGTGTGTGTGTGTGTGTGTGTGTGTGTGTGTG
>JAFBJS010006582.1:92202-170484 GCA_016785265.1 Paraplagusia blochii
GTGTGTGTGTGTGTGTGTGTGTGTGTGTGTGTGTGTGTGTGTGTGTTTCCGTCCCATTAGCTGACTATCATCAGTGTCATCGCCCTGCTCCTCCATTCAGTCTTCCCTCTGTAATGTTTATATAGCGTTCGAGGCCTGTTGATTTCCCTCTTCTCTAAAAACAACCACAGCACAGCCCGTTAACTGTCTTTTTTAATTAGCTTTCCTGGTAATGAGAAGTTAAGCTTTGTAACTGATAATTTAAACATTTCCGTTCAGTGTCCCTGCGGACAGGAGCGTGATGTCGAGCGGTAATGTCTATAGTCTGGCCCTCGGCCCTTTTCGTGGCACTTAAACAAACTATAGGGTTGACTTTACAAGGATGGTCTTTTCATCGTAGCAGACAGGACAGAAATGTCTCTTGAGTTATAATTTTGGATTCTATGGTCAATAGTTCATTAATTTTAGATGGTCTTATTGCATACATTTGTATCAAGTAGGTGTTTAATATTTTTTGCCAATGCCCAATTGTGGATAATTGGGGCAGTGGTGGCCTAGTGGCTAAGGAACCAGACTGGGTCCGGAGGGCTCGAGGTTCAAATCCACCAACTGCCAGGTTATTACTGGGGTCCAATGAGCAAGACATGTTCTCACTCACTGCTCCCCGGGCCTCAAAGCTGCCCACTGTTCACTTTGGTGACGTGTTAAATACAGAGGGCAAATTTTGTTGTGTGCAGTGGTGTGAATCACAATGTCACAATGACAAGGAGTTGCTTTCCTTCCTTTTCCTTTCCCTTTTTTCCAATATTGTCCATACACCTAATTTTCCATTACGTGTTTGGCCACAAAACTGAGGTTAACTTCCCCAGAACCTTATGTGTGATGCTACCAAATTTGGTAAATCACAGGAATGTGTTATCTAATTTTCATTATCGGAGTGAAAACTAATATTGATGTTATTGATATCACTAATGACACTAAAATCAGGCTGATATATATCTGAGGCAGTGGTGGCCTAGCAGTTATGAAAACAGACTTAAGTCTTTAGGTTTGGCTGCACCACACCAGCTCCCAGGATCCCAGGATCCCACCATCCCGAGCCACATAACTTCGAGTGGGCTCACCACACACAGGAAGGCTTTTAATATGGTGCAGTGCCATTTGGGTGGCAGTCGTGGAGGACAATACAAACTTTTTTCTTCAATTTGTCAATTTATGTAATGGTTTTGTAGTAAATGTGTGGGTATAAGGTTTGATTAAAAAAGAAAAAGGCTTGATTTGCGATAATGACCTTAACTCCAACACCAGTAGAATGAATATGGTAACTGAGGCTCTAAAATTGTCAAAAATATGTATCAAAGCTTTATTGTACAGTTATGAGAATCAGTATTGCTTTTTACTTTTAAAGTAATTATACTCTCATGCAAACATAATTATGAGTGCTATATTCAATTTCTGTATATAAACCCTAAATGTTACACAGTGGACCTGTAAAAGGCTATAAACATCTCCCTTTACAGATGTTTGCCCAGATTTGAAGACGTGCTCGAGTCTTGTCGGACACAATCACAACTCCTCCTTAAAATAAGTTAGATTTATGTCGCTGTGGTCTAAGGCAAAGAGAGCACGGGTGAGATATTGTCCATGAATTATTCGCATTATAGTTCCCGGGAGTATCGTACACGACAGGCTGTGCAGCTAAAGAGAATATTCCATGAAAGCTTTCTTTCTTTTTGGGCTGCTTGAGGGAACGTTTGCGTGTCTGACTGCCAGGGAGAACAACAGCAGTCTTTCTGATACACTGGACCACAGAAAACCCCAGAGAGCCCAGCCCTCTGTCATCAGCATGCATGGCGAGTACAAAGAGGGTCTAAATTTAGGCCCTGGTGTGGCTTTGTGGACCCAAGTCCAAGACCCCCGCTATCCTCTCCCAAACCCAACCCTACAATTCCTATCAATCACACATCTGTCAAAGAGTGTTTTAACACAACTGGATTAAATTCTCCATTTTCTTCCATATCCTCATTACTTCAAATGCTTAAATTTAGATCAGTGTTCCTCGAACTTTTTTGCTCCACGGACCAGTTAAATGTCTCGTACTAATTTTACGGATTGGTCGTTAAGTTGTGGCAGATATACTCCTCAATAGAGTTCAATTTGCGGTGTTCTAAAATATTTTCCTACCTATAAAATCTTCCTACCCGAATTAACTGTGCATGGGCACAACAAGGATTTCTGAAGTACACACTGCCTATAGCTTTCTGCTACCGGACAGGTATAAAAAGTTAGAATCTTGTATCAAATAAAGTTGCATTATTGATGATGGAATCCTAGCCATTCTATTGTTCAGTTCTTTTGCTGATATGGATATGGATCAAGTGTTAAGTTATAGCCATACGGGGCTAAAGAAAGTATTTTTGCGGCCTGGCACCAATTTCGATTCAATTGATAAATTGAATAAAGTAAATTTATTTCATTAATGCAACTTTTTTACACATTACATTGCATTAGAAGTAACACTAAACATACTTAAATTAAATTAATAATAATAAATGAGTCACTTATTCTTCCCACAACTGTGAGTCCAACTGATACAGGCTGCCACAGGAAGCTACATTAAGTATGCGGTTGCAACTGACAGGCTATCACACAGCCACTAAATTTAACAATACACAATAACAGGCTGACATTGAGCAACCATTTTGGCGAATGTGGGGAGAAAAAAAATAATCTTACCAGATCATCATTTACAAAATCTTGTACTTAAACACAAAGTTGTCTGACACAGTATAGTTGAAGTGTATTTTGCTTGTTTCCAGTAGCTGTTGCATCTCAAGATGGTTAAATATAATATCATCATGAAATGTCACCATATAAGATGGAGAAGGGAGCCAAACAAACCTTCTTTAGATGTTTGTTTTGATTTGCTCTGAATCAAACAAGGTTAGATCACACAACACTAGTGTGCTTCCTAATTAAAAAAAAAGATCTTAAGAAAACTCTTCAAATTATGCCATAAGTATGACTCATTTGTGAGACAGAAACACCTTTGTCTCATTTACCATTTACTGCTACCACAAGCTGTTGTTGTGTTACTCTCACTCACTAAACATTGCTGGGTATAGCCCTGTACCTTAGTTGAGCCATCCTTTGTAACTGACTTTGTGTTTTTTTTGCACTCTCCTTTAAGGATTGGCCACAGTTGGCTACTGTTACATGAACCACTTTCATGTAGTCTTTGACTTTTTCATCTCTAACTATGTCTCTAAACTTTTGATCCTTGGCTGTCGTTGCCAACTTCTAACCTTAACTCGCCTTTGTTCTTTTGAATGGTGCTACTGTCTCCAAACGCCCGATCTGATACTAAGGACCAGCATTGGTCAAAATTCAGAATTTCGGAATACATACTGTATGTCTGTTGAGCCCAAATGCTCAACCTAAAAAACAGCTTCTTTTTTCTACATTTCACCCTAGGAGAGGATATTTGTCAATGGTCACACACAACTGAGCTCTGAGTAACTGAGTAACCTGCGGCCCCCTCTTTCCTTGTTGGAATTTTGCAGAGACAGTCCCACGCAGGGTGAGAGGTGTCTCACCCTTCGATCGACTCACTCTGAGTTGTCAGACCACCACCATATGCTGAGCTTTTAAACCCCCTCTGTCCAATCTTTCCTGAGGATTTATAGTTAAATATCAAGGGAAATGATGAATCGCCACTCTGTATTTTCAACAGCTTCCAAAAAATGTGGACATAAATAGAAGGACAACATTACTCCCATCTGTTGTATCGACACAGACGTTTGCTGTTGTTTGAGACAACTGTGTTAGCCACTTTGTCTTTTTGAACTTCTCACAGATGTAAACTGTCTTGAACACGAGAAGGTAATGTACTCATGCACACACATGCATAAAACAGATGTGGAGAGAATTCCCCTTGGCTACAGCAGCCTTTGAGTCATCATCTGGGATTCCCTTCCTCTCACTTCCAAATATGGGTGGGATTGTGCGAGAGCGGGAGGCAGAGTGTGGAAGCAGAGTGGAGTGGAACCCCCTCGTGATGTCAGCGCTGCGGAACACTCAGCCTCATGCTGACTGGAAATTCTGCGCGGAGGAATGGCCGGAATGCAGGGATCACTGGATCGCTATTCCCTCCTGCACATTTCTGAAAAATCTGGGCCTCATGTGCACCCACACAGGCTCACGTAATGTCTTTTCGGCAGTCTCCTCACCAGGGAGATATTCCTTCCCGTAAGGTCTACATTTCACTTTGACCCCCCCCACTAGGCCTGCAAGATCTTGACTCCTTTTTCCCAGCATTAGTTGCTCTGTGTGAGGCCTGGGTTTCTGTGTGGTATTTCCCTTTCCCTGAGACGCCAGTGATGGTTAAATCTTCAAGTTGTCACTGTTGTTTAAACCGTTTACACTATAAAATTCTCAGACTGGAGTGAGTCATTTTCATGAACTACTGGTACATTTGCTTATACTTAATTCCTGTGTATTCACCTGTGTCCTGTTTTTTTTTTTTTTAAAAAAGCTAATACCACTTTCTTTCTTTTAAATTTTCTCAAAAGGTAGGAATGCAATTGCATGCCTGCATCCCCATTTCCATCGCCTTTGCTGGCTATATACCACATAAACATTTTTCATATATTTTGTTGTTTTATAGTTAAATTCACAGGTTCTTCCAGAATTGTATCTGGTAGAAGATTTTCTGGCACACTAAACATGGAGTTGTTTAGTCTAGCCGCTGAATGAAATTGGAGGATTTACAGCCATAACAGATGACTATCTATCTAGCGCATAACTTGCTGGTTAGGCAGCCAATCATTTTGCTCATGTCCCAAACATGCACAAAATTTTAGCAGCCAGGGCTGTTAATTTGGGGTTCCCTGGTAGTAGCTATTGATAAAATGTGTCCAGACCTTCAGAGGCAAATTTGCCCTTCAAATCTGCAACACATTGCAAATCAATTATTTCTAGCTGGATGTCGACCGGCAGATCAGAATCTTTATCTGTGAAAGGTGAGCAAAAATCTGAAAATTCTGTCTCACGTTCACCAAATACCTGAAAACATTTCTTAAACTCTCACAGTAATCCTGCAATCTGATCTTTGTCTTCGTGTTTCTTAGACGTTTCCTAGTGCCTTCTTAGGTAATACTCATACTATATACTATACTCCATCATAGCCACACTTTCTCCACACAGAAGACACACGGGTTTGCCTTTTACCTCCGTGAACATGTACTCTGTCTCCCACCTGTTAGTCCACCTAACGCCTCGTCATTATTGGGGAGGGAGTTGTTGTGAATCCGCCGTGAATGCTGATGAATAGCCTAATGAAGCCGAGCCCCCCTTGCAGCACTGCAACGAGTTCCCAGGCTAACGTTGCATTGTGGGAAATGAAGTAGAGGTGCGTGCAGGAAAAAAGTGGGCGGCTGTGGCGTGCAGGCCGGTTCTAATACTAATCAAATATCATCCCGTTGGCCATAGATTCTTCATTCGCGGACCGGATGTGACCGCGGGCCTTGACTTTGACTCATGATCTATGGCTATGTGGGCTGCACAGACATAATGGTTTCGTCTTTCCATCCTGACATTCAAATCCATGTGGGTGTTTGATAAAAAAAGTACTTTCACCATGTCTGTCTCAGAATCTTTCTACAGCCCTTGAACCCTGCCTGTCTCCCTTCTTCTCCCCTTTACTCACTCCCGCAGAGAAGCGTCCCACGATACACTATCCCCGACCCTAATTACTGTTTACTAGGATCAATCTCTCTCACTATATCCTTCTCTCTTTCTTTCTCTTCTTCTTCTTCTTTCTCTTAGTGTACCAGGGACCATAGATGATGTGGTAATTACATCTGCCGACTGCTGGTCTGCCACAGTCGGCTCCACAAGTCTCTGTGCTCAAAGAAAAATTAGAGACTGCTCTGTACAAATCTAGGGCTGCAATTAGAATAAATACTGTGCGCATGAAATGTGTTTATTGGTTTATGAGACCCCTCGGTCCCAAGGCTAGGGCTTCTTTTCACTCCGTGAGTGCACGATATGAGTTGTGCTCCATGGCTCTTATGCAAGAAATCATGGCTCTAATTTTTCACTTGGTAGTTTTGTCCCAGTTGTTATTTCAACAATAAGATATTGATTTCAAATTCCGCAGTAAGTTGTATTTAATCATAATCATTTGTATTTGTGCCCACAAGGTAAAATGGCACTTTGTCTAAGAGTGATGGGCTATCTTTGCCAAGATTTCATCAAAACTTGCTCTTTTCTTGCTCCTAAATTGGGCTATAAAATGTGAAAATAGAAGTGTATGTTGATGGCAACATTAAAAATAAAAAACAGTGCCAAAAAGGTTCAGGTTTGCTGGCCATTGTATGCCAGATACAGGTCTCCGATACCTGTATTCTACCGTTTTTATCAGCTTAGTGGACCAAACTAGTAACTTAAAAACATGTTTGTTACTACTGCCGCCATTGTGAAACCATGAATGAAGAAGTTAATGTAATTTGTCAACTATAAAAAAGCACAAGTAGACATTTTTATAGATGTCTTTATTTTCACACCAGACATAAGGCAGAAAACTCAGGAAACTAATTAAAAAATTTTTTTAATCAAAGTAATGATGGATCTATGTAGGCTTCCAAAATTTAGACAAGACAAGAAGTATTCTCTGATGTCATTCACTTAATAAAATATAATTCCACAACATGTGCTTCTCCTTTCTTCTTCTTCTCGTATACCAGCTTGTCCTTTTTTCCGGGGTTGCCACAGCAAGTCAACATTTTCTATCTCACCCTGTCCTCTGTATCTTCTACTCTGACTCCAACTACCTCTATGTCCTCCCTCAATGCATCCAACAATCTCCTCTTTGTCTCCTACCTGGTAGCTCCATATCTAGGATCATTCTCCTACCAATGTATCCACTGTCCCTCCTCTGAACATGTCCAAAAACCATCTCAATCTGTCTTCTCTAGCTTTTTCTCCAAACCTTTCTGTCTGTGTTGTCCCTCTAATCGCCTCATTCCTGACAGTACAACATAGGCTACAGAATAGAAAACAGTACTATACCGTTTCCTCTGGACTTCAAATTTTAGTCACAAATAGTCACGGCGACGCAGTAGCAGCCAGGGGCGTGTTATTTTTTCCCCCGCTCAGATTTATGAGCTGTGCACTGAGTCGGTCGACAACTCAGGCCATTAAAAGATTATCTGGATCTTCTACAGGCATATTGGTATAATTTGGGAGCAAAGTCATCACGTCTATACCATATAAATCAACAGAGTGGAGGTTTGCCTTGGACATTTGTCCTCATGTCCCTGCTTTCATCTGTTTGTAAAAATATGACCAAACAACCGGCCCACTACTCAGGAGTTCTTTAAGATGTTAAGTGATGTAGACTTTTAGTCTTTGGTTGTTTTATTAGGGTGCTTTCTCTTGACTGTAACGAAGCAAGTTTTATTTTTCCTCATTTTTACTTTTTTTAGAAATGTATTGTTGAAATGTTGCTTTAAATTAGAGACAGCATCTGGTGTCACACAAGGCCAGACCAACAGAACACAATAATGAGTAACAGACAGTCACAAAGACTCATGAAATCAATTCTGACACAAACTGTCAGAGAAAACAGCAGAAACAACAAAAAAACAGCAGAAACAACAAAAAAAATAATAAACTAACTAATGGACAACTAAGTCAACCATCAGAAAAGGACAAGGAAGGATTTGTAATCTAGGGATTACAACAAGGACTGACAGATGACAGACAGAAAGACAATCACCAATGATGATTGTCACGATGACACAACTGTAACTACAGTGGCCAAGACTACAACTGACCAATAATGTCAAATACTTGTAGACAACAATAAAGATGTGCAGAGGAAGAAAATGACTGACATAAGAAGAAAATACAATTAAAAACAATGACAATCTTCAACTAAGGTTTGCGGGCACTCTCTAAGACAGATTGGACTTTTCTGTGACGTAATCTCTGGAAGCAGAAATATAAAGTAATTAAAAAAAAAAAAAATCATTGCCATGTTATAAATCAAAATAGTCAACAGGCATTTGGTATTGACCTCTTCTCTACAACAATCATGTCAATCTCCAGGAGTAGGTAACTGTCACAGGACAATTGATGTGCGTGAAGTTGTCAGTCTAAATCATTACTCACTTCCTCATCAGTTTCTTAATTTTTTCAAATATTTTTATCTTCTAAGTGCCACTGCAAGACAAACCCATGAAGGTGTTCATGCTGATGGAGGCAGAGTGACTCCATAGCACCACCCAGTACCTGATGGCAGAGAGCCCAGCATGGGGTCTCTAACTTACCTCAGAAGATGGATGGACCAGACGTTTAATAAAAAAAAAAAAAACAACTGCTCAGTCTTTTAGTGAAATTGTTCCCATGATGGATCTACTCTTTAACGTCCTAACTTTCATTTTTCCAGCAAAGTCAAATAACTTGCCATGATTTCATGGGCTCTGAAAGATGTGACATTATTACATCTTTCACCAGATCAATAAACACATCGGGGGTTTTAGGCCCAATCGTTTCTAAGTAATGAATTAAACTGTGCCGGTCAGCAAACATTTATATATTAAAGACATGAATGGACAGGCGGTGAGTGTACGGCTGACTTCACCATTCCTGACCTCATGTAATTCATGCAACATAAAGGCTTTGGCCAACGTCCATGCTATAGGTAATGGCTGCCCTGCTTTCCAAAACCATTATCTCAGAGTGTTAAAAGGAACTTTCATTTCACCAATAGACTCTCCCTTTATGTCTGAACCTTTTTTTTTTTAATCTCACTGGTCAGAGCTGTAATTACTGTCCAGACTGGACCCAGTCTGGACTTTGTCCTTGTATTTCCAGGGTCTTGTTGGCATCAAGTTTTATATAATTGGAAAAAAAAAAGGCGAAGCCATGAATCTCTGTGTGTGATGTCATCACAGTGACACGCACTCGTGTGATATCATAATCGTGAGGTAATGGCGAGAGGGGTGTAGGAGTTTACGACTTTGGCACGCGCTCAGTTTACCGTCAGCGGACTTTAGCGGCGTCCTGATGAGAATGGATGGGTTGCCCAGAGCTGCACATGTGCTCCTGTCTGTGTGTGTGTCTTAGAGGCAGAGCCCACATGTTCATAAGGATGAATGACTCGCTGATGTAAATCAACTGAGGGCGGATGTAGATGTTCGGCGCTAAAGAGAAACCCACAAGGGAAGACATGCATGTCTAACTCCAGAGCCAACTGCAGCGCTGTAAAAAGGGTCATGTGTGATAAGTTAGGATAATAAGTTAAATATTTCCCAACTGCTTTTAAGGAATACAGTATTTGTTTAACTATATGAATCAATATGTTTTTGTTTACCATAAACTCTCAATGTCGGCTCTTTCAGTCATTGTCACAGCGTTGGATTTTCCACCCACCAATAGGAAACGTGAGCTGGGTTTAGACCGCAGTGAGACAGGTTAGTTTTACCCTACTGGTGATGTGTCGTCGCAATAACAATTCACCCACCCACCAATAGGGAACGTGAGCTGGGTTGAGATCGTCCTGAGACAGGTTAGTTAGTTACCCTGCAATAGCTATTCTATAACAATACATTCGCAATTGGTGGGTGAACAAGCCAACGCTTGGTGAATTGTGCGTCACAATGACAGGAATTTAAACTTTTAGTGTCTTTGATTAATCTCTTGGTTTGTGTGTTTTTTGCTCTTTTTTGAGCTAGTTCTTGACATTTTCATGGAATGTTGGTTTTGGTGATATTGTAGCCGTATTGAGGTTCATGGTATTCTGGTAGATGCCAGTTTGTTTATATTGTTTCCCATACTTTTTTGTTGTTGTTGTTGTTATTTGATATGTTGATCTATCTATCTATCTACAGTATCTAATCAGTTATGACAAAAAATCCGATCACGCTGCTGTTTTCTTCAATTTCATGCCAATTTATTGCCTGTAACCACTACAGGTACAAGTGCTTGGACAAATATAATGATTTAACTCAAAAAGGTTTCATTTCAGCGCAGATATCTAACCATTTTCTATGGTTTTCTTGAAAGTAACCAGAATTGCTTCAGTTTACATCAATGTATATTTCATTGTACTGACACAAACAGTGTTTTCAGGCATTTATTGTTTTCCTGTTCATTGTATTCTTCAGGTAATATATATTTACTGGCACGCATACTTTCCCAAAGGATACTCCCAAGGGATTAATATAGTTCTAATTTTATTTTATTTTTTACCATACGTTAAAATTAACAAGAAATTAATGGGGTTGGTCTAATGTTTTTTTTACAGTAAAACCCTTTGTCTGCTTTTTCTTATTTGACTCACATTGCATTAAATAGTCTATTTTGTAGGACCTTGTCCAGAACTGAGTAAATTTGTTGTTTGATTACACTGAAAATCTTGCCAACACCATTAACTTATATGATTCTTTCAATAGTCACAAGAATCACAGGGGAAGTAAGTGGCCCCTGAGTATATTAGGTTTTAGGCTCAGGCCTTCATTAAACCAAGCTCCCACACCCCTGCTGTAAATCTTTGACTGGACCATGATTCATTTTTCCAATGATACACACGTGTTCTAAGACAAACTCGTGGGAAACAATGGTCCAGACGCCACACGATCACTCACCAGATGAGTGTTCCCGTGATCTCAGTCCGTATGAATGAGCTAAGGTTGACTCGATTTCCACATTGACTTTGGTCTGTCCTGAACGTCTGACTTTTGATGTGCTGTAAACGTGCGGAGGAATCTGTTTTCTATAGTGTGGAGGATGAAGCCATCAGAGTTTCCCTCCTCTTCAACTTGAATCAGTGTTGCTCATGTTTAATTTTATTAGCTTCAGCGCAGGAAAATTTTTAAATCGATCATTCACTGTGTTAATAGTATGAAATCAGTTATTTTGGAGAAAATTCTCATGCACAGTTTCTCCTTCTCTTCCATACAAACTGTCTTTTTTTTTTTTTTACTTTTTCTGAACGATGAATCAGTCATAACTGGATCATCAGTCAAATGGGGTCAAACGCCTCTGCTATAAAAGAAAAACCTTTAACCTTTCATTTGTTTCTCTATCCTTTTTATCCCTAAGTACTTGTTTATATCTCACTGATGCAATTTTGCTGTACTTCTTTGGTCGTCTTATAGCTTATTAGCATCAAACTCAGGCCCGGGGGCCAAATCTGGCCGGCAGTGTAATTACATTTGGCCTGTGAGATCATATGAAATGTGTACTAGAGTTGGCCCACCAATACATTGGTCTTATACTGGCAGGATTTGTAGTGTTATTGGTGTAAGTGTTGGTGTTGGTGTTGTTTCGGTAGTTCCTCATTAAATGTTTACGCAAAAATTGCATTTATTTATTTATTCATCTTCATCTGTTTCTCTGCTACCGGGTCGCAGAGGCAGCAGTCTCCATGACTGCCACCCAAATCTCACTGCTCCATACTATCAGAATTCGTGTGGGTGGTGAGACCCCTGGACGACGGTGCTATGCTCAGAGCACCTCTGTGGCAACCCGGACTTGCGGACGCAAGTCTGCTTCCTTAACTGCTAGGCCACCATCGCTGTCACAAAACTAAAGTGGTTTCCATTAAAAATTATGTCTATTACAGATTTGAAAAGTAGAAAAAAATAAATATAAAGTTTTTGGTCCACTGTAGATTAGATCTGACACCCTGTTCTGGCTAGTCTGAAGATACTATCGCTAACTGTAACGGTTAGATATCTAGCTGTTATTATTTCAATAATAGTTGCATGTTTAGATGTTGTTTGTCACTACAGAGTGTGCTGTAACGCCTTAGTAAGCACTCTAATGAGTTGTGTTTTGTCTCATTACCAAATTAGGGCAGTGGTTATGCAACTGGACTGGGATACAGAAGGTTCCAGGTTTGAATCCACTAACTGCTAAGGTCCACCGAGCGTGGCATCGTCCCCACCCACTGTTCCTGGGGCGCTCAAAGCTGCCCACTGTTCACTGTGATGATGAGTAAAATGCAGAAATGACATTTTGTTGTGTGAATCACAATGTCACGATGACAAAAAAACAAATTACACCAAATCCTTTTTAATTTGCTGAATTCAGTGCATCTTTGTAACCCCATTGAAAAGTCGATCAGAAGACCCTGCCTTACACTTGAACCTCCACAGAAAAGAACCAGACGGACATGGTGTGTGCCAGTATCCCCTTCGTTAAACCGCTCTCCTGTATGACTACACATGGGAACACGAAAACAGCCAATTCTCACATTATTGCGGGCCCTCATGTTGAAGTCATTAATGATGTGTCAGAGCGAGATCCTGTTCAGTTGTTTGACACTAAAAAGACGTGGACGCTTTAGTCGTACAATATCAATGTCATGTATTCTGTCTTTGCTTAGACACGAACCAGGTCTTTAAAACCAATTTGTCACGACTACTAATTGGCAGACGAGTTTGACAGGGTTTATAATCTGCACCGGTGACCTGCCGCCGCGACGTGTATAACAGCCAGACAGACGTGAAAAATGTGACCTCACCCTGGCCTCACATGTGCCAAAGTCACCCTGCAGAAATGACATCATGGATAATGATGTCATCCCAGGATTCCAGACCCTCTCCTTTTCACCCCCCTCACCGCTTAAATGCTTTTAGGCTTGGTTGCACACACACACACACGAACTGGAGGAGCCTCACCCAAGTCTGATTCGTGATGTAAACAAGATAAACATACAACAGATGCAGTAAAGATCCCACTTGGACTACATCATCAGTCTCCACAATTAAACAAGCCTTATTATAATTTTAATATTAATTAATATTATGGATGTTCAATATTAACTTTTTTTAACCGATATTTTACATTAACGACGTTGTCCAAGCAATTAATTTTTCAAAACTGATATTCTGAGCCGCTGTTTGACCCTAAAACTGAGATCAATGTCTCAGAACTATGTTAAATAATTAAACATAGTTCTGTGAAATTAAACTTTAATTCCATTAAATTTGGAAAAACCCAGGCATTGTGATATTGGATTTTCATTATCAGAAGAAAAAACAATATTAGTCGATATCAGGTAGTAATTGTAATAATAATATCGTAAAAACTGATATTTTTATTGTGTCTGACTGTAATGGTGTGACCGGTGTGTACAGTACCAGTACTAAAGGTACTAAAATTAACTTGGACGACTGGAGCATTTTCCTCAGACTTTTGATGGAAAGTTTTTGTTCAACAGTTTTTAGCTGATATTTAGCTGATTTGTGACATTTCATCTCCCTTTAGATTGGTCAAGGACTGTTGACTGTTGACACCTGTCTTTGGGCTAACCTTCAGTCTTTAGTCTAGTTAAGATTCTCATTCGTCCAGGTCATGATATCCAAAAAAGGCTTTTCATTCCTCAACTGAGGAGTTGAAGGGAGTGGGACTAGAGGAGGAGAACTACTAGTGGTCCCTCTTACATCAACCAGAAACTGATGAAGTTCCTCAGTCAAGGAATGAAATGTCTTTCAACTCCAAAAGAAGTCCAGTTGCTGACAACTTTAGTCCAGTCCTGGATAAACTTTTTTTGAGTTGTTGGCTCCATTTGGTCCTAAAATTGTACACAGGAGCAGATAAATAGAGTGTTTATGTCAATAGAGGTAAGGAAAGCAAAGGAAAGCAAACTCCTTGTCATTGTGATTCACACCGCTGCACACAACGAAATGCTCTGTTTTAACCCATCACCAAAGTGAACAGAGGGCAGCTCTGAGCGCCCGGGGAGCTGTGAGTGGGGACGGTGCCATGCTCAGTGGACCTCAGTGGTAAATGGCGATAGGGGTATTCGAACCAGGGGCCTTGCGGACCCAGGTCCGCGTCCTTCACCATTAGACCACCAACTGCCCCGTAAAATGGTAAAGGCATGCGTAACGGCTGAAATGTTAAAATGCTGTCAGCGTTCTTTGTCATCTATAGTATGAATAAGGACAATACAGGGAAAGGCAGAATAATCACAATCAAAAACTATTATAAAATTTGGAAAACATTGGCAACCAGGATTACTGACCTGGATGGCCCCCAGCCAGCCCCCAGGCCTTAGTTTACCCATGCCTACATTAGTCATTATTTGTACTGTTTTATTATTCTTTCCACCTTAGAATTGTTATCATCTTGTGGATGTTTTATAATCTGAGTTCTGCCTTTCTCCTGTGAAACTCAGGCAGCTCCCTGGAACCAAAGAGTTCTGGGTTTTTATACTTACTGATAATCAGAACATCCAGGTGAAGTTTGAACCTGTTTCAACTCCTTCCTGACACATTTACCAAGTTGTTTCTATGAGACAGATTGAGATGTTTCAGAACAGGAGAGTTTCGTGGTCTTTCCTTTCTTCAAGTCCAGACTGGACTCATTCACTCACAAGTGGCTAAGCAGCAGTTACAGTTACTTTCCAAGACATTCCAACTTTACAGTATCGCTTACTGTTTTCCTTCTATAATATTTCTTAACCCTTTCTGTCCTCTCTGCCAGTTTAGTTTTATATTTTCTTCTCATGCAGAAAGGCATTTTTATTATTCTTCATTTCCTTACATCTTGTCCCGTTTTTCAGGGTACTCTGTTATCTTCTACTCTGACTCCAACTACCTCCATGTCCTCCCTCACTGCATCCACCAATGTCCTCTTTTTCTCCTACCTGGTAGCTCCATCTCTAGGATCATTCTTCTACCGATGTATCCACTGTCCCTCCACTGAACATGTCCAAACCATCTGAGTTCTCTTCTCTAGCTTTTTCTCCAAACCTTCCTGTCTGTGTTGTCCCTTTAATGACTTCATTCCCGATCCTGTCCATCCTTGTCTCTCCTAAGAGAATCTCAGCATCTTTAACTCCTCCACCTCCAGATCTGACTCCTGTCTCCTCCCTATTCCTAGTGTCACATGGTTGGTCTCACAACCGTCCTGTAAACGTTTCACTTCACCTACGCTGACTCTCTTCTAACACGGCTGTATCCATCTATCTGTATCCACTCTATTTGTCTCCTTTCTTCCACAGTCTCCAATGTTCTGAACAGTTGATCCTCAGTTTCTTAACTCCTCCACCTTCTCCACCTCTGCTCCTTGTAACCTCACCATTCCACTGTTCTCCCTTTCATTCACACACGTACTCTGTCTTGACATGACTGACCTTCATTCCTCTTCTCTCTGGTCCAGACCTCCACCTCTCTAGGTTCTCTTCCAGCTGCTTTCTTCTCTCACTACAGATCACAGTGTTGTCTGCAAACGAGTTTTACAGTAATTTTAGAGGAATAAAACTTTGTTATATTTATGTTAACACTAAGGTTAAGCGGCACTTTATGGTGTAATAATTCCTTGAAGGGTGTTTCAAGTAAAATTCATATTCTCAATATTAATTTTATATTGTAAAAATGAACCAGATACATTTACTGTGATTTGAGCGTCTACTACAAGTTGTTCATGGTGCTTAATTTCTTCTGTGCTCAATCATGAAGATCGCAAGAACAAACTACATTTTCAACTACTACTACTAACTCTGCCTCCACTCCACCTTCCTTTCTCTCTCCTCCTCTCTCCTTACCCGCTTGCAGCCACACAATGCTCCTCCCCCCCGTGGTCTCCGTGCCCAGTGATTGACCTTAGTAAATACGCAGCTAATTTGAAGCATGTGGAGGCAAATTGGAAACACTGAGCTTTTAAAACTACACACTTTACTTTTTGCACATGCTAATTCCTCCCTGGAGATCCCATCAGATGAAATGACCCAAAACATGTCAATGTAAAGGGGTGACATTTGGGCCCACGGGGTGAAAAGGGTGAAGAGGGGTGTGGGAAGGGGGAAAAAAAGGACCGGCGCTGGGGAATTAAGAGGGCGGTTGGAGGGAAAGGGTTTGGATCTGAAGGACCTGGAGAATCACCATGATTTCTTGACGTGCCGTTTCTACTCTAGTTACTTTTTTAACATTTCCCTGTTTTGTGTTACTTAATCTCCCCCATGCACATGTAGAAAAAACACACCTCCCACCTACAGGTGGAAATTATTAGTGTTCCACCTCCTGCTCACGGTGGAGCTGCACGCTTCACGAAGGACAACAGGTGCAGACGAGGCAGGAGTGCACGAGTTTTACTGCCGCGTGTTTGTGCATGTGTGTCAAAGTGTTTTTGAAAAAAGACAGTGGTTAAACATCTATCTGCTGTCTTCCCTAACATAAGTTTACAAATTTTCCCTGGACTAATTTTTTTTTTTACAATTTTGCAAACTGAGGTTCACAGTTTTTTTTTATTGGAGGTGTCGTCAAACTCATTTCAGTTCATGAACAACACAGGACCAGAACATTTACAACAGTCCATGTTTTCACCTTTGTTTTAATGCAAGAAAGTACAAGCTCATATTTGACATTTATTATTATTGCTGTCCATTTATCCTTATTCACTTATACCAGCCCCTCATGAACTTCCCAGTTAGTGATAAGACCTCCAGAAGACACCAACCTCCCAAGCAGAAATTCGATCATGAGGTGAACCCTGGAATTGCACACCATTGATAGATACATTAACTCTGGCCCAAAGCGCCAACAGTATTATTGTTACAGTCTTAGATCTATATCTGAGACTATACCAAAGATATCCTTAACATGGGTACAAGTGGGTCAGCAGTGGTGGCCTAAAGCAGACTCGGGTCCGTAAGGCTTCAGGTTCTAATCCACTGGCTGTCAGGTTGCCACTGAGGTGCTCTGAGCATAGTACCATCCCAACCCGCATAACTTCCAGTAAGCTTACCACCCATAGGAGGACACACAGTATGGCGTAGTGTGATTTGGGTGTCAGTTGTGGAGACTGCTGCCGCTTTGACCCAGTAACAAATAAGACAATGAAGATAAATTAGTGAAAGGCAAAAGAAAAAGCGGTCCAGATACAACACTAAAGTGAACAGGTTATGGCCCACGGGCCAAATGTTTGAACTTCTCAATTAAAACATTTGTTATTTTTTTCTTTTTTCCTCTTAGCAGTTGGCTTGTCGTGCTGTAGTTTTAATGTTTACTTTTATTTCTTTACTTTCCTGTCACTGATGCCACTGATCAATGCCTTTTGTTTGTTAAACTATATTTTATATATATGTGGGTCCTTGTACAGTGTTTATATTTTATATCATTTAGTTCCAACCTGTATATGTGTAACCTACAGTTGCTTTTGGCTTCTAGAATTATTATTTCAATCAATTGTTTTATGACAGCAGTGGTGTACTGGGTCCACAAGGCTTCAGGTTCTAATCCACCAGCTGCCAGGTTGCCACTGAGGTGCTTTTAGCAAAGCGCCGTCCAGACCCACATAACTTCCAGTGGCTCACTACCCACAGGAAGGCTGACAGTATGGAGCAGTGTGATTTGGGTGGTAGATGTAGAGACTGCTGCCCCTGAGGCCTGGTAACAGATGAATGAATAATTGTTTTGTTGTGCAAATGTTCTTAATTTTGGTAACATTTTGTTTTTATATTTCGTGCTTTGAGCCACAGAAGCTTAGCTGGAGCTTTTTCACTCCTGTTTCACTAAGTGAACTGTGCACAGTGAATCCAAAAAAATGATCTCATGTCAAAATAAGACATGTCAAAAACAGTTGATACAAAATGAAGATCCTAAAACTAATGTCGTTGAATACGTGACTATCGTTGTAAATTACTCTCCCTCTATCTGTACCTAAGCTCATGAGTTCTCTGTTGGTCTAAATTTAGTGCCAATCTCCTCTCGAGGCTGGAGCAGGTGGAGGTGACGGGGGCCTTGGCCTGCACACAGTGGACAGACGGGTGAACTCCATGACCAGAGCCCCAGACCTCACACTCTAGTTATAGAAAGAAGAATGACAACCCCCACCTTAAGAAAAACACTCGCACACAGGCATCCGCGGTCACTTACACGCAAGGAACACAATGAGTCAGTGGCTGCCTCAAAGTGATGGTTATAATCTGTGTCATGCAAGGTTACAATCCCCGGCCGAAAACAACAGATTTCGCTGGCAGTGTCTTAAAAACCACTTATCAAAACTCTTCAGCCGCACCACATGAAAACCTCCAGCCATGCCTCAATATTTTCAGACTTTGCAACATGTAATTTGAGATCAGCCTTTGTGGGCACACAGTCAGCAAAGCTCACTATTGTCCCCTCTGAGAAGCCAGAGGAAAAAAAGAAAACACAAAAACAATGAGTGCAAAACGTTTCCACTTTACCTTCAGGCTGTCATGGGTCCGATATTCCGTCCGTCCTCAGCGTCTCAGAAATTTCGCTGATCACCATTTTGTCATCCCATTCACCAGAATGACATCATTTGATGAGAGTGTGCCAAGTGTGTTCAGTACAGCCCAGGCGTGTTGGAGTGTGGGAGTGCTGCTGCTGCCGCCGCCGTACTGAGACCCGCATGAACAAAATCTTTGTGCTAAATTAGTCATGGTCCAAAATTCCAGGCCACTGCTTGTCACCGAGCGATGGTATAGAAATGTAATCATCACAGCAACAAGCTTGCTACAAACTGGCGCCATGTTGGAAACAAAGCGACTGTGTGTACAAAAGGACTGAATTAGCCTTGTTTCTGTTGATGGAAATTTTACATACATTTAATTTATTTCATCAGTCTATATCGGGTTTGACCAAACTAAGGTCCGAGGGCATGACGAGGCCCATTCAGCTTTGTAATGTGGTCAAAAACAAAACTTGACTTTTACAAGTTATTTATCTTAAAACTCTCCATTTATCCGTTCCTAATCTACCTCTTTGTGTGGGATTCTAAGGCCAACTGTGGCCCACGCGTCAAAAAATTGTCCATCTGGTATAACCTCTCTGGAGAGTATAGAGCTTATTCTATCAGTATCATATAATAAACCAGTTATTTCTGTGCCATTTGGGGCAGTGGATGCCTAAATGTTAAGGAACTGAGCGTTTTGGGTTTGTATCCAACAACAGTGACATTACCACTTAGGTTCATGAGTGTGGCTCTGTCCCCACACACTGGTCCCTTGGCACTCAAAGCTGTCCATTGTTCACTTTGGTGATGGGTTAAATGCAGAGGTGACATTGTTGTGCAGATCACAATGTCACAATGACAAAGAGTTTGCTTTCCTTACTTCTTAAAATCTGCTCTTTACTTCAGATTACATGTTTCTAAAGGATTACATTCAGGGCCTTGTTAAGTAAATCCTCTTATTGTACATACACTTTGGTTTGCAGGTTATAGTCCTTACCATTAGTGTTGGATTTCACCCAAATATTTTATCCAAACATAATTTCACTGTTTGTTCGAGGTCTTCAAAGTCAGAACACTGAGGGTATTTTGTTCTCGCTGACTAATTTCTGACCCGGTTGGCGTCAGATGTTGAAAGTTAGGACCATGTGCTTCAGTTGTGCGATAAAACAACAAAAGCACAAGTTAATAAGACTTTGTAATGATGACTCAAAAATGAACTCAGTTCTAATCCTGAGCAGGAAGTATGGTATATATTTGATCGCAATGCACTCAATTACTACAGTAAGTCAATACATAAACATATCTAACTAAAGATGAGCTAACACAGTTGCTAAATGTTCCTTAAAAATCGACTTAGTGCAAACACCCACCAACACACGAACAATACAATGTAAATAGTTTACTATCAATCATCTGCATTTAGCCAAAAGAAATAAAATCAATCAGTTGAAAGTTGTAGAATAAATTTGATGTTGACCAAAAATGAAGGTTAAAGGGTTTAGTTAGACCTTTTTTTGGAAAAACATTTCTCTTCTCATCCAAGAGGCTTCTTCAGTTCTAACTGTTAATTTTCATTCATCCAGGTAGTGATATTCCAAAAGTTTTAGTTGTAAGCAAGTTGTGAGATCTAGAGCAGTAGAACTAGTACAGATCCCTCTTAGATCCAAACTGATGGAGTTCCTCAATTGAGGAATGAAAGGTCATTACTTGGGTTATTACAGTCATGCCGAGGGGGGAATTTTGGGGTATTGTTCCCAAAAGGGTTTTTGTAAGAGAGGTTGTGTCTCAAACGACCTCCTCTATTAAAAGATGGTTTTTCCAGGTTGAGGCAGCCTCTTAGATGAGAGGTGAAACATTTTTGAAAAATGCTTAATGTCCAGCTGCCTAACTAAGCCCTTTATTCTTGACCATGACCTTGATTACTGAGAACCTTTTTCAACATACACCATGTAGGTTTCTAAAATCCAGACCAAATCCAATGTGAAGTTTTCAAGAAAACAAATCATAACGCCCTTAACCAAGTCAAAACCTAGACATTTCTAATGAATGGCTGAAAGTTGGTCAGAGCCAAACTAACGTAAAATCATAGAAGTTTGGTTGAAATAACTTACAGTTTGTACTGTACATACTTGAGGATCAGCCACGAATACTGCTGAAGGTTTTCCTGGAGAAAAATAACAATTCAACCCATGGCTGGGTAGAGAGTTTCTGTCTGCAATATAGACAACTGATTTCTGCAGGTTGATGAAAATAACTAGAAATTGGCCAAAAACTCAGCTAAAAGTTGAGGAATAGTTTTAATGTTGGCCAAAAAGTATCTAACCTGTTACCCTGTGGGTAAAACTAAAATCTGTTCCTCTATTGAGGGGTAAGGGATAGGTAGTACTGCTCTCCAAAATTTCTAAAATTCATACCAAGAAAACAAATGTAATCATTGCAGAGCCTCAGACATCTGCTCGGTTTGGCCATTGTTGCAACAGAACATAGTAAAAATGAGAAGTTGTGATTCAAACCAAACATCAGCCAGCGCTCGACTGCTTGTAAAAAAAAAAAAAAAAAAACGCAGCTGCTCATTTTCTTTGACACATACTTCACTTCTTATTCTTCAGAATGCAGACACTTTTAAAGTCATATCAATATACTCTAGAAAACCTTAAGAGTAATACGAACAAAAACATTTCCCACATCATTAAACTCAATCTTTACCGGATTTTTTTTTTTTTTTTTTTTTTTACACCAGACTGCGGCGTCTTAAAAATAACCGCGTTAACAACAGACAATAGTGCCAAAAATAATTCCCAAAGTCTACGGCCCGGCTTCTGGTGCACAACTTTCCATCTTAATGACAGTGTATGTCTGGGCTTTGTGGTGTTATGGTAGCAGCAATATTGTGTAATTAAACTAACTCGCCCTTCAGCGCCCCCTCAAAAAAAAAGAAGGACAACCCCTTCCTGGGCCTTTGACCACTCCTCCAGTTTTTTTGTCTTCTCTCAGCACTGTTGTACAGAATACCTCACCTCTGTCTATGTCTGATGGTCAGGCAGTGTGTGTGTGTGAGAGAGAGAGAGAGAGAGAGAGTGTGTGTGTGTGTGTGTGTGTGTGTGTGTGTGTGTGTGTGTGTGTGTCAGATAGCACCTTGCCTTTGAGGGAAGAGGCAGAGGAAAGAGCTGCGGGAAGGGGAGGGGAGTTCACGCGCGCATACACATGCACGTGCACACTTTTACAGACTTACACACAGAGCACAAACACACATACGCTGCATGGTGATGTCATCTGGAATGACATCATCGAATGGAGCCGAGCCAAGGGACCTGATGGGTTAGCATCCTCCAGTGAGTTAAAGGAGAGAGGAGGAGGAGGAGGGGGAGCAGAAGAGAAGGAGAGAGTCGTGTAAAAACATAGAACAATGTGTGAAAGACCGTGATCTTTGTTTCCTTCAGCATCTCTCCTGTCCTGCATCTCGTCTATTTTATTCTACAGGAACTCCTCGTCCGGTTGTCCTGTATTTATCTGCAGGTGTTACTAACCCCTGAGAGGAGAAGTGCATGCGTGAGTGCAGCTAAAGTGCATCTTGAGTGCACGAGGATCAATACCAGCCAGCCGCAAATACAAAAACACGCGCGCATCATGGAACACGTGGTCGCAACGACCATTAACATGTCTGGACATGTCACACCAACGGAGACAGAGACAACATCACCGCTGCTCACACGTTCACCGGGGGACACCTGTGTCTCTGCTTGTTCCCATTGTTGTCCACTTGGCTGTGCTGTGCTCCACACTGTGCTCCCAGCATGAGTGCCATCTGAAATCAGACACCTATGGTCCAGCATCTTGTTGTAGTGATTAATCTCATCTCTCCTTTTTTTCTGGAGTCACCGACGAGGCTCATAGTAGCTCCGTTTGGATCAATCTGAGGGGTTCTCTACATTCTTACCTAAAAAAAGCCTGAAACTGTTGTGATTTGTAGGGAGGTGATGTCATTGCTAGGTCCAAGCACTGCCAGCTGACAGGACAAAAAAAAAACAAGTGACAATGAGACAACCAAGAAGACAAGAAAAGAGCACTGGATACATCGGCATGTAAACCTAGTAGGGTTGTTTTGATGGATCTGACTATTTGATGAACCACGTCATGATCTTTGTGGAGAAATATTTTGCTGTTGTGTTTTGCAACATATTTTTCTTCGTCCTATTGTCCTGACCTGGTCTAAAAGGCAGCAGTCTCCATGACTGCCACCCAAATCATATTGCACCATGCTGTAAGCTTTCCTGTGGAGGGTGAATTGGATGTTATGTTGGTGTCTACGGTGCTATGATCAGAGCACTTAAGTGGCAACCTGGCAGCTGGTGGATCTGCCTTGAAGACCCTGGTCCGCTCCCTTTTCTACTGGACAACCACTGCTGCCTGCATAAAAATAGTGTTTAAAATATATAGAATTATAAATTATAAAACATTGAATTTGTCTTTTGATGCATACACTTGGTCTTCAGGTTGGAGAGGAGATTCTGAAGGCTTCATTAACTCATAAGAGAGCGGCGTATTATGCAGTGCAGGCTCTGTTTGTAGGAACAACCTGTGGCAATGATTTGCATTTCAAGTAAGGCTCCTGGAATTGTCTGTCACTAAATACATTTGTTTTTTAGGTTTGTTTTACTAGCTTGGATGGTTCAATTTAGTGGTAATGTATTATCTTTTACTACTAAGTTATTGGATGTCAGGAAGACGTGACCAAGGTTAGCATTTTGACACGTGTCAAGTGTTAATCAAAGAGAATCTGGTAATGTTTCAAAAGAAAATATTGTTCGGATTAAGCATAAATAAAGCGGAAATGATATTTAGGATGTCGTTGGCCCACCACCAATTGGTTGGAGGTTGAGGAACAATGCTATATGGAAAGCAAACTCCTTGTCATTGTGTCATTGTGATTCACACCACTGCATACAATGAAATATCACCTCTGTATGTAACCCATCACCAAAGTGAACAGTGGACAGCTTTGAGTGGGGACGGTGCCATGCTCAGTGGACCTCAGCGGTAACTTGGCGGTAGGGGGGGATTTCGAACTGGGGACCCCGTGGACCTAGGTCCACGTCCTTAACCACTGGGCCACCAACTTTTTTTTGCATGAAGGCCTGACTGTGAAACGTTTCAGTTCTGTCCCCACTACCTAATTTGGTCATATCTCCTGTACAGAGAGACAATCTTTCAGTAACACTTAGGTTTTTCTTTTCAGACTGTTAGTGTCAAGATGTAAGTTGGTGAAAGGGTGTAATGGGGAGACAGCGAGGGCTACATTAAGGGGGTTGGTGTAACAGTGCTTCCTGACAATAACTGTAAATTTTCCATATGGGATCATGTCTTCCGGTCACTGTTAAGGTTTGTTTGGAGAAAGAAGAATGTGAAGATGAAAGTTGGTGTTTAAAATATTACCTGATGATTCAGACGTCCTTATCACTGCCTACTGCAGTGGCAGACTGACATGTAGAATGGGACTTGGAGGAGCAGGCAAGAGAGATGTTTTCAAGGGAATGAGGGAGGATGTATTTGTCATGAGGGGAGAGTGGGAGTTCACAAACCAGGAGAAGATTTGGGCGTGGATTTACAAACAAAAAATGACCCATTAAAAGATCAAACTCAGAATGTCTCTCTTTCGTTGACAAGGCGTCAGATATGGAAGTGTAATAATGTTCTACTTATATTTTCAACTGGTTTGATCTACTGTACTCCCTTTACGCAACCTTACATTTCGTGATCTTGGACTGTCTTCTAGAAGTTTTCCTTTAATATAAATCATGCTCTACTACTGGCTTCACTGGTGTGGCCTGATGGGTGATGCCAGTTGTCCCTTTCTACCCATCCTGTTTAGTTCTTTAGGAAAATCTCTGTCATTGATTGAATCACGATTGAATCCCAGTTAGGGTGGTTGGCTTTTTCTAATGGGCTCACCACCTGCAGGAAGGTCCAAGAGGGGCCGGTATGGTGTAGTGTGATTTGGGTCAGTAGTTGTGAAAACGGCGTCTCCTTTGGCCTGGAAATGGATAAGTGGATGTAGACCAATCGATTGGTTTAATTCCTGACAATGTTGCTTTCAGCCATTGATGACTATTTGGGTTTATTTATACATTTGCCATCAAAACTAAAGTTTTAATAGTATGGGTAAGTTATGTGCTTAGATGAATACATGATCATCCATTGCATTACAACTCAGCACTGGTTTTGAATCTGAATTTTTGAAGACTACCATTTGTTCTCTAGATTTCTAGAATTTTGAGTAAGTCTTTATATATTAAATATCACTTTATATTGGCCAGTTAAAGTCATTTATATGCCTTTACAACACTATATAAGAAACTACCCTATAAGGAGTCTAAGGGGTCTTACTTACCAGAAACAGTTACAGGACAGTGGGATCGGGCCCATCTAAAATATGGACAACACAACATTTTACAAACATTGGTGGACACCAGTCATTGGTTGTTCATATTAAGAATGTTGGTAGATACTGCTGTATGGTGAATCTGTCTTCAATCTTCTAAAGCACTTATGTCAAACCCAAGGCTTGAGGGCAAAATCCGGCCACCACATAAATTTGTGCAGCCTTTCAGAGCTTAAGAGTCAGTAGTATATAGAATATAGACAAGTACCTCACATTTCTGCCTCCTATTATTCCAGTTCGTACTGTATTTCTTGCTAGATTTTGTGACCTTTTTTTCTCCCTGCAATTCAGACTGTGTTCCAAATGTCAGGCCTATGAGTGACTTGAGTTTGACGAGCTGCGCCTCAAAAGCTTGTAAAAGTCCAGTCTCTCTGATCCTTGTTGGATACCCCCAAATAGAGCTTCAAAATACATAAGATGCTTACACAGCAAATGATAAACAGAAAGAGGAAGGGCACCATTTTAGACAGAATTTCCTCTTCAAGTTCCTTATCTGGGCGCTGAGTGCTGTGGAAGTGATCGTTGTGTTCATCTGCTGCTAATTTACTAGCGCAGATATGATATAGGAGTGTTAATGTGTTCGCAGTGAGGTCACCAAAATATAAATGTTTACCTAAACAAGACTGAGTTTCTGCCCCTACACTCAGAGAAACACAAACACACACACAAACTGTGTATTTTTAGTCATACTTGATGCATCTGAGCCCGGTCCAATCACTCTTCCCTACTTTCTATCATCCCTCTGCAGTATTGGTATGGCAACATTGGCACAGCCACACTCCTACTCTCTTCCCATCTTAGTCATAATGCCTCCCTCATGAGGCACCAGCTGAATCCCTCTCCCAACCATCGATGTGTTTGGTCACTTCCGTGTATTTTCCCTCCGTGCCTTTATCACGTTTGTGCACGCACACAAACACACACACACACACATGTGCTATCATGCAAATGCTGTCTGCCGCAGGCAGGGTGAAGAAGGAACAGGATTCATTCAGAGTTCAGTCCCGGAGTTCTGAGTTTTAGCTTTGTCTTCAGGTAAGTTTGTAGCCTTTTTTCCTGCACTTGTGATGTCCTGATTGGACATTGTATTTGGATTAGTCTTTGAACTGTGTCTGTGATTCCTATTGACATAACAGTACAAGCAGGGCAGAACTTACAACTGAGAACAAAAAGAATTCTCAACTGCCCAGACCAGACCTGGGCAAACCAACGCCATGGGGGACGAATTTGGCACATATGGAGTTTTAATCCAGGCCCAGGTCTGTCCTTTCCATGCAATGCTTGAATTTTCCAGGTAGAATAAATAAAAAATAAAAAGGATGTTAGCAATTTATTATTTCATCCATGGCTTGTATATATCATTTGTTTACACAAATGCTCCTTCTATCCACCCAAGACCCAGCCCTATGTCAAATTGTAATACCCATTATGCCTTGGCCTGCTCCAAACTATGTCCACTAATAGAACCCTAATTTAGTCTTTTTCCTAGTTGGACCTTGGTTATTCTTATTTCAGACTTAGCATTTTTATTTTGTTGGGCCTAGGTTAGTTTTAGTTTTTGGTTAGTCTTATCTCTTGCCTTAGTCTTATCTCTCGCCGGGCCTATTTTAGTCTTAATTCTTTGTTATTCCTATTTCTTGGCCTCTTAGCCTTTTATTTTAGTTGGGTCTTGGTTAGTCTTTGTTCTTTGTTAGTCCTTGGTTAGTCTTAGTTCTTGTTGAGCTTTGGTTAGTCTTAGTTCTAGTTGGGCCTTGGTTAGTCTTAGTTCTTGTTGGGCCTTGGTTAGTCTTAGTCCTTGTTAGGACTCAGACTTTAGTCTTTGTTCTTGTTGGCGTTGGTTAGTCTTAGTTCTGTTTGGGCCTTTGTTAGTCTTTGAGTATGTTGGGCCTTGGTTAGTCTTAGTTCTTGTTGGGCCTTGGTTAGTCTTAGTTCTTGGTTAGTCTTTGTTCTTGCTGGGCCTTGTTCTTGCTGGTTCTTGTTTAGTTTTAGTGCTTGTTGGGCCATAGTTATTCTTAGTTCTGGGTTAGTCTTATTTCTTATTGATGAACTCAGAGGTTCACAATGTTCACAAATTCAACTACTCTTATTTGAATGAGCAGCTGTTTTAAACAGCTGTTTTTGTACTGAGTACAAGTCATAAAAATCTGTTAGAAGTGCAGCTAAAAGTTGCTTGAGTTGCAAAATAGCATGCAATCCCTTAACGTCTCACGTGCGAGACATCTACATCTGTAGTTGTAGAGGTCTGACATCCAAACCAGATCTATCCATTTCTGTCATCGTATTGTATCTAATTCCCTTTTCCACCATGATCAAATAGGACCGCTGAAAATCCAAACTCACAGACCCCAGAACTTTGTCAAGGACATTCTGTCTAAATAAAATAAACAAAAAACATGTAACAAAATCAAAGGGGTTCTTGGTTCCAATCCATCCAGTGTCTATCTCTGTCTCTTTGGGTTTGGTACCAACACTAAGTATCTGCCCTTAAACTCATTGACACCAAGAATTAAACACCAAGTTCAGCAGTGAGAAATCTTACTGCATGAACGCCAAAAGAATTCCTCCCCGTCACTTGGACTCAACACAAAAATGAAACAATTAAGACTTAGCAGGAAATGGCAGCATGTGGAAGATGTTTGTTTTTGTTTCCTTTCTTTGGGACTACTTGGAGGCAGGACAGGGGAGGGGTAAGCTTTGCGTATTAGCCACTAGATGTCGCTAATTACAACACAGTGGACTATAGTAACTCAGGCTCTCTTACAAATTTGACGTGACTTGAGATACTTCGTTTATGTGCAAGTTTCACTTGTTGGTGCACTGTAAACCTCTGATTGGGGGCAAAAAGAACAACTGACAACTCCGGCATTTTTCTGTGATTCTGGAAGAGTCAATAAATCCTTTATAGATGAAGAGGGAGGTGATTTTCAAACTGCCTCCCAAAGATCATGAAAAAATGAGCCGTCTTGTTGTCAAACTACCATCTGTGTTCGTATCTGGACTGCACACTCCAAGCTTTCATTTTGCTCTAAAGCATCTCGCCCCCTTTGTCTGGTTAAAACACTTCAAGTGCTGTTATTTCTTTGTGAGGAGACCGTTGCACAGAAGATTTTTTTTAATTCAAGTCGATTTGTCATACCGGCTCCGCTGAAGCCCTGTGTGCCGATAAAGGCGGCCTAATGCTGTGGCCACAATCGTGTCATTGACTGAGTGCTTCAGCACATTTAACGTCTCTGAATGTACGTTGTGACGGAGACAAAAGCGAGCAGGGAGCATGTAAAAAGCATAATTGTTGGGAGGCCCGCTGAAGGACTCCACATGCTCTCGACCCCACTCCCCACTAAATGGCCAACAGTTTATTTAAGAGGACAAATAGGTCAAACCGTTTCCAATTATCCCTCAATCGAAGGCAAGGATTTTCTTCTCCTTCCTTTTTTTTCCTCTTTTCCCTCCTCCCAGCATTTTTCCCATGCGGCCCAAGGAGCAGCAGCCTCTGAGAAGAGCTTTAGCACCGGACAAGCTGGACAATTGTCTCCACTGGACCTGTTTCTGTAGTATATGTTGCTGGACAGTCCAACAACAACATGAACATTTTGAGTCAAAGGAAAAAGCCCAACCGTTGTCTTCATCCAGGGCCACTCTGACATTTTATCCATCAGCCTAATTGAGTGAACATTATTGATCTTGGCTCGATTCCCCAGCTGACAAGGATCCCATTGTCACAGTGACAGTGATTATGTTTGCCCGCTGCTGGTGTATTTTCGCTGTATATCATGACTGAGGAAGGTGTCCTGTTCAGAGTGTGAAAATCTATTATTTCCAAATATAAATCTTGGTTTAGAAGAAATGCATTCCCACAGGACAGGGTTCCTTTGCATATCTTTTGACAGCATGGCCAGATTTCAGAATATGAGGATAACCAAATGCCAAGAGTTCTGTATAATGGAGTGCAGGTCACTGAAGACTAAGTTCAAATATATTCATCTTATATCAAATTTAAAAAGGATATGTGGTCCGATTTGGCCCAGAGTAAATGGCTGTGTCATTGCTGTGGAACTCCAGGGTTCACTTCCCGGTAAAGATCAAATCCCAGTTAGGGTGGTTGGTACTTTCCAATGGGCTCGCCACCAACAGGAAGACGCTGGTTTTGACTGGTACAGTCTTGGTAAACTTCCTGATAATGAAAAATAAAAATCAAAGATGGTCTACGAAAAGCTAAAAATCTATGACATTACGTAAAAGTTAGCTAAAGGTCAGCACAAGCTATGCTACAAAAAGCTAAATGAGAAAACAGTGCTAACTGATGTGTAAGATACTACTAAATAGTAATAGCAAGTAAGTAATTAGTAAGTGAAAATTAGTCTAAAGGTAGCTAAATTGAGTTATGTGAAAAAACATTTAAAGAAGTTATTATCAGAACTTGTTCCACAGGCTAATCACAGTAGTGCCAGAAACAGATAAATTTAAGATGTTGATGAAGATTACCAGTCATCCAGGTGAAAGTCAAGGTCAGTTGTCTAACACAACTCTTTAAATGAGCTACATTAGCTAGAGGATGGCTGAAATAACCTCAGAGTTGACCAAAAACACCTACTAGTTACCACAGGATAAAATAAAGACGTATGAAAAATAGCTAGGGGACACAGCAGCTACAATTAAAGTACAAATTCCTGCTGAACTTCGGTGAAAGTAACTAAATGCAAAAAAAAAGAATGCAAATTGCAAACAATTAATAACATAATTTTGGTTGAGTATGACATCACCTCCATGTCACATCAGTCCAATACTAAGCAAGGTATTATAATAATAAGTTAACAAATCTAAAAGCTAGCAGGAAATAGCAGTATAAAGTACGACTAGAAGCATTGCTGAAAATCAGTGAACTACTGTGAACTAACAGGGATCTCTGGGTTTATTCTAAAATAGTCTGAAAATTATTTCTGAATGATTTATTACATTTAGCTGAGCATAAACATGACATAAAACCTAATAAAGAATATAGAGTAAACCTCAACCTAAACCATGGTGTTAATTGGGGCAACAGTAAAGTTTCCCTCTGAACTTCATCGAAACATCAACAAATAACTAAATATTAACCACAAACAGCTGACCAAACATGTGAAACATTATTTGTGAATTTATTTTAACAACCTTTTGAACAGTCTGCTTTATTTTTTATTACAGTGTCGTGCATTTGTGTGATTTTAAGTGAATCACACGCGCGCGCGCGCACACACACACATACACAGAGAGAGGTTGCTGAGTGTTTCGTTGTGAGTCATATAGAATCCTCCCACACGTCGTGACCTTTCAGTTGCTCCTCATATTCTAAATATCTTTTTTTAAAACAAAGGGTGTGTTTTTCACTGCTCGGCTGTTGTGTAATTTTTTGCGCACCTCTTATTTCCTTGGTCATGTCTTTGGGTTGTATGGAACTCTATTAGAGAATTAGAGGAGAAAAGTCAGAAGAAATGGGGAAATGCTATAATTGTGCAATGAAAGTGCAACAAATTGGAGTAGTAGGATTTGCACCAGATAGGTCGGCTGCAAAAATACTCATGTTGTTAATGCATTCCCAGCAATAAGCAATAACTTTTATCCTTTGTGGATTAGTTGCTCTGGAAAGTGTCTTGAGACAGACGTGCGCACAATCCTCATCGATGCGCAATTTGGAAACTTTACGGCGCCTTTTACGCACGCTGATATTAGTCTACTGACTAAATAAACCAACCGCTCCGACTCATAGTGAAAGAACCCAAATTGATCGGTCTGGACTAGCATCTTTATAATGGTTTTCATATTGGTAAAGAATCGAGTCAAGGTCTAATTTCAGTGCGCAAACAACAGATATTCGGCTGCACCCTCTTCATCGATGACCTTTTAGAGAAACCGCAGCCCATCAGATCAGTTAACAGGGCCACCGTGTGTTTTTGCATTCTGACTGTGCGTCAGCCCACACATCAGGAAAATAGTCAAATACTCGCCTGGGTGTCTGGGTGCACGAAGCGTGTGCGCGGCACGCCCGAGAAAGAACGTGCACGGTTTTGGTTTGTTTTTCACTGAGTTTTTGTTGGTTTTTCACATTAATTCGCGCAGATCATCGTTGTTTTTAAATATATGCATATGTATTATTAAAGCTGCGCTACAGAAAGGGGGTCAGCACAGACAGATACACAAGACAGGTCGGTGAGATGGGCGTGTGTCAGGGTTGGTCTGAGCTGTGATGATGAACGACAGAATACGTTGTTCGTGTGTATTTTTATTTAACTTTTTTGCATGGCATTATAATACAACTCCAGGTACGTTCCACCGATGATCCGCCCTGTATTGAAGAGCTGACCTGCAAGGAAGGAAAAGACAGGAGAGCACCTGCGTCAGACAGACATCTCTGGAGGTTTGGCAACTTACACC
The DNA here is from genome assembly GCA_016785265.1 of Paraplagusia blochii. NCBI lineage: Eukaryota > Metazoa > Chordata > Actinopteri > Pleuronectiformes > Cynoglossidae > Paraplagusia > Paraplagusia blochii. The sequence goes on from JAFBJS010006582.1 coordinate 123,245, forward strand.
GAGCATAAAACTGTAAAGTTCCGCAGGACACGATTGCTGCTAAAGAAAGGAAGTTGAAAAAAAAAGTTCTGTGGCGTTTAAGCCTCAATAGTCTTTTCAATACAACTCCTTAAAGTTGTGGAATTTTGTAAAATGTACAACAGCGCAAGTAGACTAGTAACAAGTGTGGTATTCGAAGAAATGTTTCTTATTTTCTTTGACCATCCGGGTCTTCCCAGTTCTCTAACTGGAGCTAATGTCATTTCTGTTGAGTTTGTGTTATGTAGCTCAGCAAATTTCAATGTTTTTGTTGAAAAAAATTGAAAATGTTATATATCTACACATAAGAAGGGCGATGTACCGCCCCGGGGCCTGTCTGTGCCCAGGGAATTTCTATCTGAAGTGTATTTTTACTGATATATCCATGAACTAACCGTAACTTTACACTAAGTAGCATTTTAGCTTCCAGTCTTTTGTGGACCTAGGGAGGCCGGGCACAGCCTGGCTCCTGTATGTAAGTCAAAAAAGACCCCACTATGTGTATATATATATTTAAATATTTTTAATATATAAATGTAATTTAAAGCTTTGTCTTCGACGTGTTCCTGGCGTGTGCTGTCAAACAGCACGGCGTCGTGAGGGCCGAGGGCGGGGGTCTGTAGCTGGTGACTCCGGTGACACCAACAACTTCCTGACGCAACGCTGCTGTAACAGCGGCGGGAAAACAGGCAGCGCTCACATCCATATATCCACTCAACCTACATGATCCTGTTTCTGCGTCTATAGGCCGTCTGTCTGCACCCTGTGTGTCTGTCTTCCTGCCTGTTTGTCTGTCTGTCTGTCTGTCCGTGTGCCTGTCTTCCTGCCTGCCTGTCTGTTTATTTACAGTCTACTGTTCTTGGGGTCTGTAGCGTTCAGCCCGGACGCTGTTACTTGTTGCGTTGCTGTGTCCCCGGCAAACAGGAAATCAAAATACCTGTCCTGCCCTGCGCTCCGTGTCCAAGCTGTCCTGCTGGTTTACAGTAGAGTCACCGGTCGTTTCTCTCGCCACAAAGAGACCACGAACGGGATACTTAACTTAGGTTCAATATTAAAGCTGAAGAATCCAAACAGTTTGGATCAAATGCAAAAAAAATCGAGACGTTTATTGCTGAGGTAGCAGGGCAGTGAAGGCGTCACGGAGCCTGTGTCTCCGCCGCCCAGCAGTGTCCGGAACTGGCACAGTTTGGAGTGGAAACAGAGCAAAGGCGTGCGTTGGAGGTTGAACTCGGGTTGGGAAGCCCTGCAGCTTTAGTGGATTAAATAGATAACGAGAAAGAAAAGATTGTGTGCAAATCCTAATCTGCAGAAATCCACCGGTGTTGTGTACGTGAAGGTCTCTTCTCCCGCCGCGCGCACCGGGCGCTCGGATGGTTGGAGCACCGCTCCTGGACCTGGACAGCCGTGTTTGACACACTAGGATGATGGTGGTCGAGGGTTTAGTCGATAGACGACCTGTTTTGGTTGGTTTGGGTCTTTTTATTATTATTATTGTGAGTGTGGTGTTGGGCGAACTACACTGGCTTCAGTTGCGCTCTGGTGTTTGTGTGAGAACGCGAGTAAACGTCCCTCTCTCTCTCTCTCCCTCTCCCTGCCTCTCTCAGTCGCTCTCAGTCGTATCCACCGCTCCGCCCTCCACCACCACCACCATCACCACCACCTCCTCCTCCACCACCACCCCCTCCTCCCCTTTTCGCAACATTGACGCAACCAAAAACACTGGGAACAAAAGAAACAACTTCCTTGAAGCTTTGCTGAAACTGCACTTAGTCGGAGGACGCGGAGGGCTGGTTGTCAACCAAGTTGCCTCGGAGGAGGATGGACGCGTCGAGGTTGAAGGTTGTCACCGCGGACTGACCGGCTGGCAGAGAGGAGAAGAGAGGAGAAGGAGAAAAGATGCGGAGTCGAACGCATCCGAGCCCCCAGTCAGAGTAAGTGCAGTACGAAGACTCACTGGAGTCGTTTCAACTTTTGCTTCCTTTGTGTGACAGGAGAATATAGCGGAGTTTAGAACACTCCAGGCTGAAGTAAAGTCCATCCGGAGCCGACGCTGTCGAACCGACTTAGTGTATAATAACAAAATACGGACGTTGCCTCAGTCGGAGCGGTGTTTTTACACACACGCCGTAAAATGAAATGCTAAGTTTGGACCATTCATAAGACAGCTGTCAACAATAAAACGAAACACACACACACACACACACACGGTGTTGCTTTCATTGTGACAGAAAGGCGACTTTATACAGAGAAGCGACCGGAGAAAGACGGTGTTGGGTTGAAAATACGAGTGTTTTCCATTTGTCCCGACTTCAGCTGCGACTGTCATGTTATTTTCTCGGTCATTGTTTTTCCTGCACCATTCGCCGGTTTCATGAGAAGATCCCGGTGATCGACAAACAACAATGACCACAGTGGAGCGCCGCGACCATTTCATCATTTTATAGATATATTACTATGGTTTATATGGGAGTAAATGTGCTGTCGTTGCAGTTGTGTGCCCGGGTGCGAGTTGGCTCCGGACCGTGGTCCGCAGTTTGGGCGGACGACGCTCGGTGGCTCCGCGTCGCGTCGGTGTTTTTACTGCATGAACAAAGAGCTGGATGGAGTAGTCGGCTGGAGCGTCGGTGGAGGAGCAGGCGGGCTGTTTACAATAATAACACGATCCGGGTGACGTCACCTGAGTGACGGCCGGCTCGGTCAATAGAGAAGCGGCGTGGCCATCAGCAACACGCTATATTTGGAAAGTGGTTACATCATCGAGGTACAGCGACGGCCTACGGTGGGCGGGACTTCCGTAGGAATAGTCAGTTTGTAGTCCAGAAACAGGACAATGAGTGGATCACCGCTGCTCTCTGGAGCTTCAAAACTGGGTTTTTTTTCTTCGGAAGTTGACATTCACGTTCAGGATTTGTTTTACCTTTGGGGATTTTGACATGATTTTGTTGAGCCCTTAAGGACTGGGGACTTTTGTCTGTTTTGGACTGCTCCAGACAAAAGATGGTTGACCTTATGTAAGAAATGGACATGCATCAACAAATAGATTGCTCTATGTTCGTAGGAAAATTATTCTCACCTGTAAATCAATTTCTTAAGTTCAATATGTTTTTTAACTGTATACTTTATTATCATAATTATTACAATTTTTAAGTTTGTCTTATTTTTTAAATGACAGCCAAGCTATCAATTAATGACGCAGTTTAACTCAAATGGGCCAGTTATTGTCATCTGAACAATTATTTTGACAATTTAGTTGGAAACAGTGATTAAAGTGTGACAATAGATGTTTCAGAAGTATATGTATATGTAGTATATGTAGTATAGTATATGTATTATGACAGAGTCACTTCATTCACAGCCTGAAGCTGGAAATTTCATGGGTTTTATATCTTCAACGGCAAAGACACATCAATTCATTTTTCCTCACAAAGATATTCTGGGATCATTTCCATTGTTAAGGACTTACTTCGCTGCACTACTGTGTAGAATGATAGCAATGACAGAAAATATTAGCACAGGATAGTTTTAATTACGAGATACATTTTGACCAACCTCACCTATAATGCACCAGATGTCATTATGATACAGTCAGATTACGTCATACTCAATACCCGACTGGTAATGACTCATACTGATATGTTTCCAAATTACTTGATGTGTTATCGGATACATAAAATGTAGAGCAAGGCAAGATTTTCCGTCTGTCTCAGAAATGCTCCACCAAGTAGAGAGTCTTTCAAAGAAATGTGCCGTCATGGTGAGCAGACAGTTGTTGAAGCTGCAGATGTCTGACGCGCTGCAGTTACAGTCAGAATTGGTCCTGTCTCTTAACCTTTTACTTCAAACTACTTGTTTTCGCTTAATGAATTTGTATAATCAGTGTTTCCCAGTAATGGACCAGTCCTAGTGCTACTAAATTATGATCTTTAAATATGACACGTACAATGATGTCCTCAGCTGCAGGTCTTGGTCCATTAATGAGGAATTGTCTTTTAAGGCAAGTAGCGTTGATGCCACTGCTGCTGCAACTGCTGCTGCTGTGGATGATGATGTAGTCCTCACGCTAGGACTTGCCTTTGTGTGAAAGGTGCTGTGATGTCATCCACTCAAATCCAGAGCAGTCTGTGAAATGTCTTTGATTATTGCCTTTCGCTGAGTCCAAAGATGTTTCTACTGTGTTTTTGTTCATTCCTAATTGTTCAGAGGAAAAAACAAAACATAAGCAGTTATTCCGGGCCTAACCGCGCATTGGATTAGTGGGGGGTTTTTTTGGGTTGGGGGTAGAGGAAGGGGGTTGGTAAAAAAACTGTAAGATGAGTTTTGCTTTAATGTTTTGCCATAACAACATATGACCAACATATGACCAATAGTCACAACCAGAGAGTCGCTCTCTTTGTAGTGTCATTGGTCAGTTTTTCTTCTTACACAGCTCTGTTTGATCCACCCTTTATGTGGCAATGTAAACTTGCGGCAATGCAAATTGCAAAGCATGAAACATTTGTTATTACTATTTTTTTCGAACTGAAGTCCATACATGTGGACTCTTAGTGTTAACTTGTAACATAAAAATTATTCTTGGTATTATAGCAGTTGTTGGTTGATGTTCCGTTTTCATTTTGGTGTAATTTATAGTCTTACATGTCTGGTAGAGAACAGCATGACATCATGTGAATAAGGCTTTGAGATTAAGTTAAAGTATTAACGTTGCACAACATGTCATGCTAAAATAGCAGTATGCATTATGTCCCTGCTTACTGGGAGTGGGACGTAAAAAAGTTAATTTTTTAAAGTGTAGCCAATATTGTTGGGTTACACAGGAAAGCAAGTCTTTCCCGCCCTTTCAGATCAGTCAGATCAGCTTATAAATCAGTTGGATGTACTGTTCATAAAGGTTTGAATTTATAACTTGACATTTCACCGGAGTTTGCGAATTGCGAACTGCGAATTTGTTCAGATGCATCTGAGTGAATTAGGAGGAGCAGCGGAGTCAGAAAAAATTCCACAGAGTGATGTTGTTCACCAGCGTTGTGAAGTGTGTAGTGATACTGCATCTGTCTGAGTACAAAGTAATACAGTTAGGGCTGTAGTGAATAGTCTCTTTAATATGTCTGGTATGGCTTCTTTTCTTCAGTGTGAGCTCTTTGATTGAGAGTACTTGGCCGACTGCAGTATTGCACTATTTAATTTCTTCGCACTGTCTGCAAATTTCGTCTACCGCAATTGACAAAATGCATTTCTCTCAATGGAGTCAACAGTTTAAATTGGAAGATAAACGTGAAATAATGAGGAATTGAGGATTGTATATACAGTCAATGAATTTACTATGTTTAAATTAACAATTCGGCAGGATAAAAACCACACACTGAGCAGCACTTTGGCAACAGTCGGGGGGAAAAGAAAAACAGGAAGAAATCTCCAGCAGATCCAGACTCAGTGTTGGCGTCCGCCTCGGCAAAGAGAGAATCGGAAGGATTGGGGAGACAGTATGGGGGTAGAACAGAGGGGAGGAAAAAAAGAGAATAGAAGTAGGCAAACAATACCATAATATGTAGAGAAGCAAACAAGGAGTTCCACTTTATTAGTTTTGAGTTAAAAATTCATGCCCTTGGAACTTTATTAATTAGTCACCACAGATGACAACTGCTTAGAATTGATATGATAGCTTTTAGGGACACTTCTCACATTCAACACTTTTTTATGAGATGAAGTAAAAGTGAAGCCCAATGTTCATTTCTTGGGAAAGATCGAATACCAGTTATTGTGGTTGGAGCCCTGAAGTGGTCTCACCACCTGGAGATTTGGTTTGCGATCGTAGAGATTGTTCTCTCCACAACAAGGTAGCCGATAAACGGACAACAATTAATGGATGTATAAATCTATAAGTAAAATTTCTTAGCCGTTGCATGTATACTGTCCTTAATGTATACATTGACAAGAAATACAGTGGCATATTTCATTATTTAGTAACGTACAAAGTCAACGCCCTGCCAAGCATTTATGCTCGCTAAAGCGTAAAGAAGAAACACATTTGTTTTATGGGAATAAACTTGAGTTATAAAGTGCTAACATTTCCCAGCAGACTGAGCCACTGGCAGATGAAGAACCTCTAAACTTTGCACTGGTTTCCATTTTCCAGTCAGGTCTGGTGCCGACTTTTTAGATAAGGCATCCCTGGAGTTGAGGTATCTTAGGGGATCTGTGATGTGATGGACAACATGGGCTGTAGTCTCTTTTCCCAAGATTCATTATCAACTGAAATGATTAATTGTGATGACGATGTGCCAACTTATTGGTAAATTATTAACTGAAATGTAATGTAGGCCAGACAGAAGTCTGCTGCTGAGAAACTCTGACACCATATCCTTCTCTTTATATTAGAGTTTACTCAAACTGTCTTTGATTTATTTTAACTTCCTTAAATAATTCATTCCAACTGCCATGTGCTCCTGCAACACGGGCTTCTATTTTTCATAGTGAATAAATAACTAAACTTTTTATATTTTCCGCTGCGTGTCGTGTGTGTCAAACATAAGTTAAAAATCTGGCATGTGATGACTGTGTTTATGTTGCCGAGTTTGCCAAGCGTTTAGTGTAAACATACCGTAAACACTGCATACAAACTGTTTAAAGATGATTGATACAGCGTGAATGCAGCAACGCCGTACAACACGCATGAATAGAAATTCTGGAGAACTTGTTCAAGTGCTCTTGTAGCTTTTGAAAGAGATGGCAGCTGGAAAACAGCAGAGAATTTGAATAATCCTGCGAGGAAGTAGTAAATAGTCCTGTGGGACCGTTGACCAAGTCTCCTTTAGCCTTTTAAATGTCATTACAGCCAGTGACTAATGTGGGAATGACTGTTCTAGAATATAGTTTGCAAGTAACCTGTTGGCCTTGCAGTTATTGATCTGTCCTCAGTGATTAACGGATGGATTTCTTGCATGGTGATTTATTTATCCACCTGTCTCGGAGACATACCTGAATTTTTTTCAATATACAGTACATTATTTTCATTAGTCTTCAGAATCATTACTATGCACACGGGCCCTCTCAGTCCCTCGTCTTTTATTCTTTGAAAACTCCTGTGTCCTGATGTTAAGCCCTGTCTCTTCTCTGCTTTATCTCCTTATTTACGTCCCAGACAGTTTTGCAATTAAAGATAAACAAAAAAAAAAAACCCAGGCACTTTTTTATCTTCATTACCATATTCACAGAGAAAAGAAATGTTCAGCCTTCAGACAAACGTAATCGTCAAGGCCTTCCTCTAACTCTCCCGGTCCAGGATTAGATCTAACTTGTGTTTAGCTTTCTTTACACTCCCTCTGTCTGCATTTAAAAGGACAAAAAGACAATGACAGTTGTGGCCCATGGAGTTGATATAAAAAATACTTCTAAAGCAGGACATGAGACAAGTCCGGTTTTCTCAAAGGGAGGGAACTAAATAGGAATATTTAAGTAACAACCAGTTATGCAAAAGTGTTTTTTTTCCTGTGCTTAAAGGAGAGCAATTTTTTAGCATAGGCCAAGTTAGGCCCTTTATAAAAGTGAACTTAGACTGGGCACACAAGAACAAACCTGTAGGTTCTTCGTGTAGATTCTCAGTCATCCACGGCATTTAATCCAAAAATAGTTACTTCCACGGTAACTGGACATAGAAGTTTTCTTGAACACTCATCCAAGAATCTTCTTCAGTTTTATGAACTTGGATGAGAGGTCAAAAGTCTTCAAGAAACCAACTAGTGTATGTCCAGTTGCAAAGTAACAACTTTTGGACACTGATTTGTTATTTTAATCTGTGTTTTAGAATACCTTTTCAGTTTATAGAAATCCCAAATTTTTACCGGGTGTATTGGTTTCCTATGGCTTCATTTTCACAGCTTGTTTTACACATCCATAACCCAGTTTTAGTCAGACTATATAGTTAAAACTTAGTTAAAGTTCCTTGATAATGTTCAGGAAGCTTTGGTCGGCCTCTGTTTTTGACCGGCTTGTCTTTTTTTGCCCTCCCTGCCAAAATAATGATGACATTTTATTATACATTTGTGTTATTACCCCATGGCATAATTTAATTGATTTACTTAATGGTCTCTTTAAGAAATTAGTGTAGACAAAAATGTCCTTCCTTTCTGCAACATGAGATAATTGTCCCTAAGCATGTGAAACTGCTCACCAGCTGTAAGTCATGTTTTTTTTCTGATTGCTGATGCTGATGCTGTGGTATTCTGTTATTAAGCTGAGAACTCACATTTCTGAGTGGTTAGGTGCATGTCCATGCTCTTATCTCAGGGGCCAATGTGGGCCAACCCCAGTGGCTTTGTGCTAAAAAGAGGTCAGGGGTCTCTGTTGTGTTTTCAGGGTGACCTGCTAGCGACTATTAGCCATTGATAAATGTGATGTCCCACAAGTGTGCGGGGCTGGACCCCTCCAAAGGGGGAGGTGTCATAACACGCCCCACACTAACCTCAGAGCAGACCCCACCGTGAAGAGCAAGCACACATACACAAATGCAAACACACACACACACTGTGGGCCCTGCTGACAGGAGCACAAGGGGGCAGCTGCTACAGATGTAGAGGGGGAGGGGAGACCAAGAGACATCAATGGAGAGTCTCTTTCTGGTGTGGAGTTCTCAGTGGAGCTCATTGTGTTCTCTAAAGACCAAGACAAGGGAATAGACCACATTAATATAGTAAGCCTCCGCAGTCTCCTGCACTTTCTTTTTTTTTTTTTGGGCCTGTTGCTCACTTTGACAGAAATCCTTCCAAAGGTCCAGAACCTCCAACTGGTTCAGTTTTAGATGAACAACAACAGCCACAGCAACTGGGACAAGTTATATTTGATTCAGGGAAAAAAGAATAGTGTGTTTCAGGTATTCATTTTAACTTAAACCTTAATAACGCAAGATTTCCAGTTGTGTTTTGTGCAACATGACTGCCCCCATGTTTATGCTTGGTAGGCAGTAAGGTGACGCCTTTTATCATTTTATCTCACTGTGACGTCTCCAAACTACAAGCTCTTAAGTTCATGCCAGACCAATGTCATCTCATCGATGACAACTGTCCAACAACTTGGCTGTCTCCATGGTTTACCTAACGTTACTGGTAGAGAGGAATTATTCCTATAGTCTTCTACAGTGGACCAAATGGATTCTAAACAGTGGTTTTGAATCCTCAATTAAGCATTGAGGAAAATTTGGAATTAATCCCAAAGGTCTGCAAATCTTCAACGCTTTGGGCTTGATAGATAGATAGCTAGCTAGGTAGGTGGTCAATGACTTCATTGTTGACTAACTTTATTCAAACTCCTATGTTGCATTTGAACTCCTCAAAAAGCTCCCCAAACGTTTTACTAACTTTTGGTTATACTAAACAACCTTTTATTTGTATATTCTGTTCTTATGCTTACTATAAGGTTTTTTTTTTCAAATGCATGCCACAAATCTATTCCTAAGTGTAACAGGAAAAGCAGTCGGCCTTCAGGGAGCCATTACAGAACCTTAGTCCCTTTAAAAATAGTTTGGATTTTCCTGACAGACTGAGAGAACGTAATTTACAACAAAATGCCTACGAGTCGAAGTATTGGCGCCTTTTTTCCCCCACAACATTTAAAAAGATACATCTTTGTGTCCTGTCTTGTATTTTCAGCATACAACAATACACAACACTGTAGCTCTTGTTAAAGATAAGGGGGGGAGCCCCGCTCAGCTTGAACTCCCCTAATGAAGAAATGCATTATGATGTGATTTCATTTTGGGCCTGCAGAACAAGCTGCTGCGTACGGCATAGCAGGGCCGTCTAAGTAGCGTAGTTCATTTGTGTAGTAACATGTGACTTGTGTTTTTGTGAGTCATAAGGGTCTCCTGTCCTAATGGAAGGCAGTGTGTGCTCATGTGATGGTGACACAATGAAGGATGAACTGAGTTGTACTATTCACTGGAGCTGCAGCCTGGCCACTGTCATCAGGACCATGAGTTCATTTTCTCAGTTAATACACACATTGTCGTCATGAGCGTAAGATAATTTACACAGCAAATACTAGCAGTACTGTATGTCAATGTGTTAATACTAGAAGAGCGTATTGGGAAATATTATTGCTATGTTTTCAGATCCTGCTCTGGTCTGCCCTGTGGGCCATTAGTTCCACTTAGGCGTTTTTTTGTGGCCCAGAGCTTTCTTATCAAAGGTATTTTTATGACACCACATCATGGTCGTAAAATACCTTATTATTACATTGCAGCTGACAATATGATTCCAAGAAATTGTTTTGTTTCATCTATTTTGACCCAATTCTCATCAATAGTTGTTGTCATATTTCAGCCAACCTCAACCAATCTTTTAGGCTTACTGATCATTGCCAACTTTTAGTGATCAAAATTATTAAAGTTGGTATTTGTCTCTTTTTGTTTCGGATAATATTTTAGTTTTATCTCATAAAAATATATAGGTCCCTGTTATATGAGATTGTGTGTTATTACTAAATCTATTGGTTACCATCATGTCAATAAGATTCATCCTAAAAGTTTTTAGAAAGCTGCCTGTGACTGAGTGCTATCAGTATAATTTTATTACAACCCTGAACGAACACATTTGTTAAGCCGTGGAAATAAAAGTTAAACATAGTGAATTTGAGAACCACTCCATTTCAGTGTAACGATAACAGAAAATGCGGTTGGGTAATTGGTACGTTTTTTTTTTTTCAATGTTGAATCTTGGCCCTAATGTAAACTGTTTGGTCACCCCTAAAGTGTGTGCATGCAGACATGTGTGTGTGTGGTGCGTGTGTGTGTGTGTGTGATATCTGTGAGTAATGTTGTGTGCCGCATCACGATCTTCCCCATGTCATAGTGGTGTTTTTGCTGGCTCATCCCTGGCTCACCACATGCCTGTTCAACAACATGGAGCTCCTCCTTGCTGGCTTCCTGTCCAAACCAGTTTATCTGTAAACAAGTGTGTGTTTTCCTCTCTGCCCCATTGTCCACCCTACACACCAGAATGGATACACAATGGGCGCCCTCTTTCTCCCGGGCTGCTTTTGTACTCCGAAGAAGAAAACATGTTGGTTTTCTGACTGCAGAATTAGATGAGCCAAGATGAGCGAGATTTTTTTAAAATATAAAGTATCTTAGGTGCAAATGAGAAGTTTCGATAAAGAACATTTTGCAGAATAGACAATGAACTGCGCATAGCTGGATTATATTTTCCTAGTGCACTCTGGTGAAGCCAAACACTGGTGCAGGTGAATGTTGTGTATTGTTAGAAAGTGTGTGCATTGAGATGAAATGGCTGTCTCTGTTTACCTTGCCTGAGGTACACGCTGCTACAGTAGATATGTTAACAGCAGGGTTATTGTGGCACGGCCCAACCCTCCTGACGCTTGGGCAGTACACACCGCAGCCTGTGTCACAGTCTGGTTAAAGTAAAGATGAAAACGTGAAGGGTCTTTAATTCAACGCAGTCATTCAGTCACGCTTCACATCTGATTAAAATTACATTTTCATGTGGCCCATACATGTTGTGGAAAAAGTGCATTTGGGCCGCGGCATTTCCATGTGTCATCCAAATGTAGTCTAGAAAACAGATCACACCCACAGTTTGTTTGACGCCTTGATTACGTTCTGCATGAAGCACTGCCTCACAACGCCTACATTTGTTCAGAGGGTAAAATGGCCACATTTGAGATTTTACATGTGTGACAATTGATGTTTTTTTTCTTTTTTTGCTAGAAGTGGCCCAAACCTGCTTAGTGTCTAGTTTAAAGGGTGCTCAATAAGTAGATCTTGCTCTACCAGAAGATCCCTGAGCAAGTAAATAAAAAATAAATATTTATCCACTATCTGTCAACTCCGATCCAATCCAATACCAGAGTGTTCCCCAAAGATGATTTTGCGACTCTCAGTTGTGTTGCTAGAATTTTTTTGTGTCACGGCCATGTTTGTTGATTCAATTACCATCATCCATTGTTCAATCCTTGAATCGTAATATTTGTTTATAAATCACTTGGTCTGAAAGAGACTGTCTTCAGTAATTTTCAATAATAGTTGAATGATTTACTGATAATTCTATTGTCTATTGACTTGCATTGCAAAAAGTTTGTGACTTGAAAAAATGTGTGCCCAGGAAATAAGTTTGGGAAACACTGCATTACTGGCAGGTTGCCACTGAGGTGCTCTGATCATAACACCGTCCCGACCCACATAACTTCCAGTGGACTCACCACCCACAGGAAGGCTGACAGTATGGAGCAGTGTGGATAAGTGGATGAAGATGAATGAATGAAACACTGCATTACCGGGTTGCAGTCTCTACATGACCACTGCACCATACCAGTCCTTCATTAACCTTCATTATTCAACTTCCCCCTGGTGGCGAGACTGGAGCTCACTGCCTTAACAGGACTCACTCCTGGGCTAGATATTATAAGGCCTCAGTGGTAACCTGGCAGCTTGTGGATTGGAAACTGAAGCCTTGTACTTGTACAGACCCGAGTACATGTTTTAATTTAAATAATGATCTGACAAATTATTTACTTAAAAGGAAGGAAAGTAGAGCAAACTCTTCTAATTGTGGCAAACATCGCTGCACACAACAAAATGTGATCTCTGCATTTAACTCATCACCAAGGTAAACAGTGGGCAGCTTTGAGCTCCCAGGGAGCAGTGGATAAGGACGGTGCCATGCTCACAGCACCTCAGTGGTAACTTAGCTGGTAAATTTGACCCTCCAGACCCAAGTTCCACAAGGCCACCCCTGCCACCATTTAACGTAGCGTAACTTAACGTTGAGTGAATGTGTGGTATTTAAAGCAAAGAAATTATTTAAATTGAATAGGATTGAACAAAGCAAAATAAAAGTGTAGATGTCTATGTGATATAACTTTAAATTGTGACACGAGTCAAAAAAGGAAGTTTCGGAATGGCAAGATGATGTTGTGCCAGGAGGGATTCGCTGACACACAGACACACAAAATGAGAGGGCTGTCACTAAACCTTAACTTCATGCTTCCTGAGGTTGATTGGCTCAGCTTGGGCGATAACTGGTTATGGTTGTACAGATGGATGGCAGTGTGAGCAGAGTCCTGACAAGAACAGCAACCATACAGGTTCCTGGTGTGATAGTCTGTCGTTTTTCCATGTTTGTCTTAAAGTTTGGAAACCACCGAACTGGATTTCTTTAAGCCTCGTTGTACATTACAACAAAAATGTCAAATGTAAAGGAAAAACAGAGGCAACAGGAAAGGCAGACTAATTAAAACAAGTATATTGTTAGTAAAGCACATATCTTAGCCAAGGCCAAACAATCCTAGACGCGTCTGTCTAGCTGTGATATATGAATAGATTTGTGAATAGATCTGCGAAAGTAGGTTGATGATCAGCACCAAACTGTACAAAGTAACAGACAACAATAGCATAAATACATCATTATTTCCTGGTCTGCCGCTTTCATCTAATCCAGGCTTCTTCAGTGGCTTCTGCTCTTTCCCTCCACTAAGTTTGGTGCAAATTGGTTAAGTGTTCCTTGCATAATCCCACTGAGACATAAACAAACAAACCAACAAACATAGCCTCATTGCCAGGGGTAATTAGAGAGGATAATATGATGTCACAGCAGTTTAGGAGTTAAAAAAAGCTGCACCCTTATTTGCTGTGTGGAAACTGAAAAAAAAAGCCCATGTCTCTCAAACCAAATCTGTACTATGATCGAGAAAATACTGGAAGGAGAAGTGAACCTTTATCTCAGTGAGTCAGAGAGAAACTGCCACTGCCTTTCGCGCCCTGACATGACTTGGTGCACATCTCTTTGGCCTTGAGACTCAGTGACCTAATAATACACTTATGCCAGATGTTATACTTTTGCCATTGTTCGCTGTCATGATGTGTTTTATTTGGTTGATCATCTGATTGTGCTTGATTGGCCTGTCTCTGCGAAGTGAGGACTCCTGGGCTAACACCAGATAACCGCAACGTCTGAGAGAAAAAAAGATTGTGCTTTTATCAGAATGTTAGAAAACTTTCTTTCTTTCTACACCCATGGGAGGAACCATGGCTTCATTTAATTCTTACTTATACTGCAATTTCTTGTAGCAAATTCTTTGAAAATCCATAATCTCTAGAGAAGTGTGTTTGTGTTTGCACATTTTTAAGCTCATTGTGTGTGTGCCCTTTCCTGCACTGACAAAGGTCTGTTTTGTTGTAGACTGTAAGGGGTAGTTGTGGATTAGTAGATTCAGGGGTTCGATCTCATTTGTGTACAGAACAGGATGAAGAATCATCATAGGTCTACAGCCCCTAGCATACTTTGACCTTAAGTACGAAGGAGTGCAAAATATCAGACGAGTAAAAGTTCAGAATTTCGGTGTGTAGATCAATCCACCTGAAAGATTTCAGTTAAACTTTACATTTAGTAGAGCTGACAGATGATGAGTTGGATAAGTTGTTGACAACAGAGAGGAATGTGTTCCTCTCTGTTCGATGTATGCTGGAATGTTTCCTAAAATGAGAATCTAAACAGTTTGAAGTCAAGCAATAACTCTCCTTATTAGATAAATAAATGTTTTTAAGTTGTCAAGGAAGCAGAATTGGGTTCGCATGGGTTCATCACAACCCACATAACCTCCAATGGTCTCACTACCCACAGGAAGGCTCACAGTATGGTGCAGTGTGATTTGGGTGTTAGTCGTGGAGACTGCTGCTTCTGCCACCTGCTAAGAGGATAAAGATGAATGAATGTTTCAAAAGTCTGGTATATTACAAGGTTATCTTAACATTTAGCCTAAATGGCCAGAACATAGTGTAAAAACAAAACACTGAATAAAAATATAAATACAGCTGTATTTTTGTACATATTTTACGATTGGTTACTTTGACAGGAATGCCTAATTTTGCCTGGGTTCCCCTTTTTATGTCTGGGTACGCCACTGTTCGAGTTAGCCCGGCTTTCGACCGCGCTTAGATGTTGGCAGGACGTCAAGGGTTAACTCTTGTCTCCCTGCTCTTGGCTGTGAGATTATTTGAGAGTGCATTTTCGTCATCCAATCATTCCGCTCCGCTTTCGGCCAATGGGGGTAGTGGGAGGCTCTATCGAATTTGAATGAGGAGTGGATCTTTCGGCGCCATTTTCGAGTGAGCAGCGATTGCCTCAGCAGCTGCAGAGGGAAGAGGATGCTGTGCTGCTGCTGCCGCCGCCGCCGAGAATATGTGAAGCTGAGGAGCCGAGACAGGGGGTGGGGGCCGGAGTCCGAGCGCTCAAAATTAAACTGCGCTTTTCAGAGAAAACGGCGCTATTCCTGAGGAGACACAGGTAAAAAAAATGAATAAATTCCGCCACGAAATTGAACATGTTCGGTTAGGGGTTTTTTGGACCGACAGGGAGGAAGGATAGGTGGGGGTGGAAGAGGAAAAAAAACGAAAGAGCTTCGGTGGCGCTGGTGGTGGAGACGTTAGTGTCAGCTTCTACTCCTGGTTGCTGTTAGCCTGTTAGCTCTGCCTGCTAACACAGCGACTTTACTGCGAGAAAACTGCGCCCAACAACACGCAGGAGTCCCGTTTATCCTGGGCGCTGTGGCGTTATTGAGATTATTATTTTTTTTTATCTCTAGGATTTTCCCCATTCATAAACGCGCCAACTGGTTTATAGGTAATAGTGAAAGTTTAAAGAAAAGAGAGATACTGGAGGTTTTTTTTCGCTTCGGAGCGCAGTTTTGCCCGTTTTTTTTTCTCCCTTTTGAGCGGGAGGTGCAAAGGCAGCCAGGGGAGAAGCCCGGTCTCGGTCGGCAGTGTCAACAAATGCGCACGACACCTTCACTGTTCTGGGAGGGAAAATAATTTTTAAAAAATTACAAAAAAATAAGGCAGACAGACAGTGTTTGCGTTTAAACTTCTTTTCATTTTATTTTACCCCAGCCTGTTTGTGGCAGCTGAGGGAGACTTTTTTTCTCGTCCCGAGCTGCTACGTTGCATGACGTGATGGTTTTTTGAATGGTGAAAAAAACACCTGGTAAGTCTTTTTACAGTCAGTGACGAGCGACTTTGTCTCATTCCACCGCCTTCGCGCTTTTGACAGATCTGATGTTTTTAGCCATTTTGTGATAATTACCCTGATTTTATCTATAAGTAAATGATGGCATGGATGAACGTCTGAAAATGAATGAATGTTAAAATGAAACCTTTCATGAGCAATTCCATGATCGATTGATCATTTACATAACATGTTTTGCAGTAGTGATCGCCAACAGTTATTTCTTATTTATAGCTCATTAACCGAACGTGTGTTCTCACGTTGCTCGGGTTTTGTCATCCCTTTTTACCCTTTTTTTGTATGTGTGGGCGGGTTAATTATATATTTTTTAACCGTTAACTAATCGATTAGTCGACAACCTCTCCTGGATAGTCACATATGAAGGAGGCTTAAAATTGTTTAACAATTACTTGCGAATTTAAATAGCCCTTAAAAGCAGATTGTTGCAGCTTTAGTGGAAATCACTGTGTTAAGTTTACAGTAAGTCATTGTCATGGCTCTGATCCAAGTGACAACAGCCGTAACCTGTAATCTATAAAGATTCAACCCTAATGACTGATTAATAGAAGACAAGGTGCCCATAATTATTACATACCATGCTGTAAAACTCTAGACACAGAAATATATGTAATATTCTCTGAATTTGTTAGTGCTTCACAATGGTATTGCTGATTTGGAGTGAGAACTGTATATTACTGTATGTATAATGTGAATGATAAATTGGTTTGTGGAGTTATTGTTGCAATGTAAACCAGGTAGAGAGAGATTCTTCATTCTTGACTGATCTTTTCTGTTGTAAAAAGTAACATTTTTATTAGTAAATAGTGTTGTGTTGTGATTAGGGCTTAACATAATGTGACCTTGTTATTGGTCCAGACTGTTTTATTATTGAATATATTGAAGATCGAACACGTTTGACCCATTGTATTCCTTCTAATGTGTTATTCCTCCTGGCTTAGACTGATTAGATGACAATCAGTACTGCAGGACTACTGTTGTGATTAACTAATCATCATAAAGTCAGCAATTAGTTGAAGAACTAGTTTTTTCTTCTCTCCCTAAGTAAAAATATTGACTTTGTCAGAAGGTTTATGTGGCATTTTCATGAAGATGAAGATAATTTCAAAAAAACTAACATAGATGGGTACATTGATGTTTCAATTACCCTGAGAATGGTTCAGTGAACTCTTTGGATAATGATAAAATAGGTCTATGTCTGTTTTGTGAAAACAAAATATCATGGAATCGTGCATGTTTTTAGTTTTGCTTCCCGATCATATGGCTAATACACTTGTTAGGATGTCAACTTCAAGACATTAGAGCCATTTTGGATCCACTTTGTATCACATCTTTAACTTCCTGTGCATTTTAAGCAATTTATAGTCAAAGTGGCGTGTGTATATATATATATCTCCACTATTCAAGTCGACCAAGTAAAACCATACGTAGTCACGTGGAATAGACTCTCTTCTTTTAATTAAATTAACAAGGGTACAAATAATCCAATTATTTTTAACAAGACAAAGTTTGCTGCCTTTTCTTGTTCTCTCATGAAGTGCACTACTGAACTGACGCAGCATTTGAAAAGGGAAAAAAAAGGCAGTCTCTGTATAATTGTGCGCCCAAACCCGCCCCCTTTTACAGTACTTCCTTCTGAGAAGAAAAGATCGTTTTAATTTGTTACATAATCCCATGCTTTTTTTGTGGTGCTTTTATAAAGCAAATATGTCTATATTTTATAAATTGAGAAGCAACACAATTTAACAATTATCTTTTTGATCTTGTTCTACTTGAATTTTCTTCAGATAATGTGTTTTTGGTGGAGGAAGTGTAAAATGACTGATAGTGTGTGTGTAGTCAGGCAGTTTTTTTTCTGAAGCCAAGGCATAGGGATGACATGTATTTAAACACCACAGATAATCTGAATAATGCATTTTAGTCAAAGTGTGTAATTAACCCTTACCTAACTGTCTGTTAACACAGGGGAATAAGTCAGAAGAAGTGATTTGTCAAAGAGGTCTTTATATCTGTTTGCTGTCTATCTACGTAGCTATAAACCATTAATATCTCACTTATAACAAGTGTTAATATTTTTGGTCATGTTAATTTACACCATATGTGTAAAACAAAAAAAATCACAAAGCACACAAGTTAATTCATATATATTTCAATCACTTTAAAAAAAAATGTTTGATTTATTATAACAGTACAATATATACTACTTAATTAACTATACAACTCTGGTCTAAATGTGTAAGGTACACAACACTGGTGTTTTTTAATTATTTAGTTGCTTGAAGTTATAAAGTTAGTGTCTTTGTCTGTGTGATGTGACAGACCTAAAGAAAAAAAGTGAAATATAAAGTAAAATGTCTTTTGTTAATCTAAAATGTATTTACTTTCAAACGCTAAAGGTAAAAGTCTGTCTGCAGCAGCAGACACCGTACAATTTTGTTTGGTCTAACCTCGAAAAGGCTTTATGCTGTGAATTTAATATAAAGTCTTACACATTTTTGTAATTTTCTTTACTCACTTGACGCCTTGCTTATGTAATATGAACCAATTGTACTCACGCAGGTGTGAGAGAGTAAATATTTTGCTCCTCACCAAGGTGTATATTGCAGATTTTTGTTGACTTAGTGTCAGATGCTACAGGTTCAACTGTCCTTCTTTCTATTCCCCGCATTCTCTGCTTTTTACCCCCTTTTCACTTTTGTCATACTGACCACTGTCGGTCAGTGCTGTCTCAGTCTGTTATAGATGACATTTTGTGACTCATCATTCTGTTCTTCTCAGACCCCTCTGGCAAAATGGGCTCCCACCCCCATTTCCTGGTTTAAAAAAAAAACAGCTTTCCTTCTTGTACTTGCTCACATGTGTCGAAACAGGGCTACAGACAAACCCCCACCCGACCCGCTCTTCTTCTCTTCCTCCTTTCTGCACCACTCAGCACAAACTTTATAGTATTCAAATTGGCTGTGATGGGAAACAGTTTTCGTGACTTGTTTTTACCCTTCAGTCATTTATGCACGTCACCATTGAAATGTTTAATTCTGCCCATTTTAACTTTTATCTCTCAGTGATGAATATTTTGTTTTTGTAGATATAAAGTTGAGTGGTTATCTTTTTTTAATGGTGTTAGAATTGTCTGGTGTGTGTGGTGTTAAAGAACTACATACTTGAGGGACAGTGTGCTATGAAATAGTGCTGGGGCTGTTGATACTTTATGCTTGACATATATTTTACATTAGATGGTTTGTTTTTTTACAATAGTACTTGTGCTTTGCATCACAGGATCAGAACCTTGCACCTGTTTGGTCAAATAATGAGACAGTTTTAGTGTTGAGTGCAGTTATTTTTCTGGACAACCTCTGTTGTGTTCTATGGTCAGTTAGGAGTGGGTAAATAATTTTGATAGATTTTCAGAAATCCCTTAAGTATTTTTTTTGGTGTCATGCAGTTACAGAGAATTATTTGGTGTTGTAGAAAATCTATGTGAACCAGTAACATTGTGTGTTTTGGCAAAAAAGTGTTAATAAGTTTAATGTCTTGGTGTTTCCTAAAAAAAATGCAATTATAGTTAATGATATATGTTCATAATAACTCAAGCAAGAATTCACTCACTGACTACCCACACACACTCTCTCACACACACACACACACACACACACACATCTCTGCTGGATTAGCTGTTTAGTGATCTGAGGGTGTTGCTATGGTTCTTTAGAATTAACATGCAAACAATAAATGCAATCACAAAATATAAAATCATATTTTACTGAATTTTTGTTTAACATATTTGTCCCTTTTTTTATTAGTCACATTGGTCTGACCTTACACACTGCTCTAACCAGGGAGTGTGTGAGCTGTACACACAGCATGTGTACAACAGTATCTAATAGAGATGGTCTTTATGAGTTAAAATTGTACAAATAATTTGGTAAAGTTCTTCAAAACAATTATGATATTTGCAATAGATACAATAATTGTTTTCTCTGCTTGTATGTGTGTGTGTGTGTGTTGTCATTGCCTTAGTGCAAATGTAATACTCTTGTCAGGAGTGTGTTTGAAGATTTTATATTTAAATTTGATACATTTCATTTATTTAATACCTTTTTTAAATCCATATTTCTTAGTGTGTGAACTCAGGAAATATAAAAACCAAATATAATTTTTTTTGAAAATCTGACTTAGGTGAGCAACATTTTGTGTAGAGTGTATAATTGAATTTATTTTATTTATTTGTAATAACTTCTGTAGTTTATTGTCAGCATTTCTTTTCAAAAGTAGGTAGAAATCTACAATTGTACAGTCCTTGTGGTGTGTGTGTGTGTGCTGGTATGGTGCGGGTGGGGGCGGGGGGTTACATAGTAAATTAAAGTAGTGTCTGTGTGTGAAGTGCACCTAGGTGGACATGATCATATAGTGCAGGGATCGTAATGTTGGTATCTTTTTATAATTAGTGTATGGGTGTGTTCTCTTATTTCTCACACACAGGCTCAGCTTCCTCTTTTGCCCACTCGTTCTCATAACACACACTTAACATTGGAATATTAATTTGGTGCCGACTGACGACTCAGTGAATGATGATTTGCAGTGATTAAAATGTGGTGGCCATGGTCAAGGTTGTGGTTAATTTGTTGTTGCTGCTTTTACTGTTGCTCCTGCTGCTTTTGTCCCCCTTCTTTTTTTCAATAGATCATTGCTATTGGTCAAGTGTAAATCAGGACCTCATGTCTCACGTTGTACTTCTGAAGTTGCATCACAGTGTTCACTCCGTCTGCATCCTGTTTATTGCTGCTGCCGTTTCTCGTCATGGGAAGAAGCTATAGATATTAGAAATACAGTGAGAAGAAAATGGTCATATTGGAAGTTAAATATTATGAACTGGAACGTGTTGTTTATATAAAAGGAGCTGGTCCAGGGCGACAGCTGTGTGTTTGCTTTAGATGTTTCATCAGACACTTTGTAGACACAGTGGTGCGTTGAGGGTGGTGTGACAGAAACTGTCACCGTGTGTTTTTGGTCTTTGATGAACCTTGTGATCTCCTCTGTGCTGTGACTGAATAGTTTCAGAAACATGTCTTTACTATTAGCAAGGAATAAATCTATGAAGGGCTCATTAGAGGATTAATTATAATTTATTAATGTTCAACAAACTTTTTATCCCATAAATGATCATATCCTAAAACTCTTCCTATCATTCCTAAGTTGAATCCTCACATCTTTCTTTTTTTCTCCTCTCTGTGAACTCTATATTTGATTAACTGCAAAATCTCCTATTTAAATAAAATTTTCTAAGTCTGCATAAGGTGTAAAAAGGTTAGTGGTATTGTGAAATATATTTTCAAAAATAAATGGCCCTTTATCATTTGTTTTGGACGACCTGTGTGAATTCTCCACTTGTTCTAAAATGGTGTGTTGTTAGGATGGCTTGTTTTTTTTTAAATATAGCAGATCTAAATTAATTCATACAAAGAAATTTCTTATAATTCCATAATGTAAAAATCAGTATTGTGGGTAATATACCAGTGTCTATTTCACAAAATACTGTCAAAGTGTTTTAAGTCTAGGTAATTCTCTCACTAGCTCTTGAATACACAATACTTTAGACCACATTAGACTTACTTGTATGAAAGATTTTTTTTTTGCTCCCCCAGTGTCACCAGATCATTTTTATTGGCAAAATTATTGTGCACATTGAGTAGAAAAAGTTACAATGACACACCTGCCAGTCAGAGGAGAGCACAGTGTTTACCTGTGGAGAGTAAGAATGACTCACAAGTCACACTCGCATACAGTATCTGCCAGTACTGTCTTCCGAGTATATTTCTTCACGCGTCCATCCCAGGCACGTTTATTCTTCATTTCTCAGCAGTTCTTCTGTAATTTGTTTGATGAAATGTGGCCACAGCTTCCCGGGATTCCCACTCCGTCTTCCTGTTCTCTGCTGGACATGTTTGGAAGGGTGTGCAAATGTAAAAAGCTTTTCTGGGATTACCACAAACCATTACACCAGTGGTATGTTGAAACACAACACTGCCTTATATTAAAGCATCGGCTCATTTACAACCTGCAGGATTATTATTATTGCTCCTGCAACACACTGTCCAAATTATTAGGTTGTGTTTATTTGTATCCTCAGAATTTCTTGTAATTATGTGTAACAGGTTTGTTAATATGTAAAAACAGGTTTAGTATTAGTGTGTAGTACTGCGGAGATCACATGCTGCTGAGTATGTGATTAAAAAAAAAAGTGTCACACCCTCTGGAGTTGTGAATGTAGTATATTTTTACTGCGTGTTGTGTCTTGCCAAACACAACTATGATTTGGCTGGAGTAATAACTGGGCTTAAAAGTGACAAGTGATGAACTGTTAATTAATGGTGTGGGAAAATGTTTGCTACATTGTAGCATCGTTTCAAGGCACATGTCAGTCGGGGGGTTTCTTTCCCAATATTTTCTGGTGGTCGAGGTGACTCTGTCCTTTGTCTTTGGTCTGTTTAAGATGGAGGACGTCATATACTCGGTGATGCACTTGCGTTTTGGGATAGATGTAATTGCCATTCAAAGCTACTCCCTTTCCACAGCCTCGATTGTCGTTGCCCATCTTCTTTAGTTTGTGCTCGTGCAGGCAGAAGACCAGGGGGACACGAGCCAAATCAGCCCAGGCCAGACCACTTGATCCTTGGTTACTGACAGCCTGTCATGTCCTGGTCCTTGGACCCGTCAGGGTGTAGGAGGTTACTTGACCCGTCGCCCCCGGGGTCAGGTGACTCTTTGAGGCCATTGTTTAGGGAGCAAATGTTGCAGCAAGGGGTTAAAAAGGCTCAGCAGCGAAGGTGACATGTCCAGGCATGTGCTGCCTTGAAGGAGAGAGAAAGGAAAAAATAAGGGAGAGGTTAGCGTCCTTGATGTGAACAATTCTACGCTGACTTGAAATGAAATTTTCGAGTCAATCATACATGACACACAACTTACCTTGTTGTTGTTTTGTTTGTATGATAAATTGTGAAATGACTTGTCTGTTGTTGTTGTTGTTCCTGAGTAGATTCATCCGGCGCTGCCTCTAAATGAGTGTATAGACTAGAAATGACTCAAGACAAAGTAAATGAAAGGTTGAATATTTTATCTCTGAGAACCTGTGTTCATCTGTCTCTCGTAGTTCATAAATACACAACAGGAGCAACCAAAAATAACAATATGGTTTTATAATATTCTCAATTGAAGTAGAAATTGATTATTATCTTCCAGATACAGTATGTGTAACATGTAGATCTGTTAATGCAAATACCATATACAGGGGATACATTTGTATATATTTTTTTCTTGTATATTTTAGCACTATTTTACTTCCTGCCACCATTCTATGTTACACCAAGTAATATGGTACAGAGATGATAACATGTAGTGAGGTCGCTCCAGTTGTGTTTGTATTTATAATAAATTAGAAGAAAAAATTTAATCTTCTCAACTTCACCCACCGTAAATGACCTGCGTCTGTGAGTTTAGTTGCAGTTAATCACTAGTATTAGAGACATAACATTCAGGGGAAGGCTTAATTTAACTAGTTTGACTAAGTGACTAGTTGTAGCTCAAAACCACGCTATTAAGAATTTAGTAATTCAGCCTTATGGATCAGTATATTGTGCTCTGCATAGTTTCTTGGTATTAAATATGTACAGTCTTCATTTTAGTGACACACATATTATACGTACGGGACATGACAATACTGCACTGTGTATTAAGGCCATATTTGTGGTTAAATATACACTTTTGTACCCATCACCCACGTCCTACTGTTGTCAAACTGTCCTGTTTTCATGATTTTTTTCCCCTCTTTTTGTGTGAAGCGTTGTGACATAAATGTGATACCTTATGCTTAGAAGGAAACTGAAAAATTGAAAAAGTTAACCTTTTTTTTCTACACACTCTGACTTATTTTCACAAAAGTAATATTCTATTAAATTTACACAATGCCAAAACTGTGCCATAAGAACATAACCAAGATTTTACAGTAAACTGAGAATGTTTGGAAACTATCATTTCATGTTGAAGGGACACAAAAAGGAGCAAGATCTGAGCATATAATCATACAACTCCTTTGACTGTGTTTATTTTTTCTATCTCTGAAAAGTGCACACACACACACTTTTGCTGTAGATCCATATTTGTAGCTTCTTTAAATCACAAAATGTAGAGTGTACCTCGGTACCTTTTAGTTTTATTCATACAAATAAAGTTTAAAAAATATGTTTCAGTCCTTAAAGGTGTCATAGAACCAGTGAAGTGTCTTGATCACTTCTTGTTCGTCGTTGCCTGCTCCATTTCAGATTAAGGTCATGATTACAGGTCCATTGAGACCTCTAGTGGCAAAACAATCAGGGCTCATTCTCACAGTAGTTTGATTTTTGGTTGCATTATGTAAATATTTACTATTTAGAGGTTTGTTGCAGCTTCACGTGTTAGGAATGAATTTTGCGGATTTTTTTAACAAGATAAAATGACTTATTTGGGTGCTAATGAAGTTAGGTTTTCCATCTTAAAATGTCCAATTTTGGTTTTCAGTCTCAAGTCATGAGACACCCTTGAAGACGGGCGGGTTTTGGTTTTTTTTTGTTTCTCCCAGGGCATCTCAGTGGCAATGTCCTGATAATGTGTCATGGTTCTTTCCATGCAGTCACCACAATCCATAAAGAAATGGTTTTGTGGTCTCTGAACAAAGACTATCAGCTGAAAACCCTGCTTGTCCTAATACAGATGGACACTGATCTGATCACATGTCCAAACACACACACACTGGGCTGGACTGTCACAGATTCAATGTTAAATATTGAATATAGATGATGTCTGTTTCTTTACTTTTTAATAATGAGGATTTTTCTCTTTTTTTTTTTGTTTCAGGTACAAACTTGGACATGTGAGCTGACCGAAGACCAGCTATGTTCTAGATCATCTGCCATTATGTTAAGGAAAACAGTTCGACTGTGTGGGGGATGTGATTTTCAAGAAAAAGTTTTTTTATAAGACACACAGCAGCAAAGATGGTATTTTCTGGTGATGTTGTAGCAGCACGGAATGGTTTGTGGGTTACACAGAGATGCAGGCCGTACTGTGCTGCAGCAGCAGGACCAGACCATTACTACCCAGACATCAACTGTTCTCAAATGCTCTCTTTCAGCCTAAGTTAAGCTAAAAGATCATTTTTCCAGCCTGTTTTTTATCCGTCAACCTGGTCACTGTGCTATAGCAGCACGTAAATATTGGAGTTAAGACTTTAGCCCAAGTCTCCAGTATTGACCGTGCTGCTGAAGCAAAGCTCACCACAGACTGTCTAACCATCTCAGTCGTCACTTTGTCTTTTTAATGTTACAATGTCTTCGCAAAAATAAAGGTTTTCTTTCCCTGTAATGTGATTTTTATTTCATCATGGCCTACAGTCTTGACTTTATTTTTCCATATTTTGTTTTGGGTTTTTTTTTCTTCCCACTTTTCAGGAAATTTCTTCGTTCCCGCAAGAAAGTCAGGCACTTGATACGGCCTGCGTGGCCTCTTGATTCCCGACCTGACGCACAGATTTACACTGGTTTAACAACTCCTCCCGCTACACCATAAATCACACTTGTAGATCTTAAGGTCTTTAAGGAAAATTTCTGTAGGAAACAACAAGAACGAGTTTTCTATTCGGTCCGGGCCGGAGTTTACAGTAAGAAATTCCGATTTTTCTTTTACGCATCATTGCCATAACGACGCGTCCGTCTTTAACCAGTAAAATGTAACGCGCTTTAACGAAAGTCACGCTGTTAAATCATCGCGGTGTCTGATCTGCTCTGATGAGCATCTGCACCAATCCAGGTTTTTCCGACATTTAGACAAAATCACATCATCGTAGGTCTTTTGATTTTTTTTTTTTTTTTTTACTCTCTTGAGTTCGACTTGCGCTCTTTAAATAATGCGCGAATTATTGTCAACGTAAAATAAACATTTTTCTATAAATCGCGGTCTTCTGATTATATTCTAAAATATATTTTACTCTATATTCAGCTCCGGTGTTTATATTTCCCTCTTTGGATTCCCTTCAACTCTGGCCTTGTGGGCCTTAATTGATATTTTAACATTATTCTAACTTATATTTCACATTTTTGGACGAGTTGTAGAAATATTTATTCCGCAAAGCGGTAAAATAACATGATTAAAATAAATTATATACATATTGTCACATCTAACTGGAGACCTCTGGCATTGTTTCATAATTTATTCTCTTTATTTTATCCGTGTGTTCATCGAAACTTACAATATTTCTATATAGATTATTTTAAAAATAACACATATATTAGAATAATATTTAACACACACTTGTCTTGCTTTATGCGTGGAATCAGCAGGGATAATTGATATTAGTAACGTTCTCCCGGCTGTTGATAAGATGATTTATTTTTCTATTCCATATAGACTGGCGCGGTCAACCATTACTTATATAAAGCACGAAATCCATCGTCAGAGCAGCATATATGCAGTCTAAGCTGGATTTATCTGTCTTTCACACGCGTATATATAAAATAAGGGATAATATATATTTATATTAAACCTCTATGCGTTCACAAAATGCAGAAAATGGTCCAAATCGCCCTTATTTGCCGTAAAATGCTCGAAATTATGATGCGCGTCAAGGTGTTTTACGGAACTTAATCAGACATATTTTGACTAATATATGTAGAGGATTTTATAAAATGTTATTTTACTGTTACCGTTTGTGAAACGTACATATACATACATATTTTAAATATTTAAAAAATTATCAAGCCATATTTTGGTCCAAAGACTGAGGGTGGTCAGTTCAAGGAAGGTCCTTTGTTTTAGGCTTTTCTGTTATTTTTGGACAAACTGGAACTCTTATTTTGTAAGAGATTATGAAATAAATGTTGATTTTCCTCTCTGCGCTGCATGTCAATCCCACGGTCTCTGCTGCAGTAGGTGAGAGCGCGTGCACGGGTATCTTGACCTGAATACACTCCCAGCCTTCCTGGTCTGATAAGTTGGTTCTGCTGATAGTGTGTATTAATGCTGGCTCTGCTCAGGAGATTGGATGGAGGATTTTTGCCAAATGAAAGACACCGATTCACGCATTTGGGAAATTGGGCCATTGCAGAGTTCCTTTTTGTCTCTGTATATGTCTTAATATCTTTCCTGGAGTGACAGTGTATTGCAGGAACGGTTTAAATCAGGGCTGTACACACGTTTTTTGGCTTGGGAGCAACTTTTCAAATGGCCAGACCAAAGAGAGCTGTTGACTTTGATTTGATTGAACAATATATTTACTCAAATGAACTGAGTATACTGTGTGTATGTGTGTGCATATATATGTATATATATATATACACACACACACTAGATATGTTGGTTAAAGGTGTGTAACTGTATGGATTTCATGACTGTATCATTGCTGAAATGTCCTGGAGATTTAAGCTATATATTTATGTATATATGTGTGAATATATATATATTATATATTTATATATATATCATCTTTTTTTCATTATTTGCTCATGATCTACCATACTATACTGTGTGTGTCTGAGTATATATAAATATATATATACATATATACCTGATATGTTTAAATTAAATATATGTAGCTGTCTCCAGTGACTGTATCATTGCTAGTTTAGTCATATAAGCTTAAGCTATATATGTATATATCTATATATACATAGAAATATCTATGTAATGTATATATTTTTTATTTTTTATATATTTGATCCTCTTCAATAGCTCGTGATCTACCAGCCTTCGTATTGCGACAATACACGATACCATACAATATACGACGATATGTATTTACTCCAATCGACTGAATATACCGTGTGTGTGCATATATATGTATATGTGTGTGTGTGTGTCCCCTTTTTCACAGCGAATTATCGTTTTCCATTTCTCCCTGTTCTCCCTTTGCATCTTTTATTCTGATTATATATGTGTGTATACTATGCTCATGATCTACCAGCCCTCGCGATCTATGACAATATATTTGCTATATTGAACTGGATTTACGATATGTTATATGTACACACACACACACACACACACACATATAAATATATATATATACACACACGAACACACCTTATACGTTGATTTGATGTACGATGGTGAATGGCTCCAAATGGATCAGTGACTGTAATCATTGATTTTTAGTCCTAGAGATTTCATCTTTATATATGTGTGTGTGTTGAGTATGTTTGTACATATATATGTATGTATGTCAATGTTTTAGGGGTTGCCACAGAGAATCGTCGTTTCCCATCTCCTGTTCTCTGCACCTTCTTTCATATAAATGTTTATAAACTTATATGTATATTTGATTATAAAATGATTGCTCACGATCTATTGGTAGATCCCGATCTACTCAGTGGGAACCTCTGGGTTTAGGGCTCTCTTCTTCTGGCCCCTCCTCATGGGAATGGTCAGGTGTCTATTGTACAAACGTATACAGAAAGTGACGTCACGAATAGTTGGACCACAAAACACTGCCTAATCTGGATCAAAGATGGATGGAGGGCAGGGAGACACATCTGGATGAGAGGAGAAACATCTGAAAACTCAGGTCCACAGCCTCAGTATCTAGAAATAACGAAGCATGGATTCACAGTAAAACCATGAAACATACATTTCCTATTTGTCCTTTCTCAAAAAAATCCCGAGTCTCCCAATCCAATTACGTCCTATTTCACGCCTATTCACGACTTTTCACTGCGCACAGCAGAAGTGGTGTCTAAATATAGACCTCTGTTGGTGAGAGAGTGGCACTGATTCCACACAGACCAGGCGCATCATTTGACTCGTTTTCGTTGCCTTGGATTGAATGCTTTGGGGCGAGTTCTGAATGAAGATGCGCATCAGATAAATCCTGCCGACTCCGCACTTCTAACTCTGCAGATGCTACACCTGGAGTCGTGCAGGGAATGCGAATCGCAGCGTCAAGCGAATGCGCTCGCACGCCTGGGAAGCACGACGCCAAATTGCTTGTGTTGATAACGCGCTTGTCAGTTACGTAATTATTCCTCCTGTCGGGATGTCAGCACGCTGCCGGTGAGTTACGCAACGTCCGTAACCTTGAATTACGACTCTGGCACAGAAGTGCCTCTGGTGTGTATAGACAAGGCCACGCACGGATCACACACTGCATCCATCATCTGATGGAGCCACGGGCTCATTTGTGGCTTAAACTATTTCAGCCGCATCACAGTGACAACATGGGATTGTTGGGAGTGTTTCAGTAGTGTTTATTAAAGATCGTAGTAGGAAAAGTATCAAAATCAACAAGGGATGGTTCCAGAAGAGCAAAAACTATATGATCTTCTTCTAACGCCCATGCAACAACTTAAGTCCAATAGGAAGTGGTTTCTTTCTGTCCTCCGGCTCCAGAGACCTTGAGAAGCTGGGACAAATGATTTAGAAAGAGACGGAGATCCTTCATCCAAACCTCCAGAAGCAGCAGATCTGTCAATCACCGTGACGTAGTGCATCTCCAGGGCCACGTGGGAAAACAATGCGCGCACCGCAACGCCACAGGCTCAACATTAAAATAACTTACAAGAGTCAACAAACGTGACAGCAGCGTTCATTAGGTTCAACATACATTCCTGGCCTGCGGTGATCAACCCCGCGCACACGGCTGTCAGTCCCTGCAGGCAGTCAGTGGTCTGGCTGAGGTGCACGGAGGCTGCAGTCAGGAGAGGCTTCATCTGCGCCGGCAGCTCACGGTGCCACCTCAGCAGCAGCAGCAGCAGGAGGGGGGTGGAGAGCAGCAGACTCATCATAAAGACCGCGATCCATTTCAGAGCCGATGCCCGGCGTGAGTCTCCCACTCTGTAGGAGCCGTTCTCGTGCGGCACTGAGATCTTGTCCACCTCTCTTAATCTGAGCGAGTCCCACTTTTTCACGTCGAAGTTGCGCACCAGAGGACCGACGTCCATCTCCTTCTTGGAGGGCAGCGTGGTCTCCTGCAGGAGGCGAAACTTCTCCCGGAACTCCTGCATCTGCTGCAGAAAACACAAGGGGTCGGAGACGCTCCTGAAGGACTCGGCGATGCTCAGAGCGCGTCTCTGCTCCTCCAGCGCTGCGCTCAGCTTACTGATCTCCGGGTCGTACGCCTGCATCACCACCAGCTTCACCGTCTCCACGTCAGACAGAATTTCGTTCTTTTTAGATTCCAACGCGCCGATGAGTTTATCAAAGTATTCAGTCACTTTCTCCGCGTCTTTGGTCACGGACTGGAGAGCCATCTTTTTCCCGCTTTGAAGCGTCTCCAGGCAGGACATCATGTCGGCACTGCGCCAGCTCTCCACACCGCGCAGCAGCTCCTCGAACGCCGCCTTTTCCTGCACGTACGCGTCTTCCAGTGAGCAGAATCGGTGCCCCTTGTGGTCGTCCGTCGTTGCGCAAAAGCCGCAGATGAGTTTGAGGTCTGTAGCGCAGAAAATATTCAGAGGCTGGCCGCAGTGTTGTGCGCAAGAGGACATTTTGGGAAGGACCCTTATTTTGCTGTACTTCTCCACTATCCCGCGCAGAGAGTAGTTGATCTGCAGGCTGTTGGCGCCGTTGTGTGGCGACTCTTTGCGGCATGTGGGACATTTGAACGGAGTCCTAAAAGTCGGACCTCGGTGTCCCTCCAAGAGACCCTCCAGGCACTTCTTGCAGAAACTGTGCGA
Organism: Paraplagusia blochii; assembly: GCA_016785265.1. Taxonomy (NCBI): domain Eukaryota; kingdom Metazoa; phylum Chordata; class Actinopteri; order Pleuronectiformes; family Cynoglossidae; genus Paraplagusia; species Paraplagusia blochii. The sequence goes on from JAFBJS010006582.1 coordinate 153,984, forward strand.
GCACAGCAGAACGCGCGGGTCCTCGAAAAGGCAGCAGCAGATGGGGCACGTCAGTTCCTCTTCCAGCTGCTCCATGGCGTCCTGTAAACACATTCATATGCATGCACGCGTCAAATCATGTCACGTCTGTCTCATTTCAATAATCACACAATAAACCCCTCACCCTGAGACCGTCCGCGAGGGGGTGAGGGGGAGTTGAGGGTCATAAAATCAGCTAAAGCATCATGCAAAGGATACAGATGTGGTCAGCCGGGGTCCAGATGTGTCAGTCTGGAGTATATTCCCATGCTCAAAGACGCACAGATTTGCACCATTCTCCTCCAAACGCAGACCTAACGCGCGGTAACGTCCTTCTGTGACGTCACAAGGGACTTAAAACTCCAAATCTAACTTATCAAATCTAATACTCGGAGCTAAATCACATCTATGCACGCTCCAGGCGGTCGTGCTCCTTAAACTGCGCGTTGCTAGATCCAACATCAACCCTCATCTCCCTGTGTTTGGTCCCGATTCGGCAGAGAACGCGGTTCGCTCCCCTGTTGGCAAGGCACCGAAGGAGAGGAGTCAGCTGCCGCTGCTGACTCCGACAGAGTTTTGCAAGCGCATAGTAACATGCAACTACTGGACCAAAAGAATCACTCACCAGCTGCTGAGAAAGACGCACACTGCAACGCAATCATGGCGCTTGTTGCTGTGCAGACTTCGCCCTTTCCGGGAGAAGAGAGATTAACCGTTTCGGTCTCGCACACAAACTTGGTTTACCCTGTGTTTACGCCCAGAACGGGCCTTTGGACCTCAGACCCGGTCCAGCGCCACTCACACGATCCCAAACCCACGTCGGGATTTTATTTGACAGCCTCGTTTGTACCATAGTCGGGCAATGTTTTCGGCTTTCAGGCAGGTGGGTAACTTTCAGACGCTCCCTGGGCTGCGAGATGGGGGAGGTGCTGTTGCTATGCAAAACATTACAGCGTGAAAACTGTCAACGAGTTTTTTTTTTCATCCTCCCAGCTTGGCATCACGGGTTTTTTACACGTACTTCTGCCCCACTTCAGTCACCAGAGTGGGGACATGTCAGCACGTGCTTGTGTCAACAGCCAACGTGACGAAGACCCTCTCCAGTATCACTTTAAATCATATAGGAAAGTTGATTAATATTGCAGGATTGAGTGGGAAGCATAGCATAGAGTATTGTATAACCTAAATAAAACAAGCACACAACTATAAGTTCAGGGAATACACATAAAGTAGATTATTAATGTGAAATATGTAAGATTTTACCACATGATTAAGATTTAGGCAAGATATTTACTGAAAATCCTACAATTTTCTTTAGAACAATTGCTAGATTCTTCCCCTTTAGGCAGTATTGAGCAGAGCCAATAGCTTTCATGTATGTTGTTGTTCGTTTTCCTGTGTTGTTGCCTGGCACTCGTTGAAATGTTGTCCCTCGTGTCTATTTGTTATCCAACGGTCATCGTCATTGTCTGTTGTTGTCAGTCCCAGCTGTTGTCGTCCATTGATCGTTGTTGGCTGCTGGTCACTGTTGTTGCTAATTAGACATAGTCCTTTCCTGTCTAAATGTATGACTTAATGTCTCCGCCAAAGTTCCACATTCTTCATTCCAGGCAGCATCTTATGGTACTATGGAACTGGTTCCAGGCTGTGAACAGAATGAAAAAGCTCTAAGGAGATTAGTGACAAGAGCACTTTGTTGACTTCCTTCTGTAAGTCAGCTCTTACCATCCTCTAAATGATGATGCTCTTTGGACATAATGAAATTGTGTCAGCACTTGGGCGACACCGGCTCTACATGTTCCCCAGCAAACCAACTCTCTTTTCACTTGTGGTTATGTAACTTCGATATCCAATAGTTTCTGAGTCACGTGTAGAAAATTTTTGACCTTGATTTCTTCCCTTGTTTCCATGCCATCAGGAGCAACTGCCGATCTTAGCGCCTGTGATTGGATACAGTTGTGCAAGGCCGGGGCTTGTGCAATACCGACCCCCGCCGCTAAGTGTCGCTGTCGGAAGAAAACTGAGTGTTTTGTTTTTTTTAAACCGGAACGCTCGCTGTGTTAAGGCTGCGAAGTTTTGTTTCCGGATGTCGAGCTGAGTGTCGAACAATAATGGCATCGCTGTTTACGTGTTGTCTTAGCTGCTGTGGAGATGGCGGTTCCGGACATATACCCCTGAAGGAGATGCCCACGGTTCAGTTAGACACTCATCATATGGGTAAGAGGAAATACGACACGTTTTCCCGGGTTGTTACGGCGCAATTGTTTGCTTTGTTTGGACATGTCAATTTCCTGCTGACGTCGATACCGACCCAGCTAACCCAGACACGGGCCGTGAATTAATCACTTGTACAGATCAAATTTTGATACAGCAATAAAGGTATCTCGTTCTGCGTCTGTCTTTCACTGTGTTTTACCTTTAACAGCATGTTTGTCTAATGAGAAGATCAAGATCTTCCAGTTGATCTCCAATGGAGTAATTGGTTGATCCTGAGCAATTTGATCAATATAAATAACAGATGTAATTCTAGTTTTGGATGCTAATCGTAAGGGATAAAGTAAGGACCATACATGTATTGAGTCTGACAGTATTACTTTATACAGCTATAGTGATCAATGTTACCCAACATTCAATCTATACAATTATATAATCGGTTTATATACGTGAATATATATAGTTAGAGTTTTCAAGTAGCTTCCAGGACAGAGGACTGTGGACACCTCTGGTTTACACTATTTTATTTCCGAGTCACTTTTTTAAGTCAGTAAACACAATTATAAACAATATTATATGAAATACTATACTTGTTTGTCACTGCGAAAGATACATTTTCGTGGGTTTATTTTAACAAGCAGCAATGTAGATTAAGATGGTTTGCACATGTTCAGAGGAGAGACAGTGGTTATATTGGTAGAAGAATGGTCCTAGAGATGGAGCTATCAGGTAGGAGACAAAGGCGAGAAAGGTGAAGCAACCCCTGAAAATGGGACAAGCCTGAAGGAGAGGAATAAAAGGTGTTTTTTTTTTAATGGTGCAAGACGTTCGTTTTTTTTTTTTTTTTGAAAATTGTGGCCATTTTTTTTCTTTTTTATCTTTTAAAAGTTAACAACACAACAATTGTATTAACAAAATAATAACAAACTAAAATGGAAAAAATTCAACCATATTCATTCATCTTCATCCTCTTACTTGTTACCGGGTCGCAGGCACAGCAGTCTCCATGACTGCCTCACAACTCACACTATACCATACTGTCTGGCTTATAATTTCCAAAAGGGAACCCAAGGGATTGATTAAGATCTGCCAGTCTGTCTCTCTGTCTGTCTTTCTGTCTGTCTTATATTATCTTTTTTGATACCATAACTACTTTGAGTCTCACCTCAAAACACTCTGAGGTTGTTACAAAATCTTGTCAGGATTTTTACAGCATCTTAAGTGAAGAAGCACAAAAAATAATCCTGATCTCACTCAAAAAGACATAAAACAAATCAAACATTTGCGTATAACTCTAAACGTGAATTTACATTTGTGTAATTCTCTCAATCTCCAACTCTCTCACCCAGGCACAGATGTGGTCATTGTTAAAAGCGGTCGCAGGATATGTGGCACTGGAGGTTGCCTGGCCAACGCCCCTCTGCACCAGAACAAAAGTTACTTTGAGTTTAAGATCCAATCCACTGGTAGGTGGTGTTCTTCTGGTTGATGCCACTCTGCTTTATTACTCATCTCTTCCCATGATGGCACTTTTCGGGTTGATTCCTGGTAATGAGTATTGATCTCAATACCCTGTGGTTTTTCAGGGAATATACTGCCCTGTGGCTGCAGTCAGTAGGGAGAATACACTCATTGTTTTCATGTCTATCTGTGATATGCACATTTTAAGAATATCTGCTAAAATCTGCCAATTATTTGCTTTTTGTTTTCAACATTGCGTTCTTTCGTATTTAGTTTAAAAATGTTAAAGGTTTTAGGAAACTATATTTATAAATAAATATATATATAACCATTAAAAATATCGAAAAAACACTGGTGTTGACAAAAGCATAATTATGAAAAATAGTTTGTGCTCAGACCAGTGTTAGTCAGCTTCAAATCAGTTAGAAGAAGAACATGTTACTTGATAGGAAGTATATCATGTCGACCAGTGAGTATGAATGTTTATCCCAAACCTAAACCCAAACTGTAGACGTTCTTTTCTGACTTTGTGTTTGAAGGGTTGTTGCCTGAGTGTTATGGTTTGTGTTCAGGTGTCTGGGGAATTGGTGTTGCTACGCAGAAAGTGAATCTCAATCAAGTGCCTATGGGTAGAGACACAAACAGCCTCGTCCTGAGGCATGATGGGTCTGTGTACCACAATAATGAAGAGAAGAACCGTCTCCCTGCAAACAGCCTTCCTCAAGAGGGAGACATTGTTGTGAGTGCAGGTTTTTTTTTTTTTATTGTTAGCTTTACACTTTTTACACATCACATAATCTCTCTGAAGAAAACAGATAATAGCCACTTAACCAGGTCTCATTAATGAGACCTACCCAAACCTGCTTGAGTCTAATACGTCTTGGGACTTTGATCAATAACTAAAAACTGACGTCTGTAAATCCCTTTATCTCCCGCTGTAAAATCCACAGAGAAAATCAGTGGTTTTATCTGTAGACAAATGAGCTGCTTGAGTTTGTCTAAGAAATGCTTTTTTTTGAACATTTGAACTTGAATTATTAATTGCGTTGTTTAATAAGCACATTAAGAATAGAATAGATTCGTCCCTTATTATCATTGTGCAGTGCCACAATGCACATTTTTAGCGGTCGCGAAACCAGATGTATGTACACAATTAAAAATAAAAAAGAGAGAGGATTATTTCATAGAAATTTACCCTTCTGAAGAGGCATTAAAAATAGGCCGTATGTAAAATCAAGGTAAAGTGGCTTAAAACGGGTTAAGGTGGCAATGTGTAAACATATTTAAACACAGCAACGTTACTCTCAGGATTAAGCGGCAAAGTGACTGAACATAACAAAAACCTTACAAAGAAAGAAGTCGGACAATTGGAAAGGCCGCTTGTCTAGCTTGTTTGGAGAACCTGTGGATTACAAAAGTTGGAAATGTGAGAAGCCCTAGATGTAGAGGCGTCTGGATCATGTGCTAACCTTCTCAGAGCAATGAAAATTTCATCAGTCAGTTTTTTTTCTTGTCCTTCCAGGGCATCACGTATGACCATGTGGAAATGAACTTATATCTGAACGGAAAGAACATGCACTGTCCTGCCTCAGGGATCAGAGGCACCGTTTACCCTGTGGTTTATGGTGAGTTCATATAATGACGGAGTTTGTTGTTGCCACGGTGATTGCACACAGCACCTCCTTTATTCTTTGGCTAAGTCAAATATAAACTGGGATATCAGGCAGTTGAAGATAGGTTTACTGAATACAGTGATATGCATGACATTGAACAATGACATATTTCTGTTCAATTGCGTTGTATATCGTGGATGTACGTTGTTTTCGACAGTTAAAATGTGTGGAAATTGCACGATCTTACCGCTAGAGGGTAGCCTTTGTACATCTATACTTAACCGGCACTTATGTTTAGATTTGTTTGTTTTTTTTTTGAAAAAGCCAGACTAAAGTTATCTACATACAATTTCTTCATTAAATCTATATTTACTCAATTAAGACAACGGAAAATACTTTATATATACACATTATATGATAAGGTACTGACTAAATATAATTATGGGTATGGTATAATGATATGTGTCTGCAAAATGTGATTAGAGAATAAATAGCATATGTAGGAGTTTTATTTTTACTCTATTGGGCCACCATGTTCTGGTGTACTGGCTATTGGTTTTCCTTGTATCATTTTCTAGAACAGCCTAATAGTGAATATATAAATATAAAATGAATTGTGATTTAAGGGATATTTTTTGTATTCAGACCTGATAGTGGTGTATTTTTGGTCTGTTCAATCACTGTCCTGTGGTGGCCTAGTGGTTAAGGAAGTGAACTTGCGTCCGCAAGGTTCGAATCCACCAGCTGCCAGGTTGCCACTGAGGTGCTCTGAGCATAGCATAATGCTCAACCCACATCACTTCCCGGGGCTCACCACCCACAGGAAGGCTCACGATATGGTGCAATGTGATATGGGTGGCACTGCCCCTGGCGCCACCCCTGCAACCTGGCAACGGACAAGCAGAAGAAGATGATTAAACCAGGGCTGTTAAACATACGGCCTCTGGGCCAAAACTGGGTCCACTGAGGGCTTAGTTTGGCCCATCTAATGAATTTTAACTGAAAGAAGCTCAAATGTTTGTTATATTTTGTCAAATTAGATTTAATTAAATGATACATAACTATAACTGTATAATATATATATAATATTTTGTTAAATATAATATTTACAAAAAACTTGAATTTATTTGCGTGAAAACAAAGAATAAAAACATATTATTAATCATAATAACTCACACTACATCCAGTCATACTAAATGTAGCTTGAGATGTCCATTTCCAAGCAGTGATAGTCTGGTGGTTAAGGGAGTGAGGAAGCACCTGCCCACTAAGTTTTCTTTAATGTCAATCGGCCAGTGTTATCAGACATTCTTAGTCAGGGTCACCTTATATATGTTATTGTTGGTCTGAATCATAAACACTTTTGTGTTGCAGTGGACGACAGCGCCATCTTAGACTGCCAGTTCAGTGACTTCTACCACGCAGCTCCACACGGCTTTGAGAAGATTCTCTTTGAACAACAGATCTTCTAAAGATTCTCCTCAGCTGCAGGTCGTTCTTCATATTGCAGTTTATATTTCTTTGTCTGTATCCGATGGCCGCCTCTGTGACACTACACTTTCCTCTTTAAGTGAATGCTATGATTTGTTAAGATTAGTGGCTTCATTGCCCATTTTTTGACACTTTCTTCTTGATGACTCTTGTCTCTCTGCTGCTTCTGGATTGATGATAGAGTGTACGTAGAAGAAGGGGAGATGTCTTACCATTGGTCATCAGCTGTGCCTGGCCACAATCATTCAACCTTTCAGAAAAATTTAATGTTGAGGCAGATCAACACCTTCAGTTGCTATTTTTCATCATCACTGGCTGCAGAATTCACATTCCAAAGGATTAAAAAAAGGCCCTCTCATCACAGAGGTCCTCGAAACAGCTTCTTATTCTCCCTACGCCTGTCCTGAAATGTTTTTATGGAGTATTTATTCTATCTATGAGCGTATCACCAGAGTGTGGTGCTGTTGTTCTCTCTGATAAGAGATCTGTGGGTTACAAATGTCAACCTGTTGTGTTGTCTTGACATTTTTTATCCTACGCTGAAGTTACGTTATAAATGCTTGTATTTGTTTGCACTTACTGACGCTACTGTACAACCATATCCAAATATTGTTGATTCAATAAAGTTTTTTTGTCTTGAAAGCATCACATTTCATCTGCTGGTTTTTACAGGGTATCGATGTGATCTTTCGTTTGCCAACCACAGCTACAAGCTGGCAGAGGACAGAGAGTTGACGCTCCCGCAAAAAAATAAAAATCATCAGTTTGTTGATTCAATTCCTGGTCCTTCAGCAAGAGTTTAACAAATTGTCTTGGGCAGGCATGGATACAAACTAAGACCCAGAGGCCAGATGTGGGCTATTAATGAGTCCCACCAACCTTGTCTAAATAAAAAAATGTATTTATATTATCGTTATACTTATGCCTTTTCCCTGCAAGAATGTGTTTCCCCAGTGGATGACATCATAAAGGGTAACAGAAATGTAGGATTTTAGGTTTTATACATGACTTTTACATGCCATTCATCTTAGTTCAAACAAACGATTCATCCTTCAGCTCTGGACTTGTCCCCATGTCCAATTTTAGGGTCAATGGTCCGTGGGTCAAAACGTTTGCCCAAACCTAGTCTAGAGTCAGTAATAGTATGCCACATAATGTTCACTTAATTGCTTTATCTTTTTCTTTTTTTTACATGCAATATGGATCTATTTCCAGTTTGCATCCTTTCTGTCAACTGATGCTAACTAGGAGTTTAGTTTTTCCTTTAACCCTAACCACAGTAGCCAGCGAATCTCTTCTAACTGAACTAAATCCGGATGGAAGCCTCTGTTGCCTGCCTTTCATCTGTACAATTAGCTAGAGGTTAAGGGATTTATCTTCCTTTCATCTACCTATAGCAGGTGTCAAACATTTCAAAGGCATGACATGAATACTCAGGATTCCCAAAACACTCACAGACTGATATATCGTACAGATGAAGCGTTGCTGAATGTACATGTGTATAATCTGTGTAAGTAATTGGGAGAAGGCTACTGCAGTCCTCGAGTTGTAGGAACTGTTTATACAACATTTGAGCTTAGGTCTGACCACCATTTTCTTAACGTGGGGTTTAAGGTAGTGGCAATGACAACACTGTATCAATGTTGCTGTATCCTTTAAAAATGGATAGAAAGTGAAGAGACGTGATGGCATCATGTCTAAAACCAGAGACCATGGTTTTAGAACCATGTAAAAAAAAAAACAAGATCAAGACATTGCTGATCGTTGGTTACTGTCTAATCTTAAGACTCATTCTCAAGCAGGTTGCTCTGCTGACTCACTGATATGTAGTCGCCATTTACCAATTGTTCTTGTAGTGTTTCAACTTGCCTTCATTTTACAGCCCTGTTAAAGTTTTTTCTTTTATTACTTCCAGCTTCTCTACCATTGTTATCTCTCTCAAAGATGTAAAAAAATCACAAAGTTAACTCCCTAACTAAATCACACAGTGCCTAGTCCAGAATTTTACTATTAAACATAGTAAATCTCCACTTACCTGCTCAGTGCCTGTAGTTAAAAACGAAGGAAGCGTGTGAAGCATTAACCCCAACCATTAGTGTGGGATATTAAGGGGTTCTTCATGTTGCGCTGTATAGGTTATGATATATTGAGCATATTGGATGCTAATGTGCCCTTCAATTCTGTAAGACAATCAGACAACTGATTTCAGGTCACTTGTCTTCTAACTTGTTTCCGACTCCATGATGTAGTACTTGTAATATTATAATATAATAATAACTACCCTATTTGTTGGTTTTAACCAAAGGTATTTGTTGTGACATGTTATGACAGCAAATGACAACTACTTGCAATAGATTTGACTTTTGAGGAATATCATACAATAATGATGAGGGCGTGTGATAACTCCTCCCCTCACTTTGCGCTGTGCTACGCCCTTCTCCTCCTGTTCTCCTCCTCCTCCAGCAGCAGCAGCAGAGGAGCTGCGGTGCCTCGTCTTTCACTGAGAAGATCCCGAAAGCCGGAGCCACCACAGCGAAACCCCCCATACAGCCATGGCAGATAACGCCGGCTTGGAAAACCACCGCATCAAGAGCTTTAAAAACAAGGGACGAGATGTCGAGGTGAGTTTTTATTTTACTACGACTTTGTTCGTATGAATAAAAACAGTTTACCGTAAAAAAAAATGACAAGACTTTGGGCCTGGTTGAGGAGCCTCAGCCCCGGCTCCTGCTGCTGCTGTTGCTGTTGCTGCTGTTGCTGCTACTGATCCTTGACGGCTGTTCGCAGTCTGAGGAAATCATCGGCGACTGTGGTGGCGCTCTTGTCTAATGGACAACGGGAGCGTTTTTAAATATTTGTATGTAAATTGAAATCCTTCATGATTTAATGGTTGTAGATGGGACTTAACAGGGATATGGGATAAAGCTGTCACTGTCGGCTACCGTTTAGCATTTACTCGGTTGATCGCCGGTGTCGAAACGAGGGTGGGCCCCGACCGACCGGCTCCGTCATTTCTTTATGGTTTTCTGTGTCTCCACTTTTATTTTCAATAAAAAACAAGCTAGTAATGATTAAATGAGGGTGTCACGACAAATAACGATTGAATGTAATGTTGAATTTTGACGTTTCTGTTGGTCAACGCAGCCACCTTTACCAAACATTGCCCCTCCTTGCTAGCAAGTGCTCCACTTGCTAACGGTGGTCAATGGAGCACTAGCGTTTGATTTCAGGTGAAGCGACTAAATTATGGCCGTTGGTTTAGTCATAAATATGATTTAACTTCTTTGAGATGTTAAATTTATTATTGTGTCATGTATGATAGGCCTTGGTTAACAATAACAAAACTAACTGAAATTAGAAATGAACTACCCTTCGTTTTCGTCTTTGTTCGAACCTCGCAGAAAACTAAAACTAAACATTTTGGACAAAACTAAAACTAAGACTAAATGAATTGCTTTTACGAATAACTAAAACTAATGTGCTAAAAGGCAAAACTAACTAAAACGAAACTACACTGAAAAATCCAAAACTATTATAACCCTGGTACCCAGTATTCAGTGTTTTACGTTGTTGTAGTTCACATGTGTCAAACTCAGGTGCGGGGACCAAATCTGGCCCGCAATGTAAATAAAAATGTTAAAAATAAAAAAATAAAAAAATGGAAAGACAGAATAAGAAATAAATACCACTGATATGAAAACATTAAGCCTTGGTTGCTCCACATGCAATGTTTCTATATAGAAAAACACGCACATTTACAATTAATTTCTCAATATATATTGAATTTGCCCCCTGAATTGATGCCATTGATTGTGGCCCACAGTGAAATTGAGTTTGACAATTCATATTGAGAAATCAGCTGTAGACGTGCATGTTTTCCCTTCTTTATAGATATTGAACTTAGTTTTTTCATATGGAATCATTGCATCTGGAACAGTCAACGCTTAATGTTATCAACACATGAGAAACGACGGCAGTAATAATTCACACATCAGTAGTATTTGTTTCTCACTCTCTCTTTGTAGTCTTTCCAAATAATTTTTAATGTAAATCTTTTTTTCTTTACAGAACTAAATGTATGTGCTATAACAAAAAGCATGCAATATTAATATAACAAAGTCTGATACTAAATAAGGTCTACATGCCAGTGGGCCAACTCGAATACACATTTGATTTTATCTCGTGGGTCTGGCCCCCCGGCCTGAGTGACCCCAGTGCTCTAGAATAAACCGTTTTGATTCCTGCCTTTTTACAGTTGTGGAAATTCTTTTTCACCACTGTGGTGAAAACATAAGTCTATTTTATGCCGCCTTAGTCCCTTGAGAGGGAATGTTAAATACAGTTCATGTATTCAGTTGCAGCGTCTAACATCACCGCCAACAGCAGGCAAATCGTACACAACACACCTTCAAACTCATTTCTGTAACACTCCAAAGAACTACATTTCACCTTGTGAAATGGAACTAATATTAAGCCCTTTATGGTCTTGATGCTGTTCGTTGAAAATACAGTTATGCACAAAATTTTGGGGAAATTGTTATTTACTGTCTGGCAGGTAACCTGTAAAACTGTTTATTCCAAAGTCACAGTTCGATCACTCGCCTGCATCTATAAGGTTGTTTTGAAATTTAGTCAGTGAAGCAAGCACATGGCTACTATGACAAGCAGCCTTTGCTCAGTACATTCTTGATGCTATTTCAGGTATCTCAGATATCTGACCTCGTCTGTCTCTCTTGTATGTCTCTGTATAAGAGATGACTCACGGTAAAACAGAAAAAAAATTGGTTTAATGTATTTAGGTCAGGCGCAACAGATTTTCCTCCTCTTAACATTATGTAGAGCAGCTTTGAATTCCACAGTTGTAAAGTCTTAGTTGATCCCTGTCATAATCCTCCCTTGTTTCCTGAGATGATTGTTCTTTTCTAAAAAACAAAACAAAAAAATCTACAAATGCAGTCATTTTGAATTAATTATCCAGGTTAAAGAACCAATATCGATCTAGGTACTAAATGTAGTTTTATTAATATAGCCTACAAAGTTATATGTATTAAGTTAAGAATAAGTAGCAAAAAAAAAAAAATATATATATATCTCACAGTGGGGAAATGCTGCAACAGGCATCAAGTGTATGGATTCTCTGGGAATCAAACCCTTGCATTTTATTATATTTGACATACATTAGTGACTGCAGTGCGCTCAGGTAACAAATTGCATTAATAAATGTAATGGGTTTAATGTGTTGCTGTTGCTGTTTTTTTGCTAAAGCAGTGGCTGGGAGAAACCATTGCTCTTTTCTGCAGCCTCTTGAGTTATGACTGTCCCCTGTTACGTAACAGGCTATTTAGGAGAGCAACATGAACCATTCAAAGAGTCACAAGATGTTGAGACTCTTTCAAACTGTCCACGTTAAAGTGGGGAAAAAAAAGACGACCAAAGAGGGTTAAGAAATCTGTCGCAATTGCTGAACGTCCATGACATTTTGTACAATTTTTATGAAAAGGGGATGAGAATATATATATAAAAATATTTCAAAATAATAAAGTATGACTAAATTCTTTCTCTTTTTTTTTCAGACTATGAGAAGACATCGAAATGAGGTCACAGTTGAAATAAGAAAGGTGAGAGAAAATGCACCATCTGCCTACAAACCTCAGGCTACATTCTATGTGTCTGTTTTCGCCTAATATTAAGACACATCTCCACAAAGTTAGTTTCTGTTAATTGTCTTAACCAAGCAGATACAAGATGTCTGCTAATTTCTTCTCTAATCAAAATATCAAATATTGTATTAAAAAAACAACGTGGTGTTGGTCTAACTATACCACAGACTAAGCAGTAACGATAAGAGTAGAGGACAACATGCATAATTATGTATTTAATATGTGCAGACATGGAAATGAAGCATTAATGAACAACATCAACACTATGAACATAACAAAGTGGAATGTTGTATCAACCAGTCTGGGGCTTATGGAAAAATAAAAACAAAATAGTTAGTCTCTGTCTTTGTTGTTACATACAGAAGTTAGCATACATGCTAAGTGTTACTTGTATATTTTACATTTTCAATGTAATGTTTAGCAAATATTTAACAATAATTAATAAATGACAGTCTCATATGCATTTAAACTGATGCTGATTATTTGAGGTTTTTTATTTCTTAGTAGTGGATAGTGGTATTCTATCCTTCTGGTGAAGTTCAATCTGGAGCAGCTTCTTTTTGTATTCTTATGATTGATTACTAGTGGACATCAAATCTCTATAGCACCATGAATTATTAGAATGGTTCTCTTAGTAGAAAGATTCAGGGCTTGATTACAGTTGTTTCATAAATCACACTAGTGTCGAGTCAAAGTCTGGATAAATGGAATGTGTTGTGGTGAGGGAGGCAACACAAGTAAAGATGCTCTGCTGGAATGGTTATGAGTAGATGCTGCACATTTTTGTTTTTCACTCCCATTTTTTGCGACGTTAAACCCCCTTTGAGACAAAAATTCTGCGTGTAGGTCAGGGATCTAGAACCAGAACAGTAGATGTTAGTAGGTAAGGTTAGTAGTATACACATATATAAGTAGGTTGGTTAATGTTAGTTAGCTTTGTTGGTAGTCATTGCTGTTGAATAGTGACAATCTAAATTATTATTGTTATTATATTTCATTATGAAAATGACAATATTACTACTTATTATTATTATTCTATTATTATTATCTATTTTAGTGTATGTGCATACCCACACATGTACATATAAATATATATGTTATACATATACACATAGATATATACACATGCCACCTAAGCCCACGTATATCCATTACATATGAATGTACGCATTTATATGTGTGTGTGTGTATATATGTGTATGTATGCATGCGTGTATATACTTTGTAATTATTCATATGCTTTTTATATACAAGGATGGCTCCAAATCTTTCAGTGCTTGTATTTTTGCCTTTAATCATAAAGATTATATGTAAAGAATATAGTTTTTTTTGATCAAAATGTATAGGGTACTTTACATAGGATTATTGCACAGTTGTTAATGTTAATGTCAGTCCACAATCCCCTCCTCATACTCCATCTAGACGGCGTCTGTCTGTAAACAGAACACCGTAGAAACAACAGCAGATGTTCAGGGAGCACTGTCGCAGACGGTGTTATTTAAAAAAAAAAAACCCATCCACAGAGTGTCAGTGCTGTGTGAAGTGCTGAGCTGGGTCTGAAATCCAGCACATTCCTTGCAGCATGATCAGAGGTGCAGCATGAAGCACTGCGCTGGCTGATTAGTCATCAGTGACGCACACGAAAATGGTGCCCGGCAGGAATGTAGGCCATGGGATTCTCCTCCTACTGGTGACTCACATGCTCTGCAAAGTAATGGGATGTGAGGGCCTATCTCACCACAAACACGTCAGAGGGGGGGGTTGCACTGTGTGACGGTTCCTCGACCTCTAGAGATATGCTCTTGTTTTACGTAATTTCTGGAAAAGAAATATTTTCTGTGCATTATTTTATTTATTTATTTATTTACAAAACACCCATCTTAATGTCTGAATGTTGAAAAGTCTGGATAAATGATGATTTATTTTGACCAAATTTCTTCAAAAAAGTCACAAAAGGCACAAAGCAAAACACTTGGATCTCCTTATTATATTCCTGGTGTTTACATCTCCTCTTCCTCCTGTCAGAACAAACGAGATGAGCATTTACTGAAGAAGAGAAATGTCCCGCTGGAGGAGAGTCTGGAGGACTCTGACGTCGACTCAGACTTCAAGGGAGTAAGTTTGTGTTTGTACTTTCTAAAGGAGAGACGATTATTATCTAAAATTCTGGAAATTGTCATTATCTCAATCACAGGTTTAGTTCAGTTTGAAGAACAGAGTAGTTTAGTTCATCACACTTTTTACAGTAGCTCCACCAAAATTATAAATAAGAAGAATAGATATAAGATAAGAATAAAAAAATGATATATATATATATATATATGTATATACCCTGGAGATCAAAATTTGAGAACAACTCATAAAAAATGGAATAATTCTGAAATAATACCATCTTCACTGTTCCACAGTTAAATGACATTTTATTGTGTCTATATCATTGTACTACAACACTTTTTTTCACAAAATGACTAAAGGTATTTCGCAAAAAAAAATATTTTCCAGAAAATGCACTGATCAAAATTAGAGAACACTTTCAGGTGCCTCCCACTTAATGGTGCTAATCAAGCACATGGTGCTAACCCTTATTTAACTGACATTCTAACTGCTAGTTTCACTGACTTTGCAAGATGGTGGGCCGTTCTAAAGTGACTGAAGGCCTCCGGCAGCAGGTTGTCCAGATGAAAACCAACGGGATGACCCTATCAGCCATAGCAAGACAAGTTAGTCATTCCAAATCTGTGATTTCAAGAATATTGAATCTTTACAAAACTACAAACTCATTCAAGTCGCCCAAGAAGGCTGGTCGTCCACGAAAGACAGATGCAAGAGAGGACAGGTCACTGCAGAGGATGTCAATGGGTAATCGTTTCCACACTGCAGCTGGAATTGCTCGCCATTTCAGTGCTGAACATTGTAAGGATCTATCTCGCCATACAGTGTCTCGCCGTTTAACAGCATTTGGACTGAAGGCCCACACTGCAGTGACCAAACCTCTCATTAGCCGAGAAAAATCAAAAAGCTAGACTGAGCTTTGCTGAGGAGCATGTTGTGTGGACTGAGGAGAACTGGTCCAGAGTTCACTTCAGTGATGAAAGCAAATTTAATTTATTTGGGTCTGATGGGAAGCATTATGTTCGGCGACACATTGGAGAAAGACTAAACCCAAAGTGTGCTAAAATGTCAGTGAAAGGTGGAGGAGGAAGTGTCATGGTTTGGGGCATGATTCTGCAGCAGGAGTTGGGCCTCTTGTTCAGCTACATGGCCGAGTGAATGCAAAAGTGTATCAGAACCTTCTTCAACAGCACATGGTTCCTCACTTGCGTTCATCGCCCAATCAGCCTGCAATCCTCATGCAGGACAATGCCCCGTGTCAAAACAGCAAAACGGGTAAAGAATTTCCTTGAAGGTCAAAACATTGAATTAATGGCATGGCCTGCCCAGAGTCCTGATCTCAATCCAATAGAGAACCTCTGGAAAATCCTAGGTGACAAAGTTCTGGCCAAGAAACCCACTACAATCACCGAACTGTGGAGGAGACTGGAAGAAGAATGGACCAAAATCACACCAGAGCAGTGTGAGAGACTAGTGCTATCCTGTGGCCGCAGATGTGCTGAAGTCATTCACAGTAGAGGCCTGTATACTTCTTATTAATTGCTGACTGTTGTAACCTTCAGATTTTTTTTTCCAAGACAAAGTCATGGTTGTTCTCTAATTTTGATCACTTGTGTTCTCTAATTTTGATCAGTGCATTTTCTGAAAATATTTTTTTTGCGAAATACCTTTAGTCATTTTTTTGAAAAAAAAGTGTTGTAGTGCAATGATATAGACACAATAAAATGTCATTTAACTGTGGAACAGTGAAGATGGTATTATTTCAGAATTATTCAATTTTTTATGAGTTGTTCTCTAATTTTGATCTCCAGTGTATATATAAAGTATATACATATGTACTCCAATAAAATAGTTTTAGGAATGTAGGAAAATGTAATTTAAATGTAAGAAAAAAATGTAATATCTATCTTGATATATACATTATTTGAAAGT